>VMBQ01000241.1:308494-325383 GCA_007657795.1 Dreissena rostriformis | reverse complement strand
CAATATTGTATTATTTGGGTTAACCCTTTGAGCGCTGGAACCGGATTTTGAAGGCCTTTGCAAACAGTTTGGATCCAGATGAGACGCCACAGAACGTGGCGTCTCATCAGGATCCAAACTGTTTGCTATTCTGATAGTATTCTTTGAAAAAAAATCGAAGAAAATGCTAATTTTAGAAATTTAGCAGACAACATTTTAGCAGACGCCAAATTTCCCAGCATGCAAAGGGTTAAGCAGGAGCTATTGTTTATTGACTGTGTATTAAGCAGAAGCTATTGTTTCCTTACCATGATCTCTTCATTACTTATCGGGTGAAGCCATTATCTATTACCAGTATACATGCCTATTTACCCAAGTATGTTTCCTTACCATGATCTCTTCATTAATTATCAGGTGAAGCCATTATCTATTACCAGTATACATGCCTATTTACCCAAGTATGACATACATTGTATGTAACAGTCCAGTGACTTCTCACATACATCGGTCAGGTTTTATGATGAACATCAGGTTGTTAAACAAACATAATTTTTTATGATTTCTCACTGGATTGATAAAAATAGGTTGAATTTTGATAAAATGCAACTGTCCGAAAAAATTTAGTCATTAATTTTAGGAAAAAATATGGATACGTCCGAAAAATTGAAAGACAAACAAATCTAGGTGCCTGAAAGCTTAAGAGTATCCGAAAACTAAAAGTAATTACGGTAATACTGCTTTGCTGGTATAATCTTGATTCTTATACAGACTCCTATCCCTGATTATTGGTGTATGTATTCTCAGGCCAAGGTAGCTGGACGGACAATGGTATCAGCATGTGTGCAGTAACCAAGGACGCCAACATGCCTCTACTGAGTGACTTCCACCAGCACTTTGAGGTTGTCTTTGTGGACCCATCGGGCTACCTGAACATGGCTTATACACTGGACAGATCTGTGTACAACAGGGTACGTGCTGTATACTTAATGAATTACCATGTTTATATTTCTATATTAAGTTTGTTAAAGCAAACTGCCTTATATCATCCTTTTATAGATGTGGGTAATGGTTCTAACATGTTTCTTGTCATCTTATATTTAAGAAAAATATTTATTTATCAAAGTTTGTTATTGAATAACCCATGGGCAGGAGTATAGATGCACAGGAATTTAATCAAAAGTGCGAAGCACAAGTGATTTGAAATAACGCATCTATGTTCCTGACCGTTGGTTATTCGAGAGCAAATGTCAATAGAAAATTCCTTATTTTGATTTATAAACTATTATATTTTTGTGTTGTGTATTTTGAAAGTTAACGCATACAAACTATATTTATCTGTACTCCTCCCATCTTCCTACAACATACATTCCCCCCACATATATCAATGACATCATCTACCGATAACAAAAAAAGATTGCGTCATTTTCGTTCATAAAAATGATGCAATTTAGGTCATTTCATCAATAAAAAATGTATGTCCATTATGGCCTCATTTTTATTGATGAATACAGGCTAACAAATACAGCGTAAATTAGAAACAAAAATACTGTTTACGTTTTGAGTAGATTTACATGTATATTTTATAACTATATGTAACTTTGTATGTTATATGTTTGTCAGAAACATAAAATGTGTAGCAATTTTGATATATTTCGTGTTTAAGCACATGTCTTTCACTGTTATAATTCTTTAGATCTTTGTTTAAAACATTAGGGTCTGCCCATAATTATTGCGGAATAATCCACACTTGATTTCCTTCTTTGACTGTGGAGAATAAGCTTCTTGTTGGGTTAGATTCAGTTTGACTCATTGATGGACAGTTTCTTTGATTCTTCAGATACGGTAAAGTCCACCATGCGTTTGTAAATTCATCACGTGATCTTAAAAATGTTTGATTTGTTACAAGTTATTTATTTACATGTACACCATAAACATTCAAAAGTGTACGAGTATTTTACTCTTTAACAAGGATTTAGAATTTTGAACTTTTCAGCAAACAAAATAAAATATTTCAGAAATAATGACTGTATTTCCTTTCCTCCACAGGTGAAGCAAGAAGCAGTTGTGGCAATGACAATGCTTGATAATAAACATCTGGACAGCTTTGATAAACTCTTCATTAAGAAGATGCCATTCAACCTGTCGTTTGATCACATGGTTCAGTAAGTAGCAAACAGTCGTTTACATATGTTACAGAAACAGATCAATAAACATGTTTTCAATCATTGCCCACCATTCAACACACCTTGCCTTAGTTCTCTGGATGTTTATGCCCACGAAGGTGGGCATATTGTGATCACACTGTCCGTCTGTCTGTCCGTCCGTCTGTCTGTCCGTCTGAAATTACGTCACACTTTGCGTTTAGGTTTTGCGTTTAGGTTTTGAAAAATATTTATAACTTCTATGTCGCTTCACATGTAACCTTCATATTTGGTATGCATGTGTATCTCATTGAGCTGCACATTTTGAGTGGTCTAGGTCATCCTTCAAGGTCAAAAGTCAAAAAAATAAAAAATCAAAGCGGTGTCGAAGGGGGCATTGTGTTTCTGACAAACGCATCTCTTGTTAACAATATTGTGGAAGAAAAATATACGTAACAGATCATGTATTATAACTATTTTTATGTCCAGAAGGGAGGCATATAGCAATCTGATCGTCAAACCAACCCACTTCTTGTTGAAAGGTTTTCTCGGGAAGTATTTAAGGCATTCTAATGAAACTTTTTATAATGATCGAAGGCTTTAAGGGAAAGTGCAGCAGAGTACAAGAATAATAACTCCCTCTTCAAGATTTACAATTTNGTCTGTCCGTCCGTCTGTCTGTCCGTCTGAAATTCCGTCACACTTTGCGTTTAGGTTTTGCGTTTAGGTTCTGAAAAATGTTCATAACTTCTATGTCGCTTCACATGTAACCTTCATATTTGGTATGCATGTGTATCTCATTGAGCTGCACATTTTGAGTGGTGAAAGGTCTAGGTCATCCTTCAAGGTCAAAGGTCAAAAAAATAAAAAATAAAAGCGGTGTCGTAGTGGGCATTGTGTTTCTGACAAATGCATCACTTGTTAACAATATCGTGGAAGAAAAATATTAGTAACAGATCATGTATTATAGCTATTTTTATGTCCGGAAGGGAGCCATATAGCAATCTGATCGTCAAACCAACCCACTTCTTGTTGAAAGGTTTTCTCGGGAAGTATTTAAGGCATTCAAATGAAACTTATTATAATGATCGAAGGCTTTAAAGGAAAGTGCAGCAGAGTTCAAGAATAATAACTCCCTCTTCAAGATTTACAATTTTCACTTAGTATTGAAGCTTAAACTTTTCATTCAGACAACATCTCCCCCTAAACTGCTGGGCAGATTTTCACAAAACCTCACAGGAATGATGCTTGTGTGACCCTTTGTCAAAGGTGTGTAGATAAAAAAAAATAAAAAAATCTCTGAAACTGCAAAGGTCAGGGGGTTAATATTTGGTGTGTACAATATACTGGTAGTGGTCCTCTACTAAGTTTGTTCAAATCATGCTTCTTTGGTCAAAACTGGCCACACCCCAATGGGTATATAGTGAATAACGTAATCTTCATAGAAACCATAGCCTTCATATATGGTAAGTAACATTAGATAAAGGTCCCATACAAAGTTTGTTCAAATCATCCCCTGGGGTCAAAACTGGTCACACCCTTGTGGTCAAATGACTTATTAAGACTTATGTGGAAAAAAAAACACTTAAACAATCTCCCTTAAATAATCCCCTCAAAAAAATGCAAGGGTAAAAGGTTTAATAATTGAAGTGTTACATCATGTTTGTTGCAATTTGTTCTAAAAATGATATTAATGTTAAAGTAATATCATTAGTAAAAAAGACAGCACTTTGTGATAATGTACAGGCCTCGTAGAATCCACTTGACCGCTCGCATTTGCGAGGGAAGTTGACGGTCAGACGAGAAAAGTTTGTTAAATAACTGACCGGGCGAGTGCTGTTTTTCAGGTTGAGAAATATAAATTCAGTTCCAGAACTCCTGCCACATCGATATGAATTGCGAACTACTTTTCTAACAAACATAAAATAGGTTTAGTACACAAAGAAACTGCACTTTTGTTTTGACAATGAAAAATGACGTCACGGGCACAGTAAAAATAATTCTCGAAATCAGCTGCGCTGAATATTGCATCAAATCTATAAATAGTCACTTATGCCGAAATTCATTCGAAACTTAAGGAAAATGGCAACGTCTGTGTTTGTGAAATTCTGAGCACTTTTATTGTCAATATTTACCAGAATTTGATTTTTAAAATGAAATAAATGGGATTATCAGGTAATGAATAGAAACTTGACAAGTAGTAAGTATGCAGAAATAGTGTCGGGCTCGGAATGATACGGATGTATTGGGGTGGGTTCAAGAAAGGTTTAACACAATTTAAAAAAAAACAATTAAAAATATATGATAGTTAGTTTAAGTTGAGAAATGGTTCTGGTTGATCATTACTATAAATATAGATATATATATATATATTTTGTAATGCAGGGTGAGGAGATTAAAGTGAAGGGCGAGTGGATTGTCAGGCCTACTCGCCCTGCAGGGCGAGTGGCTCTGGAAAAATTCTTCCAGGCCTGATGTATGATATCACAGAAACTAGCAATGGTTTTTCAGAATCATGAGATTACAAGAGTGTATTTTTGTCTTCTGCTCATATATATTATATTTGATCTTTCTGTTTCAGTATAAATGTTGGAAAGTGCATAGACCAGGCGCTAGAGCGACTAGACATTGGTTACAAGATCCTGGACCATGGGGGCGACAGGGTGGGGGCGTGTCGGGCGGCCATCTTGAGACTCCTGGAGCGAGCCTTGCGACAGAGGGTTACAGGCATACAGGCCTACTATGGGGTGCCTTCACAGGTGGATACCCTCAATCATGAATGTTTATGCTTTATATTGTTCATCGGTCTTCTAAATTTTATCGATTGTCTGGTTACTTTTATTCAAGGACAATCATTAAACAAATATCCAGTTATATATTTATTTATTTTCAGAATAATTTATTTATTATGACTGTTCCATTTTACTTTAAACACTAGTTGCAAACACATACATGTTAAAGTAGCATTAGAATGCACCTAATTTGATTTGCTTTTATTAGCTAACCTGATTGCTCAGGTGAGCTTTTGGGATCTGTCTTTGTCCGTCGTCTGTCCGTCCGTCCGTCAACATTGGTTTGTAAACACTCTATAGAGGCCACATTTCTTGTCTGATCTTTAGGAAACTTGGTCCCAATTATACCTCTATCAAGTTCGAAAGAGGTCACAATTTTGTTTCAGATTTTATGAATCTTGGTCATAATATTTATTTTTGTAAGCAAACTTTGATGTTTGGTCATCAGGGGTCAAAATATAGGTCTCTAGGTCAAATCTTACAAAAATCTTGTAAACACTCCATACGCCAGAGTTTTGGTTCAATAATGATGAAACTTGACCAGGATGTTTGTCTGGACAATATCTAGGCCAAGTTTGACGTTTGGTAATGTGGGGACAAAATCTAGGTCATGGGGTCTAATCTTACAAAAACCTTGTAAACACACTAGAGGCCATAGTTTTGGTCCAATAATGATGATACTTCACCAGGATGTTTTTCTTGGTGATATCTAGGCAAAGTTTGACATTGGTTCATGTGAGGTCAAAATCTTGGTCACGAGGTCCAAATCTTACAAAAACCTTGTAAACACTCAAATGCCCATAATGTTTGATTCAATAATGATGATACTTTAGGAGGAAGTTTGTAAGGGCAATATTTAGGAAAAGTTTAACATTTTGGTCATGTGAGGTCAAAATCTAGGTCACCAGGTCAAAGCTTGAAAAACCTTGTTATTACATGTTCCAAGTAAGGTTCAGGTGAGCAATCTAGGGCCATCATGGCCCTCTTGTTACATGTATGTACCATTTAAAGCAATATTTACATTTTAAAACATGATGCCTACAATCTTTTCATCTACAGCATGTTGTTTCAGTGGGACATTACTGACCCAGTACCACACTCCAACCTGGACTTGCGTCTCACGTACGGTCTCTCTCTGGACCAGGAACATGCATTCAGTATTCTGGATAAAGGCCCAGAGGCAAACACACCTATGGTGAGCATTTTAGACTTGTCTTGTATCCTTGTCACTTTTATAGACGTTTGGCTTTTATAATATCTTAAACTCAGGGCATCAACATAGGTCTATCTTGTCACCCTAATAAATGTTATTTGCTGATCTTTGTTACCAGTAAAACTATATTAATATTTTCTTTGTGCTACTAGTGAAGACTGATTTTGGATAATACCATTTCCCATTAACACCATTGTTTTCTCTACTTTACCATCAGGCAGCGGAATTTCGTCTGTTTTGGGGAGATAAATGTGAGCTGCGTCGGTTTCAAGATGGCGGCATATGTGAGGCAGTGCTGTGGATGGCAGACGGCGCTGTCTCTGAGCGACAACTAGCCTGTGACCTTGTCATCAAACACACGCTTGCAAGGTTTGAATGCAGTATTTAATTTCAATTATTGTACATGATTCCGCCATTCCTGTATGCCAAAATTCGGAATACTGTACATGTAAATGACAAATAAAACAGTTGCATAAAATTATACATCGTTTTTCTTTTGGATTGATACTTTTACTTTTGATACTTGTTCAGTTTTGTGTTAAATTGTTTTGTTTTTTACATTTACTGTCATTTACTTTGCAACAGGTGCTTAGATCACATGCTTGCCATAGAAACACCTTTAATAAATTTGATATAATATCTGAATCAGATTACAGACATGTCATAAGCCTGAGTGATCAAGTCGGGCAACTGAATTGTCATGAGTCATAAACAGTTAATGCTCATTCAATATTGCAGACAGACAAGTATCCCAGTTGAGCAGTTTCAGTTTAAAATGTGACAAATAAACAGGCATGAGTCGATATAGATATCAAAAGGCATGTATAAATTCTGTCCATTTCAGGCATGCAAGTATCCGAATTGAGTAGGTCCAGTATATAAGTTGACAAATGAACACTTTTACAGCCAATTGACATAATAAAATTAGAAGTCATAAATGTTTCAAGTTCATTCTTTCCATTTTTTAGCAGACATTCCAGTATACCAGGTGACCAGTTCAGATATAGGTGGACAAATAAACAGCCAGGACACAAAATAAAATCATTAGTCAGAAATGTTTCATGCTAATTCTGTCCATACCTTCACAGACATGCCAGTATACCCAGTGACCAGGTCCAGTACGTGGGGGGTCAACTCAACAGCATGCTCCATCTACCAGTGAAGCTCTCCAGTAAGGAGGAGCAGGTGGGAGCGCTTCAGTACGGCACGGGGGAGGAGCAGAACACCACACTGATGACTGTATACGACACCGTGTGCAAGCTGCTGCGACAGCTGCCCGACCTCCCGCTCACCATCAACACGATACAGGGGGCCTCAGCATGCTTCCGATTCACAGAGGTCAGTGGGGGGCCTTCTTACAGATTGCACAACTGCAATGGCTTATTGAACAATTAGACATTTTATGAATAAACTTCATTAAAAGAAGCTGAACAACAACTTGATTGTCAACAGTGTAAATATATAGTAAATTATATGTATGGTGTTGTACAGTACGTATGGAATAGTATGGTATGGCATTGTAAATTTAATTAATTATGATATCAATAACTCCAAACTACAATTTATTAAAAGCTTATAGCATAAATTGCCCCTGAGGATTAACAATGGTTAACCAAAATATTAAACAGAAGCAGAAATGTCCTTTTGATGCTGTGGTGTATTATTAACAATAATAATGCTGTCTTATGTGACTGCTTTTTTACTTAGTGCCATATTACAGGTGTTCCCTCCCTTGCCATGCACGTTCCGTCACTCCGAGGAGAGGTCACTGGAGCATGGAGTCAAGCGGTACATACCGGCGGTCAATAAACCATGTCCCCCATACACACATTTACTGAAAGGTGATTTCTTGGTACCTTTATGTGTTGATAATGTGATAATTAGAAATGTGACCTTCAATTTGTAAATGATTTTGACCTTGACAACAAACAAAAGGCTATCACTATAACGCACATTACATTAGCAGTCTTTAACCAGATCAGCTTTTAACTCAAGTCATACATTTAATAAGAAGATCAATACCAGTGATTTACTTTGTTGTATTTTTGAAGCTTTCTTTTCATTTAAATAAATACATAGAGGATATTTGTTGGATTCGGTGGATTATCGATTTTAATTCACAGGTGATCATAGAAATTAACATTTTCACGAGTGGCATATTTTCTATGATCACAAGTGAATTAAAATCAATAATCCACCGAGTCCAACAATTTTTTTTTTGTTATTTCATGCTTTTTCACAGTTTATATACATTGAGTTTAACTAAAGAATGTTGTTGGGATAATGACGTCATTTCGTCAAAATAATGACGTCATTTCATAGTAAACAGTGAAAATTATCGATNAGAAGGGGAAAATACGGGACTGACACGACCGTCCGGTATCGGGAGATTTCCGGTATTCGGAGAGTCCGGTATGGGCAGAGTCTACTGTATTTTTGAAGCTTTCTTTTCATTTAAATGAAAAAAACAAAGGTAATAATCAGTGCCATGGAACAAAATGGAATAAAGCAAAGAAGCATAGTATTATGGCATCATCTTGTTTATTTTCAGTACTAAATTTGATATTTTTCATGCTTGTTATTTTTTCCTCCTTCAAAACTATGGCAAAAAATTGTGCATTTTTTTTTTACAGTTGTACTTCCAATTTCTGAATACTCACTAAATTGACTTGTTATTTTTATTAACCTCTTAATTGTGTGCGAGAAATGGATCTTATGCCATATGCTGCAAGAATATCTTCAAATCAGCCTGCGCATTTGCACAGTCTGGTCAGGAGCTATACACTCCGCCCATGAGACCCTGAAACCTTGTGTGTCTTTAAAGCGGACAGGTAGCACTTGACTAGACTGCACAGTCTGATCTGGCGCTACAGTGGCTGCATTTGGCTTTAGACCCATTTTTGCATGATGCTGTAAAAATAAAGCTATCAATCTTGTGCGTGTGTTGGCAGTTGTGTGCACGCTGGAGGGCAGTGGCAAGTGGCCAGAGGACCTGGAGGCCATGAGGCGACTGAAGGCAGCCTTCCATGTGCAGCTTGCTGAGGCACTGAGGACCACGTGCAACCTGCCAACCAGGGTCGGCCTGGGCCATGTCGACATTGTCAAGGTACGTAACATCGTTGAATACAATCTAGAAGTATCAGTACTTGGAATCAGTGGTTGAAATTAGCCTGAAAGCCTTTCACTGGTTAATTATGAAGAGGAGGTTTATTGCTTTTCACCTGTCATTTGGTCATATGGTATATACCGTTTCATTTCTGCACAATGTCTTGACAACCGTTTGTCCTACCATAATGCAAATTGGTACTCTAGAAATTATGCTTGTGCGTGATACCGCTTTCTTCTTTTTGATTTTCTTCCATACAGGACCATTACGTGTTTCGCTTGGTGCTCTGTTACACAAGGGAGATCAGCCAGCTGAGGAGCATGCGCACCACGGACGGGAAACTGGTCAAGCGAGACACAGAGGAGGCCCTCTTACTGGAAAGGGAGACAATTGCACTTCCACGATTGACAAGCACACTCCATGGGTAGGCAAAGAACCTGTAGATGTGTACAGAAATGTTCTGATAGTTTTTTAATGATTGTCTTTAGATTTGAATTTAGTTTTAAAAGAATGAAAACTTAATTGAGCAAACAGGTTGTGTTAGTATAAAAAGCTATGTAAAGAACAAACAGGTTGTGTTAGGTATAAAAAGGTATGTAAAGAATCAATCATACTAGAATGCTTAAACTATTTGTTCTTTGCCTACCTAAAGATCAGCAAATATCGTTAAAATAACCTTGATAAATGAAAAGGAACTCCCACATTATTATTGCATGCTAACTTTTTCTTCTTCTTGGCGTTCGCTCACGATCATGCCAGTTTATTGCATGCTAACGTTAGCTCATATGTTACAGGCTACAGCAGCAGCACTCGTGCTTCAGTGCGGCTGCACGACTGGCCAAGCGCTGGGTGAGTGCTCACATGCTGGGTGACTACATCCACCCTGTTGTTGTGGAGCTGATAGTGGCACACCTCTTCCTGTCGCCCGCCCCATACTCCATACCCAGGTAAATATCAGTGTTTAAGGTCCTTTCCACAAACACAGCATTGCCAGTTGGTCTTAGTTATGATAGATTTAGTAGAAGCGGGGTCATATGTGTCGTATTCTGAGAAAACTGGGCATAATGCTTGTGCGTAAATTGTCATCATAGATTAGCCTGTGCAGACAGCACAGGCTAATCAGGGACGACAATTTCCGCTTTTATGGAATTTTTCATTTAAATGATGTCTCTTAGGTAAAATCCAGTTTAGGCGGAAAGTGTCGTCCCTGATTAGCCTGTGCGGACTGCACAGGCTAATCTGGGCTGACACTTTACACACATGCATTACGCCCAGTTTTCTCAGAACAGAACACATATTGCCTTGCACCTGTCTGTAGGTTGTTTGGTTGGTGGGTTGGTCGGTATATCTATGCTGGTTACTTGGGAGGAAAGAAAAATGCCTTTTAATTTTTAGCTCCCCTGAGCACAACTTTCTCATGGTTTGTTTTTGTGATAGTCTTTGTTTGTGTTTGTCCAATGTCGTGCATAGTGATTGTGCATCATCAATATTTGCCTGGTGAACACTCGAGAGGTGGCATTTTTTTGCCTTATCTTCATGAAACTTGGTTAGATTATTTGTCCCAATGATATCTTTGCCAAGTTCAAAACTGGGTCATAGGGGTGAAAAACTAGGTCACTAGGTTGAATTAAGGAAAAAAACTTGTGTTCTCTAGAAGCCACAAGCATTGCACACATAACAATTTGTCAGAACATTTGTCCCAGTAAAAATCTCGGCAGCTGGTGATACAGGGTTTCCTTTGGTCACTTTCTATTTCACCAAGTTCAATGCTGTTTATGCTTGTGCTCTGAATAACTGTTGACATTGAATTTATAAGTTGAAGAATAAGGTTAAAAAAAAAAACAAGGCTGGACGTACCACTATACCCAACCTCACACACATCAAACTAAAGGTCTATGCCCTTGTGCCTTGTCAAAATTTGGTGGAAAAGCCTGGTGTTGAAGCTATTTATCCCATTTTCACATAGGCATCAACAATTCTTGTTGTTTACAATATGGAATACATCAACTGTTAAGTATGTTAAATGAAATGATTTTGTTCTTTAGTCATTACATAAATGAATATGTTCCATGTTCTTCAGTGTGATTTTCATTCATTTATGCCATTTACTCTTAATGTGTTTATTTTCAGGTCGGGGCTGGTTGGATTTCAGAGGTTTCTAGATTTCTTGAGCTCGTTTGACTGGAAGACTTCCCCTTTACTCATCAACCTCAACACTGAATTTACAGGTATTTGTTAACCTTGTTTGGTTTTCTTGGTCAAAGATTATGAATTTCAGCAAAATAAATTTAGTACCACAAGACCATAGCTCTGTCATTTTGAATATGCTACCTTTACTTAAACAAAAAATAGATGTACAAATACTAAGTAAGTAATACTACCAGTCCTATTATTTGATACGCCCCCATCATCTGTATGCAGGCATATAGTGACTGTGCAGTCCTTTTTATACCCCCGTTTTTTCAAAATGGGACGTATTATAGTTTCACCCTTGGCGGGCGGCAAGCGGGCGGCAGCGTCCACAGCAGTGTCTGCTCTCTAATTCAAATAGTTATCATCCGATCTTCACCAAACTTGGTCAGAAGTTGTATCTAGACAATATTTAGGTCAAGTTCGAATATGGGTCATGCTGGGTCAAAAACTAGGTCACAGGGTCACTTAGTGGGTTTCAACTTTTTTTTTCTTTTTTTTTTCAAACGGGCGTATCTTGTGACAGTTTGGCACTCTTGTAGTTGATGTTATCATTTCACAATTTAGCAGCACCAACTACTATAAGTGTTTGACACTAACACAGTTGTTGTCTCGGACTGTTTCATATCCACCCATATCATTCAACCTCACTTTGACATTGACCTTATTTATACTAAGAATTTACCATTATGCACAACACTGTGATGCTTTCATAGTTGTTTTAAAAGAACATATGCACAACACTGTGATGCTTTCATAGTTGTTTTAAAAGAACATATGCACAACACTGTCATGCTTTCATAGTTGTTTTAAAAGAACATCTCCAATCCAGCATTAATGAGCAATAAAGAGAAATCTTTGACAAAGATTTGTGTTCAAACAAAGATTATTTATTTACTAAATTGAAAAGCAAATTAACTTAAATAATTATATGATTTCCCTTTGTAATCATCTTAAAATTATTATGTGTAAACCCCACATTACAAAATGAAGTACAATGGATGTTTGTCCGTGTCTGTATGTAGACACAAATTTGTCAGGTTCGTTCTCCCAAACTTGTTAAAGCCACATAAATACTCAAAATCAATGAATATTTCATAAAATATTTCGTAAAATAAAGTTAACCCATAAAAAAATCTGTGTTTCTTATAGCAATAGCCAAAATTTCAACGCTAGATGTTGTATGGTTACATAGATTTAACAAGATACAAAATGCTCGTTTTTATTGTTTGTGTCACAATATATTCCATGTGAATTTTCCGCAACGATATCTATTCATACGACACACGAACACTAAATTGGTACATGAACATGTGTTGAATATATTGTACCACAAAAAATAAAAAAGAGCATTTTGTATCTTGTTAACTCTATGTTACCAGACCACATCTAGCAATAAAATTTTGGCTATTGCTATAAGGAACACTGATGTTTTATGGGTTTACTTTATTTTATGAAATATTTTACGAAAAATATTCGTTGATTTTGAGTATTAATGGGTCTTTAATGTACAACATTCTTACTTGCAGACATTGTTTCTTATGATATGAAGTAGGGCATGTGCGATTTATATTAATCCTATATTAAAAATTACATAAGTAACTCTCCACTAGTTAGACTTTCTATGATTGAATTATTGCTAATATGAACTATTCGGAATACAACATCTCTAAAACCACAAGGTTCACAGTTTTTATATTGAGTATGTAAAATTGGAATATAGTCGTCTACAAGGTTTTGTTACATTAGGACCCTGGGGTAAACACTGGTCATGCCATGGGTCACAAGGTTACATGTATATAGACTATATATAAAGCTAAATAACATAATAAATATTTCCCACTTAAAAAAACAAGGCCCACAGGTTTAACCCTTTGAGCGCTGGAACCGGATTTTGAAGGCTTTTGCAAACAGTTTGGATCCAGATGAGACGCCACAGAACGTGGCGTCTCATCAGGATCCAAACTGTTTGCTATTCTGATAGTATTCTTTGAAAAAAAATCGAAGAAAATGCTAATTTTACAAATTCAGCAGACAACATTTAAGCAGACGACAAATTTCCCAGCATGCAAAGGGTTAATATTAAGTATGCAGCATTGTATTGTGGCTCTGTGCACAATTTGTTAACAATTAATAATGTCCCTAGGATCAAACTTGGCCACACTTTGGGGTTTCGTGATTTATATGAACTTATATATTAAAATAACTTCAATAATATTTTTCTCGGCAACCACCATGTATATTACATTGTAAAGTGGTCTTTTAACATAGACGGTAGGCATCTTCTAAAACTGACACCCTTTTTACTTAAAATTAATTGATACTTAATTATCATAAGAGGACTTCGAGAGAAAGTACAGATTACAAAGGTTGTAAAGCTTTTTGCCGCAAGAACATCTNCAAATGGCATTGACGGATTTCATTGAAACTTGATATAAGTATATATATGGATAAGAGGATGATGCACGCCAAATGGCATTGTACACCATCTGTTAAATTTAGTGTATATTAACATTGAATGTTTTTGTGGAAAACGCACGACTTTTTAATTCACCTAAATAAATATTGAAGGCTCAAGAACCTTCCTCTGTCTTAGTTTTGAGTTATTGTCCTCCGTCCGTCCATCTGTCAGTATGTTCGTCGGTCCGATTTGCACCCATCCTCAAACAAAGCATTTGTTGCGGGGGATATCAATTCTACGAATTTGCTTGTTTGTTTTCTTTTTATGAAGCTTGAAGTACTTTGGTGATTGCAAGCTTCTATATTTGAACCTCGCTCTGGGAAAACAGGTTTAAATGCATGTGCGTAAAGTGTTGTCCCAGATTAGCCTGTTCAGTCCGCACAGGCTAATTAGGGACAACGCTTTCTGCCTAAACTGAATTTTCGCAAAGAAGACACTTCCTTTGAACGAAAAAATATCATAAAAGCGGAAAGTGTCGTCCCTGATTAGCCTGTGCAGATTGCACAGGCTTATCTTGGAAGACACTTTAGGCACATGCATTAAACCCTTTTTTCCCAGTGCAAGGCTCATTTATTAATTGCTCAGATGTCATGTGCTTTACCTTTCAGGTTGTCTTCAAACCTTCCCTGACTGTTTTTGACATTCTTATTTACTTGAATGAGAATCAGTTACCACGGAAACAGGAAGGTTTGAACCCAAGTGTGCAGTCAATCAGTTATGGAAAATCCGTGGATAAAGAGAGGTTTCCTGTGACTGAGTTTGACCCAGCACGGCTGTTCTTACAAGACTTGAAGGTCAGTTGTGAGCAGTCTTGTTGAAGCATTGTGAGGCAATTAACCTGCCAAAGTCAAAATTAAAGTATTCAATGTGTGACAATTATAAGTATTATATAATTATATATTATATTTAATTACCAAATTGCTGTACATGCAATATTTTGTTTTATGAAATTCATTATACTATATAAAAAGCTTTTTATGTATGTAATATTCTACGGAGTGAATAAAATTTTGCACTGAAAAAAAATAAAATAAAAATATCCAAGACAACATTTCTTGTTTTTCTTGAGTTAGTTCAAACAAAAACAAAACAAGTGTTATTTGCCTTGTTGGTAATTTGATGGGAAAAAAAGTTGCACTTTGAAAAGATTGTTTCCATTGATTTCCATTGATTGAAGACTTCATATGTACACTTCGCTAAATTATTGCATATATGGCTTGTTCTATTGTTCTATTTATAGGACTCATTTAGTGATGTCTGCTTGTTCTTCCATGACAAGCATGGCGGGGATGTGATTGGTTTAATCTGGAAACCAAATGTCTTCACACCAAAAGAATTCAAGGTGCGTGTTAAACAAATATGCTGCCTGGATATAAATTTGACCAAACAAAACGTATAAAAGAAACTAAAAATATTGAATAGACTAAGGGGCTTTTTGTATCGCCTGTCACAAAGCAGGAAAGGGGTTATAGGAATGCCGTTACCCATCTGTAAACTTTCTGCACTTTCAATATTTTGTATACCTGGACAGATTTTCATGAATCTTGCCAAAAATTTTATGGTCATTGAGATTATGTTATGAAGACAGAAGTCAGTCACACTTGCTCAAAGTCATACAAAAAGTTCCAAAGTCTGAGCTCATATACCATACCCGCACTCCATACTCATATACCATACCCGCACTCCATGCTCATATACCATACCCGCACTCCATGCTCATATACCATACCCACACTCCATGCTCATATACCATACCCGCACTCCATGCTCATATACCATACCCGCGCTCCATACTCATATACCATACCCCCACTCCATGCTCATATACCATACCCGCACTCCATACTCATATACCATACCCGCACTCCATACTCATATACCATACCCCCACTCCATGCTCATATACCATACCCGCACTCCATGCTCATATACCCCTTTGAAGGATTAAAAATAACTGAAATGTTATGGTCATTGAGAGGATGTGCAGAAGATATGAGTGTATCAGTTTTCTGGTCTGATGGTTTGCTTCATTTGCAGATCAAACATCTATTCGAAAAAGAGTCTTACTAGATTACTTGTTGCTTTTTTTCCAAATGTTTATCGTCTTTAAACATCAAAATAATCGACTGTGTTGATAGTGTCAAACTACCATCAGTTTGCGTAAAACCTCAAATATTTTCTATGTCCCTTGACATAACGGTATTGCTTTCATATTTTGCATACTTCTTTACCAACATGACCCCAATCTATAAACAAGAGCAGACAACTGTAACAAGCATTTTGTAAGAATTTTGGCCCCTTTTTCCACTTAGAATATGCATATTATTGATAAATCTTTGTTAAAGTTTACGTACCACCTCAAATATTTTCTTTTTCCCTTGACATATTGCTTTCATATTTTGCATACTTCTTTACCAACATGATCCTAATCTATAAACAAGAGCAGACAACTTTAACAAGCGTTTTGTAAGAATTATGGCCCCTTTTCCACTTAGAATATGCATATTATTGATAAATCTTTGTTAAAGTTTGCGTACCACCTCAAATATTTTCTTTGCCCCTTGACATATTGCTTTCATATTTTGCATACTTCTTTACCAACATGACCCCAATCTATAAACAAGAGCAGACAACTGTAACTAGAAATGGCGCGGCAGAGGCCGACGCGTATCCCCACACCGAATGTTTTGACCTACTGGTGTGCCCCAGGGTTGGTAATGGGGCCATGCAAAGTCGAGATTGACCGTATTGTCATAAGGGAAGTTCAGTATCAATTAGAAGTGAATGGGTGTAGAAATGAAGAAGTTATAGTAAAGGCAATTTTGGGTGGGTGTGACCTATGTGGGCAGGGTGCCCCAGGGTTGGTAATGGGGCCATGCATAGTTGAGATTGACCGTATTGTCATAAGAGAAGTTCAGTATCAATTTGAAGTGAATCCGTGTAGAAATGAAGAAGTTATAGTATTGTCATAAGAGAGGTCCAGTATCAATTTGAAGTGAATAAGTGT
>VMBQ01000241.1:295517-307588 GCA_007657795.1 Dreissena rostriformis | reverse complement strand
GTCTTTCAGGTTCAGCATGTGGAAATTTGTGGGGTTTTTTTTTTTTTTTTTTTTTTGAAAGACCGTCGAACCATCCCACCCAAGCTATTGCTATCAAACTTGAAATATAATCTTATTACTTTGTTTTATGTCTTTACAAATGTTCAATAGATTGTGGAAAATATACCTGAACTTAGAATCGTTTATAATGTACCACTTCTTTAAAACATAAGCGATCAATATGTTTCAATAATGGTCCTCTTCCAGTTAGAATATGACTATATAACCTTGACCTAATTGAATATGAACAATTTCCCCATGATGGCTTACTTTATACTGTCAAGCACTTGAATAGTCGAGCGTGCTATCTTCTGACAGCTCTTGTTATGTCCCCCAGCCTAAACTGGGGGACATATTGTTTTTGCCCTGTCTGTTTGTTTGTTGGATTGTTTGCACAAACATCAACATTTGCAATAACTTTTGCAATATTGAACCTGATATTTGGCATGCATGTGTATCTCATGGAGCTGCACATTTTGAGTGGTAAATGATCAAGGTCATCATTCAAGGTCAAATATATGGGTCAAAATCACAAAAGGGGACATAGTGTTTCACAAACACATCACTTGTTCTAATATGTAAAGTTTTACTGAGGTTACTATCTTAAAAATCTCTTCCTTAAAGTTAGACTATACGATTTTGTCAAATATTTATGTTTTTTTATAAATGTGTGAAAAACTTATTATACATATATTTCAATATAAATTAAAATAAAAGTTAAGAAGAACATGTGTCGAAAAATGCGAAAAAAGCCAGATATTTAAATCGGAAATGGAAAATGGCTGCCAGCATATATATCATGCATGTACAATGTGAATCTTAATTTAGCTTAAGTGCAGATTTGTTCATACGACAAAAAGACACAATTTTGTTTCCTAACAAATACGAGTACAAGTGTCGGCATCGGCTTTAACCAGCGCCAACTTGTCTTTGCTGAATTTTATGAAATTCATCTTCAATGTATAATTTTTCTTGCCTATTTTGTGTTATTGTAACATATTTGTATCAATATATAAAAATTTGACACATATAAAAATCGTATAGCGTCACTTTAAAGGATGTTTTTCAGTAATACTGCGTACTGGTTACTTAATAATTTTCTTTGGTAACTTGACACCATTAAAGAATTAAGCGTTCTCATTGTATTTTTATTATGCCCCCGGAAGAGTGTCATATAGTGATCGAACTGTCCGTCTGTCTGTCCTGAAATTCCGTCACACTTTGCGTTTAGGTTTCGAAAAATGTTAAGAACTTCTATGTCGCTTCAGATGTAACCTTCATATTTGGTATGCATGTGCATATATGGACAAGGCCTTTCCATACGCACAATTGTTTTTACCCCTTTCACTTTGACCTTGAACTTAGGGTCTGCGTTTAGGTTTCGAAATCTGCGTTTAGGTTTCAAATTATGTTCTATGTCGTTTCAGATGTAACCTTCATATTTGGTATTCATGTGCATATGGACAAGGCCTTTCCATACGCACACAATTTTTTAGCCCTTTCACCTTTACCTTGAACTTAGGGTCTGTGTTTAGGTTTCGAACTCTGCATTTAGGTTTCGAATAATGCTCATAACTTCTATGTCGCTTCAAATGTAACCTTCCTATTTGGCATGCATGTGTATATCATGGAGCTGCACATTTTGAGTGGTGAAAGGTCAAGGTTATCCTTCAAGGTCAAAGGTAAAAAAAAATGTAACCTTCATATTTGGCATGATTGCGTATCTCATGGAGCTGCACTTTTTGAGTGGTGAAAGGTCAAGGTCAACCTTCAAGGTCAAAGGTAAAAATAAAATAAAAATCAAAGCGGCGCATTAGGGGGCATTGTGTTTCTAACAAACACATCTCTCGTTTCTTTGAAATGTGTACGCCTTGTAAAAGTCAAGGGACATGATATAAATTAGTTTATATTTGACACTACAATAACCATTTTTAGTGATCAATCAAATTTACATAGACCATTCATTTTAGTATTAGTGTACTATGTTATTGAATGGTGTATTTTATGCCAGGCTTCCCATGTAAACCACACCAAGCTGGATCTGGCGACTTCCTCACAGACCACTGAGCAGCTGATGGTCACCCTCAATGTAGATGCAGTCATTGAAGATATCAAGGTGCTTGGCAAAGGCATCGTTCGCTCCATCGAGTTGAACAAGAAACCAGCTTGATGAATGTGATGGTTCGCTCAATAAAGTTGAACAAGAAAGAACTTGATTTATGTTCAAATGATACTTAATGTACTTATATGTATTGCACAACTTGTTTGTTAATGAGTTATTAAACATGTAATCTTTGAATTGTTCTTATTTCACCTTTTGAAGGTAAATTGACCTTTAGCAAATAAGTTCTATGCCGTAATCCAGCCTTATTTGTTTTCGATTGCAAACATGTTTGCAGTATACAAGCTTTTAAGAGACAACTACACTGGTTTCTTTAAAAGTCAACTTTATGGAATTTCTTGAATTTACATAGGTTCTGGAGACTTGGGTTGATACTTGCACTTCTTTGTTATGTGTATGTTATTATGTGCCCAGTTGGTATGTAGACCATGTAGTTCCAGCACAATAAATAGAGATTGCTTTGATATAGTATCATATTAATTTGCTGGGTACTTGGCAGGAAGGAAAAAGGCTTTTAAATTTAAAGATCAACAGTTCAGAGTCACAGGGACTTGTTACATAAAATTCGTTTCTGCACAATATCTTTAAACACTTCCAGTTGTGGAAGACGCCTACTAATTTTAACAGGTCAATGTCACAGCTACTTCACATGAGATATTCGTTTCAGCAGATAACTCAAGTAAACTTTGATCTACAATTATCCCTTAGGTTGGAATGGTGGTTATTCTGGACAGACTTATCATCTGAATTCGTATGCGGGATACTGAGGAGGAAATGAAGTTGCCTAGTGGTTTTGAGGTCACAAGTCAAGTGCACACAGGCTTTTAACATGTTCACTTCTGTCTGCTTTGACCCACAATTATTTTACCCCCCATTACAAAGTACGGGAATACTGGGTCAAGTTGTAATCGGTCTATTTGTTATATACACAAGCTTACCCATAGGCGATTGTTATCATATTACATAAAAAATTGCCCCCTTTTCAATTCAGGACATTCTATGACTTGATGATTATTTATATAAACTATTAGTAAAATAACTTCTCTGAAATGCTAAGGTTCACAGGTTTTATATTTGGTATGTAAAAAATATAGTAGTCCTGTACAAAATGTTGATATAATATGTCCCAAAGGCAAACACTGGCAACTACCCTTGGGATCACAAGGTTATGTAGACTTAACATTGTGGTCCTCTAGACAAGATGTTCAAATCATGCCCCTAAATTCAAAACTGGCCACACTCCAAAGGTCACCTATCTTTAGACATGCCAAAATACTAGTAACTCGCCAAACGTGATACATTGACCATCTCCAGGGCTTATAGCATGAAAACCACTTCCACTCAAAAACTCTTAACATCGGATTTTATAAATATGTTGTTAAAAGGACCCCTGTCAATTTTGAGATCAAAGTAAAGTTCACAGGGGCATGCAATATTGAACAAAAGGGCCAAGATCGCATTCCTGTAGTCCACTATATGATGCTTCACAGCAAATATTTAACCCCTGACACTTGCCATTGTATAGAAAAAAAAGAATTTTTATTTACACTTTAAAGTCTATTAATAATCAATTTACCCCTTTGGGTCTGGCTGGTTGTGAACACTGGCATTATTAAAACACTTACCGGTAGTAGAATACCGCCATAGGATGTTACATGCAAAATACCAAACCTCTGTGCCTTGTGGTTTCAGAGAATTATGAAGTTTTTTACTACCAGTATTTACATACAAGGAAACCAAGTAACCCTAAGGTGTGGCATATTTTTACCCAAGGGGCATGACTTTAACAAACTTGGTAAAGGACCACCATGCACCAAATATTAAACCTGGACCATTGATTTTTCAGAGATTTAAAAAGTTATTTACTATACTATATTAGTCTATATAAAAACCATGTGACCCCTGGGCCTTGCCTTTTTTACCCAAGGGGCACGATTTGGACAAACTTAGTAGAGGACCACAATATGATGATGCACAACAAATTGTTAACCCCTGCCCTTGCAGTTTCAGACTCTTAGTTTCCATTTAAAGCCACATACCTTATTTAGCATAGTAAATTTAAGTATAAATAAGAAACATATTTTATCTATGCCAATTAGAATATATCTGGTGGTTACAAGGTAGAAATCAGTCTTTTTTGCGCTTTAAAATAATCGCGTTTGTCGAAATGGACGTATAGGTCTATTAATCCTACTTTTGGTTTTAAAAGCGGTACCGTTTGAAAAATAATACATTACTTGCTAACTAGGCTATAGATTTAATTTTATCTATGCCAATTAGAAGAATATATCTGGTGGTTACAAGGTAGAAATCCTTCTTTTTTATTTCTTTAAATAATCTTGTTTGTCGAAATGGACGTATAATATTGAAATCCTACTTTCGGTTTTAAAAACAGAAATTCCCGGTTGAAAAATAATAAATTACTTGCTAACAAGGCTATAGATTTAATTAAAATTTTGCACACTTTCAAATTGCATCAATATTTATTGATTAAAATGTACTTCATTTCAAGGTGTGTGGCTGTAAAATCTATATTTAGCTCTGGTGACCTACATAAACAGAGGACCAAAATGCTATTAAAAACTTTTGAGGTCATCCATGGAAATTTCCTGTGAAGCTTCATGAAAATCTGCACAGCAGTTATTCATATGTTGTTTCAAGCGAACTGTTTTCAAGTAAAAAAGAATTAACAGCATTTGACATGCATGATCCTCTTAAGACTTATCCATATATACATTCATACCAAGTTTCAACGAAATCGGCCCGAGAATTTCCGAGATGTGTTCCGGACGGAAGAAGAACGCTACATGTAAAACAATATCCCTCAGCCTATTACTGGGGATAACAAATAGAATTATTTATTTTTTAAATATATGTCGATTGTCTATGTGACGCAATAGGGGTAACACTGGATCAACTGTTGATGCACCTATTATCATTCAGGCTGCAAATCAATAAAAAAATATTTCTTACTCTGGTATTTATTGAAAAGCAACATCACATAGCAAATGTGCTATGCAAAGCACTCATTTGGCTACACTAGACAGTTGAAGCACTTCACACTGTAGACGATTCCGATTCCAAGACGTGTTTGTTATTAACTGATACATGAAAGTCTCGTAATAATTTGTATAATCTTCATTATTTGCATTAACTTTAGACTGTTATTTGGGGAAAAAAATAAATACACAAAAACTCTGCAGTCCATAATCCAGAGGTTACAACTTGTCCAGGTAGTTGTCCAACGGCTGAACACCTTCCTTCAGTCCCTTGCGTTTTCTGATGTCCGCCACGATGGCTCCGGCCTTGGTTTCCGGCTGGGTTGGGTCACCGCCTGGCATAACCTTCCAGTGGTCGAAGCAGCACTGTGGGAAGGCCTGGCCTCCAGTGGACGCACGCAGCTCAGATGTGAAACCTGAACACACAACAAATACACACTGTGACAATGGGGCTGGAAAGATGAAGATCATGTACATTGATCGCCTTGAAAACATATTCCAGTAGCCAATCGTATAAATGTGGATAACTCTTATCCAATGGATTACTTTTGGTTATCTTCACTTTTAGGATACCTTTTTGTGTTAGCGAATTGTATAAAAAGATATCCGAACAGGTGCACGTTTTGGGTAAGATTTAGCCAAGGTATTTGACTTCGGTAATCTTTATCCAAATAAGGTTATCTTTTGGATTGGCTGGTTATCCATATTTAACAATTGGCTACTGGTCATCATCATACTAGTCTCCAACATGAAGTTATCTTTTTAAAAATCATGTTCAATTAATACTATTTGATATTGGATGTTACTGATCATAAAGGTTAAGGCGAATCACTTACCGAAGGACTCATTGACAGGCAAGAAAGCCTTCAAGACTGACTGTCCAACGATGATTTCAAAGTTTTCTTGCATTTCACCACGTCGCTTGTTCAGCACAGAGAAGCAGCCACCCTGGGCAGCAGTTGGTACCTATAACATTGGTTCTCATTAGAACATCATTCCACACACAAACTGTTGGGGGATATGCTTTCAATTTTTAAAGTTATTTACTGTAATCTCATCTGAACAACTAATATGCATGATTGCACTAATATAATGGCAAAAATAAAAGATTGCCACTGAATTGGATACCATAAAAAAAAGAAGACAAACTCACTCTGATTTCGACCATGTAGATGGGCTCCATAAGGGCAGGAACGGCAGTGAGCATGCAGGCGTAGAGGACACGGCGAGCTGTGGGGATGATCTGACCACCACCTCTGTGGATGGCGTCGGCGTGCAGGGTCACATCGTGAACGTCAAATCGGACACCACGCACATTCTCATCACACAGCACACCCTGAATCACAATTGATTAACATTACGCTTACAGTTTACACATATTTGGATGCAACTAACAAGAATTTTAATTAAAACATCAGGGCCTAGTATCCCGACCGTACTCGAGTCAATGTTCTGACTAAACTTTTTTCTTAATTTTTGAGACGAGTTTTATCATCATGCTCAATTTGGTGTTAATAAATATGTCTGACTCAACCCCGAGTTTGCGGAGGAATATTTACATATTCTTACAACTGCAGGGCCCTCAATCCATTTTAGGGGAAGCGGGTCACTACCCATAGCAGGGGGAATTTTCGCGGCGTTTCCCTTTTGGGGGGATTTTTTTACTTACTCTCTAATTATAACATTTGTACATGTTNGGGGGGGGGGGGGGGGGGGGGGGGGGGGGGGGGGGGGGGGGGGGGGTTGCGGCCGAATTTCGGCCGTGGATTTGACAGATTGAGGGCCCTGAACTGATACAAAAAATTGATCTTGAGCTGACCGACTTTCTCAATACTCATGAGTGGATACTCAAATCTCATCTTCTGCGTTGAGAATGTTCCTGATACTGGGCCTTAAATGTATTTCTTGTATACAAGTTCACATGCTATAAAGATAAATACTTATTTGTCTAAGCACAAATCAGAATAAGTATACTGGCATTTACAAATGCGTACAAATATTATTTTGTAGATAAAATGTAATTCTATCGGATTTTCAATGTGACTGAAAGTCAGAGAACTTTTAAGTTATTCAAAATTAACTGAATAAAACAATTTGAAAGCAGCGAGGTATTATTTGAACAACAATTGGCCTGAGGCCAAAAACAAATATCACTCGCTTCTTTGGTGGCCCACTGGAAGCCGGCTACGACACTGTCCTTGATTTCATTGAGGTACTGCACTCCCTTGGTAACATCAACAAGCAGGTTAGGGCCGGTACCCTCGGGCCCAAAACACCAGATCTTTCTGGCCTCTCCAACATCAAACTCGTAGGTGTCAGACAGGTATCTTGCACGCTCTTTCATCTCCTGACGTGGGGTTACCTGACCCTGAAAAAATGTAACGTTGGACAAATTACTAATCATATTTTAAATAATGCAAATATACCAGAAATACTAAAAAATATTTACAGAACATTCCATTGGGGTCATTGCAAATTCCATTTCACTTACGTCATCAATGTCTTTCTGCAGTTTAGGATCCATAGGTTTACACTTCATGTAGAGCCGGTTGTGTTTGTTTGGTGACTTGGACAGGCACATGATTTGGGACTCCTCCTCCACCGTCTCTCTGTAGGACACAACGGGGTCTGACTTGATCAGTTCGATACAGGCGTGATCCTCCTCCAGATCCTTCAGGCAGATCTCCAAGTGCAGTTCACCAGCGCCAGCAATGATGTGCTCACCAGACTCTTCAATTGTGCACTACAAAACAATACAATTCAATAACCTTACTGCTTTCAATGTTAACTTTTCATTACAAACAAAACATGCTGGCTCTATATAATCTTTCCTATTCAGCTCTACTGCTTAACAATTACGGTTCACTCAAAATTAAACAACTTGGGATTTCAATCGCTATCAATAATACTGGAAACAATTCTTACTATACTTCAAAATTATCACTACCAAATTACATCAAGTGTCATAAATTTCTAGTTATATTACCTGAACCATAGGATCTGACTTGGCCAGTCGTTTAAGACCCTCAACAAGTTTTGGGAGCTCAGCAGGATTCTTGCATTCTACAGCCACACGTACGACTGGGCTGACAGAGAACTTCATCACCTTCATGTTGTGGGCGTCTTTGTACGTGGAGATGGTTCCACCCTTCACCAAGAACTGATCGACACCAACCAGCCCACATATGTTACCACAGGGTACATCAGGAATAGGCTCAATGTAGCGCCCCATCATCAGAATGGTTCTTAATTGATCAAAAAGCACAAAACATTTTTTTAACCCTTTGCATGTTGGGAAATTTGTCGTCTGCTAAAATGTCGTCTGCTGAATTTCTAAAATTAGCATTTTCTTCTGGTTTTTTTTTCTCAAAGAATACTATCAGAATAGCAAACAGTTTGGATCCTGATGAGACGCCACGTTCTGTGGCGTCTCATCTGGATCCAAACTGTTTGCAAAGGCCTTCAAAATTCGATTCCAGCACTGAAAGAGTTAAAGTGAACCTCACATAAAAATATTTCGATAGAAATTTCAAGCCAAATAAAACAGCATGCTTTGTTGAATAAACGCAGATGTTCCCAGTGAAAGTCATGTCAGTATTAATGTATGGGTCAATTTTAATAGGTCTTAGTTCAAAACAAGGTCAGGGAATGTGTGTATGTGTTGAAAGTGTTCATATATAACATCAATGCAAGGATCAGAGCTTTGTAGGAAGAATTATTGATGTGAGAGGAAATGCGTCATTTTGGGTAAATGAAGACTTTGGACCATCTGATTTAGTCCAAACGTGGGTCAGATCAAAATGAGGTCAGGTAACGTGGTTGTGATAACATCCTAGAAAGTATCAAAGTTTTGTAACAAAATGACATAACATGAAGTTTGTTATTTTGGGTAAATCAAGAATTTGCACATTATGATTTAGTCAAAGTCCAAAAGTAGGTAAATGTCGAGGTCGAAATAAGGTCAGGAGATATGGTTGTGTTGAGTGTTCAAAGATAACACCAGGCAAACATCAAAGCTTTGTAGGAATATTTTATGATGTTATATGAAACGTGTCATTTAGGGGTAAACCTTGCACATATGGACGGCCAAACTCTTCACGAGTAATGCCCGAGGCATAACAATTCTTGGTTACACAATCCCACAGGAAACTATCAAGCCATGTTATGTTAGCAACAAAATAATATTCACCTCTGAATGGTCTTCTCATAGAGGTCTTCCTTCTTGCCTGGTTTGTAGTTGGGGCCCATAATGCGCACCTTCTGTCCGGTGGAACAGGTACCAGAGAACACACGACCAAAGGCATAGAATCGGCCCTTATCAGAGGTCGGCACCATCTTGGAAATGTACATCATTAGTTCACCTTTGGGATCACAGTTCTTTGTGGCTGGAAGAAAGAAGTAGAATGTGTCACAGATACTGATGCTCCCACAATCCATGATAGAACATATATAAACAAACCAACGTTCAGGGGTCTTTCAGCACTGTCTGCGGCATTCCCAAAGCAAACGGACCCGTTTCCAATCAAATCTTGATAACATATTTCCCAATTCCCCCCCCAAAAAAAACAATTTATTTTGAGAAAGTGACTTCCCTTCATCCGCGACGTAATAAAGCCTGTAGCGACTCAGATAAAGTTCAGTCTTCATCAAACACATTCAAATATGAAATGAATAAATGTTGAACATGCCCAATATTGCATGTGTATATATAAAGAAGACAAAATAACAAATAAAAACAAATTTATTTGTTAAACCACTGACTTATTTAAGCATGATAAATTCACATTGTTTTCCCAAAATGAGCAGTTTCATCGAAGCCAAAATTCCCAAGTCAGACTCCTTTTCCCAAAATAGGCAGAAAAACCCCTGACTTTATATTTTACAGCAGACAAAACGCGCTTCCACTAGCTTTCAAAAGTTGGAAGTCCCGACTTCCCAGCCTTAAATTTTGCACATCCCAGATATAAAGTTGAAAGTCCCTCTGTTATTTAAGTATTTAAGTAAATCCACTGTATGTGTTGATCACTGGATACATACATTTCCCAACTATATCCATTACACTATAATCCAGTATAAATACGATTTCTATTTTCAAACCAAAACATGACCCATATTGGCAAAAATGTGTTGAATTTAATAAAACACAAATGTCCGCCATTTTACAAAAGTGTATATACAAAGTGAATTGTGGAATGGGGAAATTCCCATTGAACATGCTTGAATCAAGTGACGTGATGTGCGAGCATCGAGCACTGTTCATATTTATTTATTAAGACCAATCAACAAAATAATTTCAATTTAGATTGGGGGTTACAGAAAATTTCCCAAAAGTGATAGTGTTTTTCTGAGAATAAGTATTTTTCTGTAAATCTTACAGAGTACCAATTAAAAACTTGGCACATCTTTTTCTTAATTCAATATACTTGTTCCCAAATCAGGAAATAGTTGTGCTCCTGACAAAAAGTTAAGTACAAATTTCCTGAATTTGACCTTGGGACCTGGTTCTTGCGCAAGACTCCATCTTAACATGCTGATCACTCTTGGCAATCTATATGAAAATTAATACATGCTGCAAACGTTTAGGCTAAGGACAAAGCTTCAAGCACAAATTTACAAAATTGAATTGTGACCATGACCCAAGACCTTGGTCCATATTCACCAACCCATTCTTAAACTTAAGAATAAACAAGAGATGTGTTTGTCAGAAACACAATGCCCCCTACTGCGCCGCTTTGAAAAAAATAAATAAATATATATATCAAAACCTAAACACAAAACCTTAATGCAAAGTGTGACGGAATTTCAGACAGACAGAAAAACGGACAGTGCGATCACTAAATGCCACCCTAGCGTGGGCATAAAAATAGACTTTAAACCAAGAAACATACATCCAGCGTTTGAATACATACAGGCAACTAGTGGTGTTTATGTCCGTAAAAGAATGTTCCACATGAAGAATGGATGAGATAGAGACAGTTAATGTGAAGTTTGACTAAAAAGTGAAGCAATTTTTTAATAATCAAATTTAAAGAATATTCTTTATTCTTAGACTAAAGTCTAAGAATTGGTTGATGAATATGGGCCCTGTTTCTTGAGACATTCAGTCTCATCATTCTGATCACTAATGGAAAGTTATTGAAAATCCATCAATGCTGGACAAGTTATGCTCCGCACAAATATATTGCTCCGCCCTCTCACCAGGATGTTCCCATTTATATGGTCAAATTCCGAATCAAAAATGTGCACAACATTAGCATAACTAGAAACCTACCAACCATGTATAATGGAATGCATCCATTTTATTTACCTCTATTATAGCAAGGAAGTTGAATTGTTAAAAGAATTATAACTTACAAATTAACATGTAAACTAATGATACAATTTGTAATGTATGGAGGTAAATAAACGCTATGAAAAAAAAAAGAAGAGAAACCTACCAACGGCACAAGGATCATCCATGGGGCCTTCATAGAGTAGTTCAGTTCTGTACTTCTGAGCTGTTACGGGAGAAGGCAGATGGAAGACGATCATCTGGAGAAGGGCATCACCAGCTGGCAGCCATTTCCTCATGAAGGTCTACATACAGAATGTCATAACATTTTTTTAAACCAATTTATTTAAGCTCGATTGCATCGAAAGCCTAAGGCTTATTGAAACGCTCTCGAGTCCATTTCCAGGGCCTAGAACCAGAACTTGGTGTCTTTTGGGAAGATATCAATAAAAAACGCTCCCACAGTGGGGATCGAACCCGTGACCACCCGTTCGCTAGGTAGACACCATATCCCAGCGATTTTCCTCCTTCTTTATAAAGTACCGGTAAACGGCACTTTCCCAATTACGAAAAAACTACAAATTTCCCAATTGCTGTCAAAAAAATTCCCAATTTAATGGGATTTTTTTTTTTTTTTTTT
>VMBQ01000241.1:165518-295260 GCA_007657795.1 Dreissena rostriformis | reverse complement strand
ATTTAAAGGACCTGCGATCTTTACCTGTTATCATAGAATGATCTATTGTACCAGCAATCTTACCCTGTTATCATACAATGATTAATAGGTCATGCAATCTTACACTGTAATCATAGAAAGATGTATAGGACCTGCAATCTTACCCTGTATATATATATATGGGGAGCATAACAACACAATTTTGGACCGACTTCAATAATTCTTATACAGGAGTTCATAAGAGTTTTCTCTGAAAATTTAGGGGCCCCTACAAATTGGAGAGGCAATTGGCTATTTGGCTCCATCTATCGTCTATCTCTGCAATTAATAACATTATGAAATCGTACCATCTTGTTTATCTGGTACTTAAATAATTTCACTTATCACTTGTCTTGATTAAAACGGTTTACCCAGTACCTATACCGCCCCATCAGCATGCAACTTTGACAGAAGGCACAGGCAGCTCAGTTTTAAGAACTGGTTTCTCTATATTGCAAGCTTCATACCTGAAGCCTTGATACCTTTTATTAGTCAAGATGCGCTTAAACAAATTTCATCATGAAAACTAACTAGGGCAATTACTGTGAAATTATAAAAGCAAGATTTGTGGCTCTTGTGCACTGCACTTCCCATCATTGATATCTACCAATTTAATTTCAAATTGATACCTCAAATAGTTTGCAAGATATGCCGCATTCACAAATTTTAATGTTACAAATAAACATGGGGAAATTACTCTCCAAATGTCTTGTTATGTTTCTTGCGCAATGCACATCCCATCAATGAAATCTACATACCTATTAAATTAAGATTCAAAATCATGTCTCTTATCATGGAAGCAAGAGTTATAGTTCCTGTCCATTGCACATTCCCATAATGAGATACCTATTAAGTTTCCAGTTGAAACCTCTTCGTTTTCAAGATATTCTCTGGACAAAATATAATTAAAACAAGATGTGTTTGTGAAACACTATGTCCACTTTTGAGCGATTTTGACCCATAAATTTGACCTTTGACCTTGAAGGATGACCTTGACCTTTCACCACTCAAAATGCAGCTCCATGAGATACACATGCATGCCAAATATCAAGTTGCTATCTTCAATATTGCAAAAGTTATGGCCAATGTTAAAGTTGGCGCAAACCAACCAACAAACAGACCAACCAACAGACAGGGCAAAAACAATATGTCCCCCAGTATATACTGGTGGACATAAAAAAACAAAAACGAAGGGCCATAATTTTAAATACAGGAGTAAGAGTTAAGGTTCTTAAGCACAGCATATTCCCTCCATCAGATATACCTACCTATTAAGTTTCAAGTTGATAACTCAACAGTTTACAAAACATTCTCCGGACAAAGTTCAGTAAAAAATTAATGGTTCATGTGCACTGCACACACCCTGAATGAGATCAACAAAGCTATAAAGTTTCAATTTGATAATTCTTTTACTTTTCCAAACATGATCTTCACAAAATTGAAGTACACAAATTAACAAAGGGCAATAACTCTAAAACTAGGGGAGCAAAAGTTTTTTTAAGGACTGAACACTCCCTCAATTAAATCTATTTATAAAGTTTCCATCTGATACCTCTTAATACTTGTTAAGACATGCCCCAGACCCAGACAAAGTACAAAACTTAACAAAGGGCAATAACTCTTGACATGGTGGAGCAAGAGTTATGGTAAGTGAGCCAGGTTTTTTTTGGACAGATTTCATAGCCGAATAACGGCTATATTCCCAATACCAATAAGTATACTTTTTCCCCCAAAATGTGCCAAACAATTCCAAATTAAAAAAAAAAAAAAATTTTTTTTAGAAAGAAGTGTCTTATGCTTATTTTATCTCAATTTTAATTCAATTAAATCTTACAAAGTATATAAAAATGATTTATATGATTTTGTTCTTTTAATTTGAATTATTCTAAAGAGGTATATCAAATTAGGATTTCCAAAATCAGTGGACTTTTCTCGCGAAAAAAGAAGGCTACTGAATTTATTTTCCCAATTTCTTGAAAATGCCGCTAAAATTCCTAATTCCAAAGCCATGGGCTATCTTCCCAAAAAGTGGGAAAAAAAACAACCTGTGAGCACTTTACATCTATCTACCTGAAGCTTTAAGATGATACCTCTAATACATTTCAAGATATGTTCTGGACAAGATATCCAACGACCGAAGAACAACAGAAAGATAGACAATCAGCAACCTGTAAACCGCCCTAACGTCATAGTCGAGGAGTATAAAAATGGGAAATATATATTTACCTTCAACAATACCTTCCCAACAGTTTCTTTCTCTTCAGAGGTCAGTTTTACACCAAGTTGCTCAGCACGCTTCAGGGCCTTTTCCTTCAGTTCAGGGGAGTGCTCTGCCTCTTGGCATTCTTTGAACACCTAAAAATGTAACAACTGAACACATATATATATAGACTGTAAGACATTAACTGCAAATAATGGATTTATAGACAATTTACAGATTCTTCATTCATACCCTGTTGTTATACCAGAAGTGTGATTAAGACAAAGAGAAGTATGAGACGAAGAAAATTCAGAATATCAATTTTGGACAACCCGATGGGCATATCGAGGTTCTTAAATAAGACATACAAATAAACAACTAGTTGAACTTTCAAACTAATTTTATTTATATAATACTTTTTTAACGTCAAATATTAATAGCAAGTATATCAAGGCACCTCTTTCAATTATTGAGGATATCATGCCAATCGGTGTTTAAATTTGTGTAACCACTAAATAACTGAGTGGCTCAGAGTTTTAACTAAGAACTTAGTTGCTTGCATATTGATGGTGTAGTTAAATTCTAATTCTACAAACCAGGTAGATGGGTGTCAAGATGTACTTGTTAAACCCTCTGCATTTCAGTGGGGTCATGTCACCAGTGCACATCTTCACCCATTTCTTGTTTGATTCATCAAAGAAATAGTCACCCCACAAGCGTTTCATCATCTTATCTTCTGGGATCTTGAACTTGCTGGCGTACATCTTGGCAAAGTCTTTCAGAGTAAAGGCCCACCCATGAAGTCCAGAACCAAATCCGACTGTGCCATCCTTGGGATCAACCTACATTAACATTAGAAATAAGAAACCATAACAAAACATTATAATCCAACGTTGCTTAAGGTTTCAGTTTTCAACTGCTGACATTGGCCGAGAACAAACGAGTTACTGGAAAAACAGAACATCAAAATGCTATTTACCTCATAAACAACCTGGGAATAAAAGTTAATGCATATTTATCTGTTCAAGATGATATCAATCATGCAAATACACCTAAACAAACCAAAAAATATTGACTTGAACACAGATTTTGCCAAAAAACCTTTACACTTACATGTTCAAATAATAACATAAGAACCGTGTGTAACATAAAAAAATCTTACATTAATGCTTCCCATAGGACTGTCTTCGCCTTCATATGTTGCAATGATGACGTTGACATTTTCAATGGCTCTCTGGAAGATCTGGTAGAGTTCCTCCATGTCACACTGCAGCGTCAGCAGAGCAAGGTCCATCTTGTTCATGAACAACACTGGCTTGATGCGTTCAGAAATGGCCTGTCTCAGCACAGTTTCAGTCTGCACAGACACACCTGTTTAGAAAAGAGCAAGACTGAATCATCAGTTGTTTTTGCACCTTTGGGGGAAAGGTAACAGGGCCTTTTAGATATGCAACTATAAACAATGGATAGTAAAGAAGATCCCTCAATTACTTTTGTTCATTACATGTTAAGAAATATGGGAAATTTCAACCAGTTTTACCGGGATTTCAATAGATTTGTAAAAACAGAAGTCAAATGACCTGGCGCTTAAAATTTTCAGGGGTCAAAATACTGAAGTCAAGAGTTATATTGTTTCTGCATATTTGTTAAATGCTATATGAAAATGTTACTTTGAATAAACTTTAGTGTACTGTAATACTATGAAAAAACACAAATTGTATGAAATAAATGGGAAAAAAAGAGATTCTTGTTAACATTTGCATCAAAGTGATGCAGGGTAGAAAATTTGTCGGAGCAAAAAGTGAGTAAATGACAAAATGCTTGCATCATAAAGCAGGATTCTGCTTCAATTGAAATCCCTGGGTTTTTTATACTGTATGTAACAAAACCAATTTTAAATGACTTTTTATTTTATTTTAATACCAGACATGCACCAGACCCCTTGCACATTTCAGCAGGATTTCGTCAAATTTACAGAGAAGACTAATAAGATTTTATAGACCAGCAATCTATACTTTTGATTGTTTTTAAAACAACACATAGTATAAAGGCTATACCAGAGACGCAGTCCACAACAACGAGAGCGCCATCAGTTACACGCAGTGCAGCAGTGACTTCAGATGAGAAATCAACGTGCCCAGGGGAATCAATAAGATTGATCAAGAAGTGGGTCTCTCCATCAGCGCTCTTGGCCTGCTTGATGAACATAATGTCTTCCTTCTGAATCTCATAGTAGAGGGAGATGGCCCTGAAATCCAATAAACAATTAGTACAACTAAAAACAAGAGTGCCAAAGGCCCTTATGTGCTCACATGTGTTCACAAGCTTCTTCTTGAAATTTAGGTAGTGTCCCAGTTTTTCATTGGGACAAAGCTTTTTACTTAATTTGACCTTTTTGTTTTTGATCCCACGTTACCAATGTTACAACTTTGCCAAAATATCATGTTAACTTATGTAAGTTTAATGAAGATTGGGAAATAAGACTTATGACCTATACTTTGACCCCAAGTGACCCTAGTTTCCAACTCTTACAAGACATCGAGACAAATGACAGAAAGTTTCAAGAAAATTGGGCAATAGATGATGCCTTTAAAGTGTTTTAAAACTTTCTTTAATTCGACATAGCATTTGATCCCCAGTGATCCATTTTCAAACTTGGCCAAGATTTCATTAAGACAAATGTTCCCAGCAATTCATTGGGATTTGGCAATAAATGTCACCTCTAGCGTTCACAAGGTAAATGTTGTGAACAGACAACTCCTGATGTCGATCACAAATGCTCACTTAAAAAGGTGAAATTTCTGACTTCATTTGGGAAAATATACCTTAAGCAATTGGGAATAAGACTTGTGTATATGACTTATAAGAATAGGACTTAAGACAACTAAATAAAAACATAAAATAAGCAAAAAACAAGGACAATTCATCCAACAGTTTTTTTTATATCTAACAGATGCACACATTTTTCGAAAGAATAGTTAAATGCCTTCAAAAAATGCTTTACACAATTTCATGAATAAACAAATGGCACTGACGTAGACTTGATCGTGATGCATCTTTCCTGCTCATCTTTCCTGGTGTCTGTGAATCTCATTTCACCGGCCTTGGCACCAGCAATAATGCCTGCCTTGCTGACAAGGGAATCTGTCAAAGTTGACTTGCCATGATCGACATGGGCAATGACAGACATGTTCCTAATATTGAACTTGTTGTCCATAATGGACCGAATCTCGTCTATCGTGAAGTTCACCTGTAAAAATATTGATTTCAAATTTAAGCATATATATTTTACTGTCATGTTATCAACAGCAATGATCAGTATTGGACATAATGAAAATTTCGTTACAATACATGACATTAACAATGTCAAAGGCAAAAGGCAAATACAAATCATTAAACTCGAATTGATCTAGATCTAGGACACAACACATAATTATTATTTACATAAATCTTGAAACAACATTCTTTGACGGAAGTGTCATTTTGAGATATTTCATACGGCCGCACACATCAATTCGAGGAGCTGGCCGTTTTAAGCTTATTGTTATAAACCAAATGTACATATACAATCAACAAATGGACGTAATGCGACGTATGTCATGAAGTTACATTCAACCCGATATATCTGACAAAATTAACTGTCAAAACAGATTAGGGAGATAAACTGTGTAAACCAAGTAAACAAACAAGGCATTACCATCTGGTTGAAATATATTAAATAAAATGGTTAATACAGTAATATTCAATGGTGTTCGCATTAAATGTATGTCGATCTGTTACGCAAAAACAGACGGAGACTTGATAGATTTTCGAATGGGTTTTTAACAACTAAAAAGTAAATGACAGTCCTTAAACGTTTATAAACAGCATACTGATATACCATATATCATTTTAATTACAAGAAAAAGAATGGATGGTACGTACCATCTTGGATTGAGTCGTTTATCCGGACAACGATTATAAAATCTTGTCCTCCAGCACGGACCCGTTAGTAAAAGGACCGGTATCACGTGATCACTTGTGCAATTCTACTTTAGACTGCGTTAAAATTACATCAATTAATTTACTTACAAAATGAACAAACCAGTCCATGCCACGTTAAACTTTTTTTCTTACATAATAAAATTAATTTTATCGCACACCTCCAAAGATTTATTTAAAGTTTAAGTGATTTAATAATATAATAGGAATAAAACAATATTGTAACATATTTTTTTATAAAAAAGGGACACAACTGTAGACGGTACAGGTAATGTAACGACTCGCCCCCTTAACGACTCGCCCCATAACGACTCGCCCCGTTTTTTATAACGACTCGCCCCACATGTATAACGACTCGCCCCACATATATAACGACTCGCCCTATCAAAATAAAATGTTATATTATATATGGTAATATAAATGAAATCAATTCAGAATATGAATTTAAGGTTCGGCATAGTTTGATAACCATCGTTCAGCGGTTTTATGCCTGATACCTGACCTTATATACGTTTATTGCAGGCATATTCTGAATGAAAAAAATTGTGTCAAACTGACAGACGTCGGAGAAGTGATCTCTATATGTCGCAGTTTGTACTTTGTAGCAGGTGACACAACATTAGAGATCATGTAACGTCAATACTGATTAAACATATACTAAATGTCAAATTAAGATGCTAGTATTAAGTTTTATTTTATGATTTTTTTTTACATGTATGTCCAGTGACAATATTACCATAAAGCATGAATTTTGTGATAATTAAGGACTATTGGATATCGGCACATTTGTCTCATGTCATACTTTCCTTTATATTTATAAAAAGAAGCAAAGGCTAAGATCATACCGACAATTAAAGATTCCCCGGTTAAATTACTCAAGAATAGAGGGATTATCGTTATAAAAGAGGCCGATGAATAAACAACATAATTGACACGTACATTACCGCGGGCGGGTGATGACAATCAACAATACACGTGTCATAATCGCGAAAGCGTGAATACCTTGCTTCGTGGTAAAGATATTTTCATATATACGGGTATTGAAAGGTAAGAAAAATGAAAAAAGGTCTTTGCCGAAATTTAATTTTTGCCGAAATTTTACGGACACAATTCTTCTGTTAGATTATTTTTTATTTATAATCTTAAAATTACCATTATAATCTTAAATCTACCTATTTATTACCTGTTGATCTGAATACACATCACACGTGTTAAAAATCTTATTTCATATTATAAATATGCGTATAAGTCCTTTAATTTGTGTTTTGCACACAAACTTTACTTTAAAATGGTAATCAAATGGCGTTTCTTTTAATTTGTAGGTGTGAACAATTAGCGCGGAAAGTTTGCAATGGTTTCAAATAAACATTAAAATGCTAATTAAATGGCGGTTCTTTTAATTTGTAGGTGTTTCTTATTAATTCAATGTATTGATTTTATTATACACCCTGCGTAACTTTCTGTTTTTGTGGCAAAAAAGCATTGTATAATTATAAGTTGTTGTTGTTGTTGTATTTAAGTACATAAGTATCTAATAAACCATCAACACAAAAATAGTTTTTCTTATATATTTCTCTTTCTATTCATCTGTACTGTTTACATTAAACATAGTTGCTAAAAATGTAACAATAAAAATGATGGGGCGAGTCGTTATATATAATATATGCAAAAACGATCCGGTTCCGTTCGTCCTAGATACGTGTTCGCCCTGGGTCCGTTCGCCTTGATTTGTATATCAGATTATGGGGAGTAAAAACTGGATTCAAACGCCTGTTGTATGGAGATTTTATTTCCAATAAAATTAATTGAATCAACAAGTAATCAATATTAATTAATTATTGTTTTTGATAAGCACTGCTTTTATAATGTACGGTAGTCATTAATCACAATCTATTAAACACTCAATTAATGGAGCTTGTCTTATCTCAAACTGATACCATTCTAGAATGATGTTTGGCTGCTTAGTCGTTCTACCCTTATACCACAAAAGATCAAATTATCCAAAGAGCAATACCACAGTTGACGGTAAGCGTGTTTTTTTTTTTTAAGAAATCCGCAAGACTCTTGAGAGCTGAGGCTTTAATGATCATAAACTAGGCCTGGCTTTTCAACCCCACCCCAGCTTATTATGTTATATGTATGCCTTACATATAAATGTTGAAAAAGCAGATTGGGAAACTATTTATGTTGTGACCTTAAAAAAAACAATATCGCACATCTTAGAATAACCAATCTCTTGCACGACGGTTGTATTACATTCCGCGTATGTGAGAGCATGGAACGACAACTCTGAATGGAGATTAAAGACTAACATCCAAATAAATCGCTTATTATTGGGGAAAAGGAAGAATGTACATGTGCCTCTTTTTTATTAAAGGAAAATACATTGTACCAGCCCCCAAGTGGTCCACTTATGGTGTGTGTGTATTTCTATTTTTATGAGGTCCTTCCGCGCCCGAAGTATGTGAGTACCCGGAGTGGGTCCCAGCTCTCCTACTAAATTACCTATTTGACTCACGAAAATTGGGACGAGTTTTGAATTATAGCTTCAATTTCCAGCTTTTTGTTTTTTTACTAAAAGATATTTATTGATTTTTATTTTGGTGTGGTCTTGTTTTGTGAGGTACCCGGAAGAAAGCCCACCTGTCCGGTATGATGACCACCCCACAAATTTACTGACGTGCTCCCTGGATCGGGAATTGAACCCGGATCGCCTAGGTGAGAAGCGCGTGTACCAACCACTGCTCTTACCGGGCAGCTGTGGTATATTCCGTTATCAAGAGTACCCATTCACAGTGGGTCATTGGGGAACAAGGGTGTGCGAATTTTCAGTTGACATGACAAAGATCATTATCGCAATAACAACACTGGTCAAGTAAAACTGCAGACACGTTACTTTGGCAATGTATCAGCACAGGTATGTGCTACTCTTGCTACATGTATATATCATCTATTGGGACGTACTAAGAAAGTGTCACAAAACATACACGTACTTTACAACACGTTTAAATTCATTCAATTTGAACAATCGAAAGTGATCAATTTAATATCAAGAAGTCGTCAATTTCTCATTTAAAACTAACCGATAAGATATGAGATATTTGTCCTATTACGCGCGACCAACCGTTTGTTCGATTGTATGATCAGTTTGCTTTTTACCGCACGTTTTTTTCCAAATATTAAAAACTCTAAAAAATTGTCCTCACAGCCTTTGTGCATTTTTTCTCTAAACTGAGCTATTATCATTGTCGCATCTGCGCAATTTTGTTCGATTATACCGGTTCCGCAAATAATTATTGTATTATTACGGAATTATCAATTAAAAGATAAACCTTTTTTTCCATCAAGAAACAGTTGCGTTCATTTTACTTGAACAAAACATTTATACAAAAAGTCGAATATGTGAAAATGGGTGTTCATAACTACGCTGTCCTTCCCCTTGTCTTCTTTTTCAAAACATATTGCAAAAATAATTGTGTTACTCGTATCCTGATTTGTACTGATTGTTCGCCTCAAATATTTATGTTTGTATACAGATGAAGTACACTACAGCATGTGTTTACGACGAAAATAAACGTGTACAACAATATAATAAATCAATGAGTGAAAAAAAGAGAAGAGAAAACGAAGAGAAACTTGGATGCTCCCGCAACCGACGTATGTTCCCTCCCCCCCCTACACACACACACGAGGGCTGTCGTGTTTGGATTCGTCTCAGTAATCCGCAGTGAGATATAAAATATTTCGACCCATAGGCAGATCCAATAGCCAATCAAAGAATGTACACTGCAGACTAGACCAGTGGTAACACATATAATGTGCTGTTAACTGGCGCTCGATTGGTCATTGTCGGCTCGGGTACTACTTTAATGTACCCGGGTACTCTTAAGTATACTTAATTGTACCCCGGGTACGGTAATATACTAAAACGTACCCGCGAATTATAACGCTAAATTGGTCGTTTTCGGCTTTTTTTTAATTCAAATTAATTTTGTTCATATCTAGTAAATAAAAATTTTAATTGTTTAATGGCCTCTATATTATCGAAACCCATACTCCAAAAAGAATGTTGAGGAAGGTTTTGTTCGAAGAGAATTTTGTTTCGTATTCCTTAGTGCTTTTTACGACATCGGAATTAGGACGGGAATAAAACTCGGATACAGTCTTAATTGGCCTGGTACGTTTAAGTATATACTTTCCGTACTCGGTTTTAAGTATACTTAAGAGTACCCGGGGAACATTCAAGTAGTACCCGAGCCGACAATGACCAATCGAGCTTAACGGGCATGATATTTGTGGTAGTCTATGTTTGATTCCATTATTCCAGGAACCGAAGAACACCTGTTGTGGCCTGGTTTGTGTTTAGTTATAATTGTGATTATCGCTGGTCACAATTCCATTTGAACTTGAACCGCAATACAAACGAAACAAATGGTGGACGTTATAAACTAGTCGTATGAGTGTACATGCAATACAAATATAGTTAAGTTATAACTTATAAGTTATACGTATAGTAAATACTATACAGTATGAGTTTTGAAATATATCATAGTCGCAATTTAAAATATTGCAATACAATATGTATGAATAACAAATAAATCTTCTGTTTTGCGCATTTACTTCTTATTTAAGTAATACACTGAACATGTGCGTTTCTTATGAAAATTGTCCGAAATTTGCATTGACAACAATCAAGATTGACTTATATTGTTACTTCACAATGCAAATATCCGATATCATACAGCATGTTTTTTTTTCAGACACCGTTAACCACATAATTATTATTTATTTCATTCAGATGTTACATTTATTCGTTGTCAAGATATATACTAATGGCGATAACAGCTTGACTGTTGGTCTCCATGGTAGCGTGGCGAGATGGTTATCGGAACGGATGTGCATTTGAGATCGATTGGTCATTGTCGGCTCGGGTAGTACTTAAAAGTACCCCGGGAACCCTTAAGAATACTACAATGTACCCCGGGAGAGGAAAATATACTAAAACGTACCCGGGAATACTTACGCTAAATCGGTCGTTTTCGGCTTATTTTTTTTTTCTTCAAATTAATAATGTTCATATTTATGTCAATATTCTGTAAAATCGCCTCAACATTATCGAAACTCATACTAAAAAAGCATGTTGAGTCAGGTTGTGTGAAAAGATAATTTTGTTTCGCAATGTTGTACGACCTCGGATTTTTGGGGCGGGAATAAAACTCGGGTACAGTCTTATATTAGCCGGATGCCTTTAATCGTATTTTCCGTACTCGGGGTACATCGTAATATACTTAAGAATACCCAGGGTACTTTTAAGTAGTACCTGAGTCGACAATGACCAATTGAAGTTCATTTGAGTGACGTCAATTCTCATGATTGGTACTCGCACATAGTAAAAGAAACGAACATCAAGCTAAAAGAAAATTTCAATCATGGAATGACATTCAATTTTAACGATTTGTTTCAATATACAATATTTACGAACAGCTGCTGTTTAATAAATATTTACGCGCTTTAAATAGTGTGAGATTTAAGACATGTCCGTACCTCAATCGTGATACATCGACTATCTCCGGAATCCTCCTGATTTAAGCAATAAATCGAATGCTGATCAAAAGTGGTCCGTACCTAAGTGTTATAGTTACCCTTATACATTTAATCATTTCATCACCCGAAAAAAGTGTGATGAGGTTAGGGTTGAGCTGGGCATAAAAAATGGACGGATGGATGATTGGATATCATCGGCGCACGGACGGTCGAAGGACGGGTTAGATGGACGGACTGATTGACGGTCGAGTTTGCGAGACTTGTATAATTTCTTACCATTTTGTGTTATATTTAAAGTAAATAAATAAGCACTTGTTAAGTTTTCAGTAACAAAGTCAAAATGTGTTAGTTTAAATAAGAGTTAATTGTTAACTATTGTGAAAGATATATAATTAAAAAAATATGTATAGTTCTGCGTTGAAAGTCGACAATAATACAATTATTCGCAAAAAGTTATACTTGACTACGTGACGTCACTTCCTTGTTACAAGATAAACAGAAGTCTAAATTCAATCGGATGGCTGATTAATATATTTTGGTTTAAATAACACTCTGTTTCTAAAATTAATTGAAAACCCACAAAAATGATGACTGCTCAGCGTCCTCGCAGAACTAGGGAGTTTACGGGCCCAACTCCCTGTTCTGTAGCAATTGTAAGTAGAAATGTATTACCGAAATGAACTTCACTCTTCAAGTCTTCTGCACAAGCAAATTATCGAAATCAACCAGAGTCGCAATAGATTTATGTCATGTTACACATCAATACTTTTGAAATTCATTGAGTAAATCAAGGCAAATACAGATATATCTGTATACATTCTTGACATGTGGCTTTTTTGACATTTTAATGCATCAAAAATCAACACAACTGTAGTGATTTATGGTCACTTCCAACAGCCTTGCTATTGAGCTACCTTGAGCAACGTGGTTAGAGTGTCTGACTACCACTCCGGAGGTCGTAGGTATCCCCATTGGAGCTCCGTATTTTTACAAGACAACTATCATATTCTTTGCTTCAATTTTGTCCAATTATTGATTCTGGTTTTGTTTAAATATGGATCAGTTATCACATTTAAACTTATAAAAAGAATACTGTTTTCACACAACAGATGCAGGCTTGCTTAAACTTGATCTCTAAAAAGTAAGATCTTGGAATTTAGACATTGATGGAAGCTTCCAGTTTGAAATTTGTTCATATGTTCATCATTTTTTAAACATAATTGTGTATGTTAGCATTATATATTACTTTTCAGTGATACACATTTATATTAAGGGTAAGCCTTTAAATCCCTGACACCTGTTCATCTACAAAACCAAAAAAAAAAGAATAAAAGAAGCAATGAGGTTTCCACATTCTGCAAGTTGTTGTGCAGCATGCATACTTACTTGCTGTACATCCATTTTCAGTACTTGTTATTTGAGGACTTTAGATTAAGGAATTTGCAATAATCTTTAAAATGAAGGCTGAAAAATTATTTTATTTACAGAAAGCCCGACCTCCCAACAAAAGACCACCAGAGCACCTGATATTGGAACGAAGAAAAAAGGAAGATATGTTAGCTGAACATCAGAAAAATACTCAGTACATTGGACTTAATGATTTGAAAAATGAATGGGAACGTTGGACTGACAGAAAGTACAAAATTAACACATGCAAAAGGACGGTTGATTCAATGATGAAAACCAATCAGTTCACGATTGAAGACAGACGAGAAAGGTAACACACAATTCCTATCATGCTTTATTAGTTTAATGGAATTTAATATGCTGGCTTCTTTGTATTGTTAGTTGAATTTGATAGAGAACTTCAGACGTGAATTGGATAATTATTGTTGTAATTAATAAAAAAAACAACATATGTAATGCTCATTTAACTTAAAGGTTGCGTGACATGTTACAACAAGAGGAGGCAGATTATCTTGCTGAAATGGAGTCTAAAGAAGAGACAACTTTGGAGCGACAGGCCAAAATGCGTGAGCGCGCCAGAGCACTGAAGGAAAAGCGTGAAAGAGAACGTCTTGAATTTGTTCAAGATAAATATGATCAACAATTCAGGTATGTATAAACATGTAATTTTTGCTCTTTTTTATGCAATTTGATTAATAAGTTGGGTAGTATTGTAATTAAGTAGCAGTCATTTGAGCAGAACATTTAATTCAAGAAACATGGATGTTTTATGTTTGTTTGCAAAGCAGGAATCTAAGTGGATCACATATATTTGCATATATATTTTTAAATATTGAATATAATTATTGTTCTTTTATTTGAGTCATTGCATAGTCAATGTCAGTTTCGTGAATTTCTTAGAATCCACGGCTTTTATTTTGCTTATTTCGGTTTTTGGGCAAAACATGAATCTAAGTGGATCACACAAATTTGTGTTTTTATTTGGATAAAGCCAGTTCTTGTATTACGTTTTATTAGTTAGAATGTGCTCTTAAATTTGATGCTTTAACAAATGTTATCTGTTATAATACATGTACATTTTGCTTACATATGGTGATATGTCATATGTTTTTTTGTTTTTTTTGTTAAGCGCCTTTGAACGCACAATACCGTTATTACTCTAAGTTTTCGGACACTTAAAAATAATTCATTTTTTTCATGTCCGAAAATTTAGATACAATTTATTTTTTTAATTCGAGTGTCCGAAAATTTAGAGACATATATGTTGTTTGTCAATTAGTGTAATGAAATAAAATCAATTAATAAATGTGCAATACTTTAATTGTGTTGTACTATCCTTTCTCTGCTTTAAATAAATTACAACTTCACTTAATTGCCATCTCTTACCTGAAATTGTATATAAAAACTTTATAAAAAACAACCATACTGCTTCCTGAATACGACGATATCACTTCAAATGCTGTTGGGTGAAACCATGGTTTATTACAGGTTTACATGGTTATCTACCCAATAACGCAATTGTAATGGTCCATTGCCCTAAGGGCATTCTATGCCAGGTTTTATGACCTTAATCCGGTTGTAAAACTTCATGATCGAAGGTCCCAGATTAGAGAAAACAGGGCAGAAATCTAGTTAACTAGCGCTGTAGAATATACTGTCCGAAAACTTGGAGTCATTAATTATGGACGAAAACCCGTATGTCCGAAAATATAGTCACGAAAAATAATTATTTTCGCCAAAAGAGGGGTTGTCCGAAAACTTAGTGTCCGAAAACTTAGAGTAATTACGGTACTGTATAAAAGGGCGCTATATAAATGTGGTATTATTATTATTATTATGCCCCCCTTCGAAGAAGAGGGGGTATATTGCTTTGCTCATGTCGGTCGGTCGGTCGGTCTGTCGGTCGGTCGGTCCGTCCACCAGATGGTTTCCGGATGATAACTCAAGAACGCTTAGGCCTAGGATCATGAAACTTCATAGGAACATTGATCATGACTCGCAGATGACCCCTATTGATTTTGAGGTCACTAGGTCAAAGGTCAAGGTCACAGGTACTGGAAGTAGNCACCACCACCACCACCACCACCACCACCACCACCACCACCACCACCACCACCACCACCACCACCACCACCACCACCACCACCACCACCACCACCACCACCACCACCACCACCACCACCACCACCACCACCACCACCACCACCACCACCACCACCACCACCACCACCACCACCACCACCACCACCACCACCACCACCACCACCACCACCACCACCACCACCACCACCACCACCACCACCACCACCACCACCACCACCACCACCACCACCACCACCACCACCACCACCACCACCACCACCACCACCACCACCACCACCACCACCACCACCACCACCACCACCACCACCACCACCACCACCACCACCACCACCACCACCACCACCACCACCACCGTTGTTGTTCACAGTGACAAAAAACGTATTTACACAATGGCTTCTACTACAACTTATAGCCCATATAGGGGGCATGCATGTTTTACAAACAGCCCTTGTTATTATTATTATTATTTGTATAAATAAATACAATATATTTATTATTGCATGTCTTGATATTCTTTTAATAAAAGAAACCAGTGCGAAGAGCTGAGGTCCACACTTTCCAAGAGACATCAGGATGAAGTATGCGTGGAGCGTCTTGAGCAAATCCGAATCAAGGAAGAGATCGAAGGAGAGCGCAAGGAGGAGGAGCGCATGTATGCCCGTCTCTGGGAGGAAGATATGCTGGCAAAGGCAGCAAGAGAGGAGAGGGATGCGAAGGCTGCCCATGAGAGGAATGCGGAGGTGCTCTCCGTTCTCAGGAAACAGATGGCCGCCCTTGAAGCGACTAAGGAGGAGGCTTTAAGACTGAAGGAAGAAGAGGCACAGCTTCTGGTATGTGTTTAAAAAAAAGTCAAGCATCATTTTCTTACCCAAATTACAATGTCCACATGCTTAATTATATATATATAATGACGTATACATATATACATACATGCATGCATGCACGCACGCACGCACACACACACACACACACACACACACACACACAATTACCAAATGTTAGAAATTGTAAGCATTTGCTAAAATTGCAAATGACAAAGTGAGCCCTTGGTTTTGTTTGCTAGTAGCATTGTGTTTTTTTTTAATGAAGCAACCTTAAAATCATGCAATTTCTAAGATGTTTTCAATATCTTAATAAATATAAAAGTATACATGTTAACATTTGTATCAATTCAAATTTATACCATATGTAGCTTGAAATATGAACTTTAAAAAACTTTTATTACACTGTGTTATATTTGACATGGTTTATCACATTAAACCATTCATACTCTTGCAACGCACAGAAGGAGCAGAATGCCCTCCGTGCAGCCGAGGAGCAGAGGAAGCGAGAGGACAAACTGCGTCAGCAGCGACAGACCAGAGAGATGCTGGACTTGTCCTTACAGGTATACAGTCTATTGCTGGTAGTAAATGGGTATAATATGAAAAAAAAACTGCTAGACTTTGGAAGAATGTTAGAGAGTTTTCATTTGGTCAGAGTAAGATTAAGGTCAATGGACATACATTTTCAGATTTCAACCACAACAAAAATAAATTTTTAAATTATTACGTTCCATGTGTTCTTTATTTGTCTTTTCTTTTAAAAATATAAAATATCTATTAATATTTATTATAGTTCACTCTCCTACTGTTAAGCTGAATAAATGAAAAAAGTCAGTGAACATGCAACTTTACAAATCAGCTAATGGATACAAATGTTTGTGTATCATGCGTTTGACACCTGACTCTTCAATGATATTGATGTCAATGGAATGATAACTACTGCTCTTTTTGTTCTACATATAAAGAAAACGCCAATAAGTATACACTATCAAAACAAAACAGAGTAAAAGATACATTTTATGTTATTGATATTTGTCTATATATCCCCACAAATCATTTAAGTTCACTATTATAGCTGAAGATGAAGAAGAAGGCCAAGGAAGAGCAGGAGGAGCTGGCCTTTGACCTGAAGATGCTGGAACAGTTGCTGGAGGAGTCCCGCAATGAGGCCATGGAAATCATGCAGAGAAAGGTAAACCCATGATTGCTCACCAAATTCTTTGATAGCATTTGATTTCAATGTGCAGTTTTAATTGAAGCTTCAATTTCTTTTTTAATAACTTGTATAGATTTTACTGTGAATGTTACCAGATTAATACACTGTTTGCATTCAGTATTGTACATACTTGTCTTCTGGCTTACATTTTTCACTAAACATTTTAAGGCACTGTGCATTTAAAGTAACAGCACTGTGCCACTTATTTTTAATATTTCCTAAACTATTTCAATTCAGCTGGCATGGTGAAAAAACAGTGCGTATAAAATGTTTTCTTGACGACTAGTTATTTGCATTTAAAAATACCAAGATCTCATACCATGCTCAGTGTCGTGATATTGGAATCACCTCAGCAAGAGAAGTAACTCAAAGCATCAAACTGGCTTCACCAACACACGTCACTTCTAAATAGATCCTGTGAAAGGAAAAACATTTTGTTGAGCAATGCTGGCATTGAATAGGAAGAAATGAGTCTATATGGGGGAAAATCACACCACTGTATTCTAAAGTAATACTTAAATGTTCATAATCTGCATTTGCAGAAGGAGCTGAGAGATGAAGACCGTCGCTACCGAGAGAACCTACTCCAGATCTTCGAAGAGGAGAAGATCAAAGAGCGTGAGCTGGAGGCGCTCATCCAACAGGAAGTGGAGCGCATGTGGCAGAAGAGGCTCGCACAGTGGAAACTGGAGAGGGAAGCCAGGAAGAAGCTCCTCCGAGACGTGCTCGCTATACGGGCTGGCCAGGTCCAGGAACGATGTGAGTAACGGGTGTCTCTGAATAACATGCCATGATTTTGGATACTCGCATTTTAGCCATCAGGATTTATTTTACTTTTTGTAAAATCTCAAAAAATAAAGGTACTCTTTGTCTAATAACTGATACTATTTATTGTGTTTAAAGCTCAAGGTCACACTTACATGTCAAATAATGGCATCATGCAGTGAGTCTGTTATGGCTGTTAATTCATTGGTGATTTTTGCAGTAAGAAAATTAATTTCAACAAATGATCTCCATATATAAAAATTGTGTGGTTCTAACCATGTTCCTAGGTCAAATGTGGCGTGTTCTGAGAAAACTGGGCAAAATGCTTGTGCGTAAAGTGTCATCCAAGATTAGCCTGTGCAGTCCGCACAGGCTAATCCGGGATGACACTTTCCGCCTAAACTAGATTTTCGCTAAGAAGAGACATCATTTAAACCAAAACTTCCATAAAAGCGAAAATTGTCGTCCCTGATTAGCCTGTGCGGACTATGACATGTTTCAGTGAGTGACATTCAATGACATGTTTCAGTGAGTGACATTCAATGACATGTTTCAATGAGTTACATTCAATGACATGTTTCAGTGAGTTACATTCAATGACATGTTTTAGTGAGTGACATTCAATGACATGTTTCAGTGAGTGACATTCAATGACATGTTTCAGTGAGTGACATTCAATGATATGAATGTGTTTCAGTGAGTGACATTCAATGATATGAATGTGTTTCAGTGAATGCCAACATGCGCAAGCAGCAGGAGGCGGCAGAGGAGCGTCAGGCTCTCCAGCGGATGATCGAGGACAATCGGCGCCACGAGGAGGAACAGGCCATGAAGAACAAGGAGAAGCACGCGACCTACCAGCGTGACCTCATTGGCCAGATCGATTACAACCAGAGCCTGGCACGACAGAACTTTGACCGCGACGATATGGAGTACAGGATGGGCATGCAGACAGAGAAGGAGTACCAGGCAAGGCTGAAGGCTTGTCTAGACAACCCGTACGACGAAAAGATGCACCCCATGAGAAGGGCCATGGCTCAACGTTCCAACTTTTCAGCTTGAGGTTTCGAAACAATTTAGTTAATAAATGAACAATTTTCACACCAAAAAACGTATTTGTTTGTCTTTAACAATTATGAGCTGGTGATTTTATGCTGTAACCGGTTTTTATTTTATGTAGATATTTAAATGTTTAATACAATATAAAGAATGTAAAAAAATATTATTCTGTGTAGTATTTTTTAAATGTAAATGTTAATTAAAAACAAAAATAAAACAATTAATATGTGTCAGGTTTAATGATGAGTTCATAGACTAACAACTAGTAGTTAGTTCAAGGTCGCTGTGGCATAGTGTATATGGTGTTCGCCTAGCGACTGGGAGGTCACGAGTTTGATCCCCACTGTGGGAGCGTTCTTTAGATCTCTCCCAAAGGCACCAAGTACTGGTTCTAGTCCCAGAAAGCGGACTCCAGAGCGTTTCAAATAAGCCTTAGGCTTTCGATGCAATTGTGCTAAAAAAAATAGGTTTAAACTAACAACTATTATAATTTATACCAGTTATTTCAATTGTTAATGGATAAATTGCACTGATCCATTAATGTAAAATATGTTCTGTTGCTGTTGTTTTTTGTTCAGCCATGTTCATTACTTTATTTGTCTGTGATATTTACAACATTATTTGTTTATCCTTCCATATTTGCAAACATTTATGCAACAAAGTCTGTGTTATTATTGGAAACTTACAAATCTTGTAAAATGTCGTGTAATAAATACTTACCTGTATACAAAAGCAGTAATATTTGCAAAATATCGGCATGGTTACCACAAAAAACTATTTTTCTTGGTGCTTCTAACTAATTATGATGTATGCTTCATGAAGTAAATTTGTTTTTTATGTTTCTTTACTGCGAAATCCAGTAAATAGTTTTTGCATATATTTATTTTAATTGTTTGGTAGTTGACAAGTTATCTGAAAAAAGTGAACATTTGTATAACATCTGAAAATATTTCTTGTTTTTTTTTGTGTGTATAGTCTTTTTTACAACTTCCATGTATTATATCATGAGAAATCTGCTATTAGAAGTATGTGTATTATTTATATTCTGTTTTAAATGTGGACACATGTTTATTGTTGATTTTCGATTTTTAAAAATATGAGCAAAATAAAGTATTATGATGTTCTATTTCAGTGTTCAATTTGATAGAAGAATATAATGCAGAATATATGCGCTCAGTGTGAACATGAATATATTGAGCCTCACTCTGGGAAATAAGGGCTTCATACATTTGCTTAAGGTGTTGTCCCAGATAAGCCTGTGCAGTCTGCACTGTCTAATCAGGGACGACTGCCTAAACTTGATTTTCGCTAAGAAGAGACTTCCTTTAAATGAATAGAAGCAGTGAGGCTCGATTGGTCATTGTCGGCTCGGGTACTACTTACATGTACCCCGGGTACAATTAAGTATACTTACTTGTACCCAGGGTACGGTAAATATACTAAAATGTACCTGTCTGATATTAGACTGTACCAAAGTTGTATTCCCGCCCAAAATCTGATGTCGTAAAATGCGTTACCGATACGAAAACAACTTCTATTTAAAAAAAAAACTGCATTAACATGCTTATGAGTATAAGTTTCAATAATATAGTGGCCATTTAACAGAAAATTTACATAAAAATGAACATAAATATTTTTTTTAATAGCCGACAGCGACCGATTTAGCGTTTAAATTCCCGGGTACGTTTTAGTATATTTACCGTACCCGGGGTACAAGTAGGTATACTTAATTGTACCCGGGGTACATGTAAGTAGTACCCGAGCCGACAATGACCAATCGAGCAGCAGTGAGGAGGGAGCAAATCAGAGACTGTGCTAGCCTTTTGAAGTTCATGAGGTCCTTCTGGGTGTGGGGCTGTACTAGGAGGATCCAGAGTGTGTCTGAGCGTTTCTACCTAATTAACTAACTTGACTTACAAACTTTGTAATTTATTTTGAATTATAGGTGCAACTTCCAGCTATAAGGCTTTAACAGATATATATTCAGTTTTGGTGTGGTCATGGTCTGTTGGGGGACAACTTGGAGACACTTTGGACTCTAGACAAGGTTAATGTTTGCTCAGTACAGCAAATAAATAAAAAAAACAAACACACCATGTACTTATGTTCATCCTGATTTATAATAAACAAAAACATTTAGCTGTATTTCATAATATGTAACAGACATTTTTCAAACAAGTTGCGCTCAGTTATGCATTTTTTCAATTGCCATCCACTTTTTTCCTTTATGTAAACAAACATTAAATTAAAGAAGAGGGCAATAAGCCTGAGGTCGCTCACCTGAGATCCAAATAACCGGTACCTGAATTGTTTGAATCAGCTTTTGTTTTGTTTCAAGAAGCATTTTAGAACATGGCATGAGATATAACAAGATTATTATTCTGTGAAACTTTCATGATGAGGAGGAAAAAATGTGGCCTCAACAGAGTGTTCACAAGCTTTTTCTTTAATTTAACCTCATTTTTTGTCCGAATTGAACCCACCGAATGGTTAGATATCATCAGGAAAAAAATTCTGACCAAATTTTAAGATTAGGCAACAAATTAGGCCTTTAATGTTCACACACTTTCTTTAATATGACCTAGTCAAGTTTCTGACCTATGTGACCCACTTTCAAACCTGACCAAGATATAATTGAAACCAATGTTCAATAATTATGAAGATATGGCAATAAATGTGGCCTCTACAGAAATTACAAGCTTTTTCTTTAATTTGCCTTTGTCACCTAGTTTGTGACCCCACGTCACCCAGTTACAAACTCGGATGAGATATTATTATGAAAAATATTGTAAAATATAAGTTTCATGAACATTGGGCAATAAATGTAGGCTATGGAGTGTTCACAAGCTTTTTAATAATTTGACCTACTGACCTAGCATTTGACCCCAGGTTAACCAGTTTCAAACGCAGGCAAGATATAATTGGGACAAATGTTCAGACCAAATTTCATGAAGATTAGGCAGTAAATGTGGCCTGTAAAGTGTTTAAAAGGTAAATGTTGACAACAGACAACACAACAAAGACAAAAGGTCATCATAAAAGCTCATATTGCGCATGTTATGAGCTAAAAAGTAAACAGCAATATATTTAACACAACTTGTGTCAGGAAGTCATTAAGACAAGAGGGCCATCAGGCATAATTGGTAATTGACTTAAAAAGACTTAAATGTATGTTATAGAAAAAGCATTCTTTTCATGGTTTTTAAGTCCAAAGAAGACTTAACTTGCACATCTTAAAATTGTGCAATCATTGAACAATAAGATAAGATTCAAAGAGTCAGCGCAGTCTAGGTTAAAAGCAATGATATTTTAACTCCAGGAAGATGGGACCATCATAGCTAAAACATAGGGAGAGGAAACTGGTGAAAGATCAACCTGGTGAAAGGACATTTTTCAAGAACTCAAGGACGCTATTTCTGAAGTGCATAAAATAATATGGTCGACCATCAAAGAGGGTGAAGATATTATTTATTAAATACATTCATTTTTTTAGAGTGTAGATCGGGCAATACTAGTAACTGTTGGACTTGAAAAGTGGAAATTAATGTGATCTAAAGACCAATGGATGGATTGATTTGGCTGGTTATTTAACCTGCCCTAAATATTATGCACTCACAGATGAAGTTCCGAAATTCCGACTAAGTCTGTTGGACAATACAAAGGTGTCTACCAACTAACCAACAAGCCAAACCAATCCTGTTATCTTTGATGGGAGACATATAACAGAAAAAACTCAAATTACCTTATCACACTTAAGTAGCAAAAATGTACAGTGGAATATATAACATACAATGTATGGCATTTATTGATGCATTTGAATAAAACAAATACTAGAGAATGATTTAATTCTTTGTAGAGACAATACAATTTTATTTTAAATTTAAACTGTGTTTGCGATCAAATTATGTTTTACAGAACCAATAAATATAATAAACACACAAAAAGTTATATAGCCATGTGTACAACAATAAATTTGCAGTCAAACTCTTAAATATAATATACCTATATCACAATAAAATGCTAAGTCGAATAATCTACACAAGACCTTAAAAAATATTTTACATTAAAGATTCATTATTTTTTTTTTACAAATATTGTAAAACAAGTATCAATAAAGAAAATACAAATTGTAAAAATTATATTTACAATAAACAGATCTGGACAAATCACTCAGTTTGTTCACGGACTCTAGATGACATTATACGCTCCGTGGTTTGTTCTATATTTAGCTTTCTTTTTTGTNTCCTATTTCCAGTCAACCATTTTACTGCTTAAGGTCATTGCGACCTTGACCTTTGACCTAGTGACCTGAAAATCAATAGGGGTCATCTGCCGGTCATGACCAATGTCCCTATGAAATTTCATGATCCCATGCATATGCATTCTTGAGTTATCATCCGGAAACCATTTTCCTATTTCCAGTAACTGTGACCTTGACCTGTGACCTAGTGACCTCAAAATCAAAAGGGGTCATCTGCGAGTCATGATCAATGTTCCTATGAAGTTTCATGATCCTAGGCCTAAGCGTTCTTGAGTAATCATCCGGAAACCATCTGGTGGCAGACCGACAGACCGACATGAGCAAAGCAATATACCCCCTTTTCTTCGAAGGGGGGCATAATAAACACACAAAAAGTTATTTAGCCATGTGTACAACAATAAATTTGCAGTCAAACTCTTAAATATAATATACCTATATCACAATAAAATGTTAAGTCGAATAATCTACACAAGACCTTAAAAAATATTTTACATTAAAGATTCATTATTTTTTTTTTACAAATATTGTAAAACAAGTATCAATAAAGAAAATACAAATTGTAAAAATTATATTTACAATAAACAGATCTGGACAAATCACTCAGTTTGTTCACGGACTCTAGATGACATTATACGCTCCGTGGTTTGTTCTATATTTAGCTTTCTTTTTTGTGAAACTCTACCATATGAATTTACAACAGGTTTAGTTGGATGACAAACCACAACAGTCTTGGTCTGTGATGAATTTTGCCCATTATTCATGTTTGTGGTCCACATTTTCTGAGGCACAGCCATCTTTGTGACTGGATCACAAATGAAAACCTTTGAGTTACTAGGCATCTCTGGCTGAAATAATGTATGTCTAGCAGGATAGATCTTACGTTCCACTTTAACTACCCCCAGGCCAAACTTATCAGTAAGGGTCCTTGTGACAACCCGAGGCTTGGCTATGACACCAGTTGCATAGCTGGAGCGACATCCCTTCGGCACAATTGCTGCTGGCGGGAAGTACATCTTCTTATCATATGTTGCCTGCTGTTCATCAACTGTACTTGAGTAATAGTCAAACGTGCTACGCAGCAGTTTGTTTTTCTCCCAAGAATCTTCATCCCCTTCGATCTCCTCATCAAAGTCTGTATCCATCAGCTTGCTGTAATCGACCTTACATCTCTCTCTCAAGGTCATTCTTTTCTTAGGACTGCTTGGACCAGTGGCTTTATCGTGCGTCTGCTCACTTTTTCGCTGTAGGCCAAGGCCAAACATTTGCGCTTCCTGATCATTTGAGTCTGTATTTGTCTCAGAATCTACAATTTTCTTCTTCAACTTCTTTTTTGTCTTTAGAGGTTTCTTTTTGGAAACTACTTTTGCTTTTTCATGAGAAGATGTTGCAGAGACTTTTGTTGATGCCCCCTCAAACTCAGGTTCGTGTTTGTCATAAGTATAAGCGTTCGTGTTGCTATTTAAATCGCTCTTTCCATCCGATGGCTCATGGTCATCGTTCCAGCTACCAAAAGAAGTCCTAAAAGTGTTTGCAGAACCAGTGTGCTCAGGTTCATAGTCCTGGTCATCAATCTCCGTCTTGACCACAATATCCGTGTCAGCAGACGGCAGGTGACCAGTGTTTGTATAGTACTCATCGTCGAGTGGCTCCATTTTGATAATCACTGGAATATTGACGTCAGAATTTGAGTCAAGTGGCTCCGTCTTGATTATGACTGGAATATCGACGTCAGCACTCGAGTCTGAAATTGATATGGAACCTCAAGCTAAAAAAGTATTCATCAAGCTTATCTGTTTTTCAGTGGAATATGTCAGTTTCAAAATATTGTTTGATTCAAACTTATTGATTGGTCATATATTTTGTGTCATATATTTGTTATTAGAAATCGGAATAAAATGTTGATTCAAAATTAATCTGATCAACATTTGTTGGAAATTATTGTAAGAAATGCATGTATGTTCAGATGAACTTCCGCATGAATAATCAATCAAGTATGTCACTCTTAAACGTAACATCCTTTTGAATTAGCTGATAAAACTGAACATGTGAATTCATATTTTCACATTGTTTACAGGGCAATTTCAACATAATTTTGCTTTTTGTCATTTTTCCTTAACAATCATCATGTTTTAATGGATAATGAACATGTCAGAAATTGAATTTTTGTCAAATGTTTTTATTTGAAAACTTTTAATTTTTGAAGACAAAAAAATAAAATGTCTCCTAACACTTAAGCATAAATCTGTATCCCTTTGTTGTCAATAATCATTACAAACCCTGCTCAGATGACTGCGAGGTTTCTGCAGAAGCATATTCTTCCTCCTGATTTTTCTGGACCACCGGTGAATCAAAGTCCTTATAGATATTCTTCTTCCGCACAAAACCAGCCTTTGATGCAAGAACTTGCTTTCCAGACTTGAACTGATTGTTTTGCTTTGATTTTCTTGTCAGAAATGACTGGATTTCATCTTCTTCATCCTGAGATTGAAACAGTTCCTCATCGTTCTCAGCAAAGGGGGAGTGTGTAACTGTAAATATGCAGGGAGTGGCTCCCAGCTTCAGGGAGCTTTTCACTCGGTCTTCGGCCCTGAAGTGGTACTTGCAGATCCCTAGACACTGACTGGCTGGTCTCTGCAGAACAAACAGAAGCAAACACTTAATAAGTTTTGTCACAGAGTTTCTATTACCCTGACAATAATTTGAGTCGTGTTCTGAGAAAACTGGGCATAATGCATGTGCGTAAAGTGTCGTCCCAGATTAGCCTGTGCAGTCCGCACAGGCTAATCAGGGACGACACTTTCCGCCTAAACTGGATTTTCGCTAAGAAGAGACATCATTTAAACGAAAAATTCCATAAAAGCTAAGTTGTCATCCCTGATTAGCCTGTGCAGACTGCACAGGCTAATCTGGGATGACAATTTACGCACAAGCATTATGCCCAGTTTTCTCAGAACCAGCACATTTGTCAGTGACAGCAGCCATGCCCATGGCCAAGTTCAAGGGCACTTTTTCAGGAATAAATGCATTATTGCATGTACAAATTGTGTCATGCACAGCTACACTTCATGGTGATGCCATACTTTTAGTTTCAATTTCATTGATTTTATCTGCTTTTGTGATGTTTGTGTTATAAATTTGACTTCTTAGCGAGCTTTTTTACCCCGTTTGACACTGATTTCATGTAGCCAGTGACACTAAAGGAAAACTGCCCACTTACAGCCATGATTTTTAGCGGACTGGAACCATTTTTTAACTCTGTCTGAGACAGTTTTAAGAAGATTGGACTAAACATGTGACTTTTTGAGTATTCACAAGGTTTCACTACAGCCATTAAAGGAAAACTGTATCACTCCCTGGCTGCCATGTTTTTCAATGGGCCGGAATCATTTTCGTACTCAGCCAGGATTCTGGGCAAGTTTTATGAAGTTTGGAAAAATATGTGGCTTCTAGAGTGTTCCAAGGATTCACTATAGCCGTTTAAGGAAAACTTCCCCACCCACCTGAGAGCCATGTTTTTTAACAGACTGGAACCATTTTGGAACTCAGCAGTGTATCATAAGAACAAATGTTTTAAGCAAGTTTCATGAAGTTCACAAACTTCTTCTTTAATTTGAACTAGTGACATAATTTTCGAACATGGCCATGATATCATTGGGTCTAATGTTTTTTTTTTATATAGATTTCATTAAGATTGGGCAATTAATGTGGCCTCTTAAGCGTTCACAAGGTAAATGTTGACAATGCTCAACAGACAACAAACAACAGACAAATGCTGATCACAAAATCTCATCATGAGTAGGTTGTGCTCATGTGAGCTAAAAAACCTAATGTCATTGATCCACAAAAACTTCAAAAGGTCCTCATCTGTGTGATGCCTACATAATATTCGCGACCAAACTCTTTGACAATGGCCTTGAGCCACTCCTCCTTCCTCTTCATGGAGCCAGGGTACACATGGATCATGAAATCCTTATCACCGGGATGGGCCTTGCCCCTGCAACCCGGCACTCCACAAGGAAATATGTCCTGAAATATAATATAAAACCTTTTAATAAGTCGCTCTTTATAACCGGCATAAAAGAGTATTTTCAACCCAGTTTCATGTGTTCAATTTTTTTAATGCAAATAAAAAGATTTAAATGGCAGGATATTTAATTGCTCTTAAACTATTATTTATGCAAACACAATCATAGGCAAAAATAAACTCCTTTTTTATATTTGTATACCAAAAAGAGTCACTAGTGTATTACAGAAATGCACAATATCGATTTTGGGTAAAACCAAATTTAAGTGTACACCATTAGTCCGAAGGTCCAATCAGATTTTTAAATACTTAAGACTACAAAATATTGCTAAACATCAACGTTATCACTGATAAAAGCTGTGATTGCTTTATACTCTGTTTGAAAGGTTGACTAAAGATAAGAAATGTAAACAATCCACTGAATCAATAAATTAAAAACCACAACAAGTGAGTGAAACTTAATATTGAGTTATGTTGTTAATTCCATTTATGAAACAACAAGACATGTTCAGAGACAGCACGCTCAGCTATTCAACCTAAAGTACAAATGTGGAGCGTCGTGAGAAAACCGGGCAAAATGCTTGTGCGTAAAGTGTCATCCCAGATTAGCCTGTGCAGTCCGCACAGGCTAATAAGGGACGACACTTTCCGCCTAAACTGGATTTTCGCTAAGTAGAGACATCATTTAAACAATAAATACCATAAAAGCGGAAATTGTCGTCCCTGATTAGCCTGTGCAGACTGCACAGGCTAATATGGGATGACAATGTACGCACAAGCATTTTGCCCGGTTTTCTCACGACGCTCCACAAATGTATATTGTACATTTTCTATCAAGCACCGGATATAATGACCACAGATACATATCTGAAGTTTAATATCTGTAGTAATTAAATAGTATATGTAAGTCAATATGTAATAAAGTGAACTTACATTTTTTGATGTAACAGGTGCCGAAATAACTTTTGTAGCATCGTCACCGAAATCCCTGGGGTAAACAGTCATTGTTTGAGTGACCTCAGTAGGTTTTCCCTTAGATGACGCATTATAGCTGGGAAAAACTGTCATTATCTTCGTAACCTCAGTAGTTGTGCCCTTAGATGACGATGTTGCAGATGTATAAGCAGGACTGGATTGTGACTGGGAGTCAGATGACATCAGTGTCAGTTTAGTGTCAAGTCTTCCTGTTGTAATAGAATTAAAAAAAAAAGCATTGCTTTCTGCACTTAATGATTTCATCATTTTAAGTGCAACAATCTTTCTTATGTGATAGTAAAGTAGTTTTTGCACAAATTTCATGGTTACATGGTTGAAAATACAAACATGAACACAACACAAGACTGTTTTTATTTGTTACTTTTTTAAAGCAGCCAAGAACATGACTTTAATTTTTGAATGGCATTCATAATTATTCATAAAAATAAAATTATTCTGATATAAATATATGTATATATATATATATATCATTAAACATAATCACCAAGCATTGCTTTTTCGCAAAGATACTTCAGGCAGACATTCTCCAGTTCTTCATAGCCCAACACAACAGCTGCCATCAGAACATATGTGACCTGGAACAGGAAAAATAGGATGCTTAAAGGAGTATACAATCAACTCCTGATGGATCGTAGTCACGGAGACCACCAAAAAATAATTGAGCCATCAAAACTTTGGGATACACAAAGTTGGAGACTGTGGCAGTTATCTACATGTATCTTTCTTCTTTAAGATCTGTAATTTTGAGTTATTCAGATAATCATACCCATACTGGGTATTTACAGACATCAAGTATTTATTATAAATATTTATTTCATCTATTATTCTCGGAGGTGGAAAGAGTTAAGAATTCCTTATTGGCATACTCTAAAAACCTGACTCAAATAAATTGCATCTTAATAACAAGTTACATACTGTACATGCATTTAATAGGCTGATTAGCCTGTACGGACTGCACAGGCTTATCTGGGACAACAATTTACGCACATGCATTAAACCCCTTTTTCACAGAGTGACGCCCATATTTACAACACAAGATCTTATAAGACTACATCAGTTTACAGCTTACTTGTTCTGGGGTCATCTTGAGAACGCCTGTGTACACATGCTCAATAACAGAGATCCCCGTGCCGTATGGGATACCATGCTTAGCAAGATCAAGGCACTTCGAGTCACCATCCGCACCTTTTGTAATCTACAAATTCAACCCCAAAGCTTTGTCACAATAATGATTTATAAAATGAAACAAAAGTGGGGCATTTTTGGAGGGCAAATATTAGTACAAGGGAATGTGTCCAGCTCCATATTTATATTAAATATTGTATACCTTCTTTCAGTCATCAATATTTTTATCTTCCATACATTTTGAACTATAATCTTCTACTCTAAGATGTTCTTACATGTGGGTTATTGCTATATTTAAATCAAATAATGCCTCAAAGGCAATACTGATCATTTGAGTTTTCTTTATGAAAGAAGAGCCCAAATTACAGTTTTTCCAAGGTCACACAATTGAGACAGGCATGTAAGTAAATTTAAAAATGAAGATCAATTCATTATTAACTAATTAAATATTAAATTCATAGGATTCTAGATATTTTATTTGTAATTAATATTAATAACAACAGCAAACATTTGCACTCACAATGTTGAGATAATCTTATTATTTAAACACATCTACTCATGATCTAGTTTGCAAAAAACATTCTGCATATATTAGCATGTCATGCAAAAATGGGTCTTAATATGCCATATGCTGCCAGCATAGTTCCATACCAGCCTGCGCAATCGTGCAGTAAAGGTCTGGAGCTACTGTGTCTGCTAAATTACGGCTAATTAGACGACAAAACCTTGTGTAGCTATATAGCAGACAGAGTAGCTCCTGACCAGTTTGTACATATGCGCACGTTGGTCTGGAGTTACGCTGGCTTATGGCATAAAAATAAAATCCATTTTCACATGACCCTGCTCAGGCTGCTCAAATAATAAACCCATATAATCAACACCATTTGAACCATGCCTGTACCTTGGGAAAGTATATGTCTGCCAGGCACTTATGTATGTACACTGGTTTCGGACTGTCTACAAAAATCAACTTGACATCACAGTTCCATCCATTCTTAAACTGCGTGTACAGCCCCTGGAAACCAGCTCTGTAGTGGACATTATTCACAAAGTTTTCAGGTGCAACTCTGCCTGCCATTACTTATCTGCAAGTATAAAGTAGCTTTCAAGAAAAGTAAAAAATTTCATAATAACATGTATAATGTACACCAAAAATTTGGTATAATGCACGGTGTAGATGCATATCGGTATATATACTTTGTGATATGTGTTTGGACCTGCGGAATACTGTGAACCTGTAGCTGGATATATGCTTCAACTCATGGACCACCTCTTTTTAGGCACAAATGTGTTTAAACTTTACGGGTTTTAATTTTAGATTTTCCTACCTGTTTTGTGCATTCCGTGCTTCCATTTTTCTTGTTTATGACATTGAATGAACCAATAGGCAGCATTTTGACAGAGAGGCTACCGATATGCATCTACACCGTGTAATGACATGACCTATTACGTTATTGAATTTTATTGATTTTTTTGTTCTACATTATGTAGAACAAAAAAATAGATTAAATTAAATAACGACTTTTTAATAAACTCCATACAATTGTATACTAAAACATGGTATTTTCGCGGGTTGGCTATTCCCGCGCTATTGCGTTTATGCCCCTGGCTTTTGTTAAGAAACAAACATTTGCGACCTACTTGTTAAATCTGCAAGAAAACATCTCTCGCTGCCAATATTAATCGATTCTTGTATAATTATGTCCAAAAGTGATGGAGAACATAATTTGAAGCTGAAAATCTACTTCAAATCCATCTTGAAATGAAATTTCCCATTTAACTTTATGTACTCGTAAAAGCTAAAAGCATTCAAGAAGAACTACCTATGATACCACACTTATCTCCCTTGATTTGTAACAATGAAATTAAGGGCAAGAAAATCATTAACATTTTAAACATATTAAAGATGGAGCAGTTGCAAACGGCATTTGTATAACGCAAAAACCTATTCGCTACAGCATTAAACACTAGTTGAGATAAGTAAAAACGATCAAGACGACGAATCTTTTGCATTTATGACAATTACCTTACCAGCTTGCCTCCCTTCCGCATCAAAGAGGAGTAACTCTGACTTTTTAGATTGTAAATTTTACAATGTAAATATTTTTTGCACCACCGTTTATATGTAAACAAGTGTGTTTCTCCATTTATGGTTTTATTTCCATATTTTTTCACACAATAATTTATCAATATTTTGCTTTATTTTGAGCTAGTTATATTTAACAATTTTATCATTTATTTCAAATAAACGTCTTGCTATTATTCTCCGGTATAATACAAGTTGTAGGCTTTCTCTGGTTCTATATCTATTATTAGCCATTACTCTTGACGTCTAGTTGCAATAATTAAACTCTCCGCTTTATAACCCAAGGGTTTGCTGAGAGCCGCCACAGCAAAAAATTATCAAAGGCTCTGGACGCTCGTTTATATCGACTATCTTGACGTCTTGTGTATCTTGAACCTTTATAAATATATTTGATACAGTTGTTTGGGGTGTTCCTGATGAAAAGTAGCAGATTAATCCCCCCAGTATGAAATATACTGGGAGGAGAAAAGAGTAGGGGGGCAAATGTCAAAGGGGAAGAAATGACCAGACACCTTCCTGATCTCGTACAAGTTTTTCTGCTGATTATATATGTGACTTTGTTGTCATATGTATAGTTAAAGTATATGTCCTGCACAACTAAAAAGGTCCTCACCATGTGTTACAGTTAGTCTAAAACCTCTAGAGTTTAGTTGGATTATGAATAAATCATATTTGATTGAATATTTATAAACAAAAAAAAACACTTCACAATCCCAAAAAACTAAAAGGTCATTAACATTTGAATGCACATTGTTAGAATGTCTTTGTAGGATCTATTTTGCCTTTATGTCTTACCATTTGCAAAATTACTGATGTCAATTGGCATGAAAGTGCACAACCTGTAATGTCCAATTTATTCCTAAACGTTATTCTTGCATATCAGATAAATTGTGTAAATTCTATGCTTATTTGATCTTATTTTTTTTACTTTTTAGTGGTTATCATTCTTTGAATTGACTACGTCGTTCTACCTGCCCTGGATGATGATCAGCTCTGTACAGTTTCGGGAGTGTGCTCCCCCAATGGAACAGCTGTTGGCAAATGGGGTGCCCAGTATTGCTGCCATGGAAACATACATTGCCGATCTGGATGTTGATCTTGAGGAAAATTCCAAGGAGTTAGTATAAGTATTATATAATTGTACTTAAAGTAACCCAGAGAGAAAAAGTGCGAACAGCGCGGGTCTCAAAACCATGACCATGGGAACATTAGTTCCATGCTCTACCAACTTAGCTAACTGGACGGCAGCTTACTGGACAGCTGGTTGTTGCTCATGCACACAACACACCTCTCACCATTAACCTTTTAGGCCAAATTCAAGGAACTATTGCCTTTTACTTCTGATACCATTATAGTAACCTTGGAAGGAAAAAGTTGGCCCAGTGTGCATGGTGTGGGGCTTGAACCCACCTCTGCAGGATTACTAAAATGGTGCTAACCCGGCAGCTGGTCATTTCCCCAACACACTACAAAACTGATGATTTCATTGTGTATTATTATATATTATTATAGGCTGGTAAACAGCATTATATCTAAAGATTATTTGTTATAAAATACTGTATCTGACATAAAACTAAGTTTCTAATCGATTTTTCTCTTTTCTTTATTTGAATGTCAGAACAATCACGTTTCTTTTACTGGAGAAATAACCAATAATGCAAAGAGTGTATTCAATCACATGTATGTCTGCCCCCTCTGTGCTGTCTAGCCTGGATGCGTGCCTGCAGGAGATGCTGCAACTGACCAACACAATAGTGGGCAAGGAGTACGTGACCCCCAGGGATGCCCTGCTCAGTATGCTGAGCACCCACACACTGGAGAACGACTCCTGCTACGACCCAGAAACAGACGCCATTACTGATATACTCAACCATGCTGTAAGATTGGATTTTGGAGCTTAAAATGTTACTGTTGACGTTTTATGTATGAAAGTAGAAACTATACCTAAATATTTGTTGGTGTCCCATGGTTATGTCATAGTGGACAATGCTAGATAAGTTCCTAAGTTTGCTTGGTCATGTTAGTATATATATCTTGTGGGAAAGAAAAGGGTTTTACATTTGCTGTATAAATTAATAACTATAAAAAGCAGAGCACCAGGGGATGTTCCATGGTTATGATTCAGTGGTTTATTCTAGAGTTTAAGTGCTGGGTTGGCTTGTTCATATTTGTACATATATTTTGTGAGAAACACAAGTGTATTTTCGTTATCTGTATGAAACTTTAATAACTATAGCAATTGCAGTCAACGTTAATGTCACAGGACTATTTTCCAGCAACCAGTGCTGGACTCCTGTGTTTGCTTGTTCATTTGTGAACATGTTAAATGGAAGTCAGGGTTTCTTTTCATTTGTTTGTTTATAATGTTGGAAACAAGAATGTTTTACATTTTCTGTATGAAACTATAACTTAGCCAGTGTTTATGAACTTAATGTCTCTTGATTCTGTTCCCATAGACAAAACTGGACAAGGTATGTGTTGGCTTGTTCATTGGTAACCATGACTCTGTTGCAGTGGACAATGCTGGACAAGGTATTTGTTCGCTTGTTCTTTGTTTACCATGACTGTTGCAGTGGACGATGCTGGACAAGGTGCCTGGCAGTGAGGAGGCCGTGTTCCAGGACCTGCTGTCCCTCTCCTCAGAGCAGGGTCTCTCACTGCCCCTAAGGGCTGCAGTGGTGGACCCCATCGCCTCCACCATGTCCCTCAACACAGTGTCAGACAGCAGTGAGATACACATCGCTCACCAGTGGGACCAGATCGCCCTCAGACTCAGGTCAGGGACTGTCGGGGCAGTTGTTAAGGAAACTGATAATATGGCATAGCAAGATTTACATGTCCAAAGTTGAATGTCAACTGTTGTGTCTTCCAAATGTTACATATTTATATATCAGTTTTACGCTCAAACCTTAATATTTGGCCTCAAATGCGATAGATTCAATAATCTACTGTGAACTCAATTTGTGTTCCTAAATATATCTGTTTTACTCTCAACATATAGCCTTAAATAGTCTCATTTTGTGTTTCAAACACATTTTATCTTATTCTAATGCAGCCCAAACTTTGATCTACATTTAACAACATCTGGGAAAACTGGGCGTAAATCTCTTCTAAACGAACATCCAGTCTAAGCAGGAAAGTGTTGTCAATGATTTGCCTGTGCAGAGTGAAAGTTCCATTCATTTACTCTATCAATTAATGTATTTCTGACATTTGTTCATTCTGTAGGCGTTTCTTCTTTGAGCGTTTATCGATGTTGCCAGTGGGCCCACAGGAGCCGTCTGTAAACATCTATGAGAGACGCAGGCTCAAGTATGTGCAGTCCTTAATCACCCTGCAGCCCATAGAAGAGGTTTGGGAGAAGTAAGTGGGACAGAGCTTTCAAAGTTGTTAACAAGAATCTCATCATAGATCAATTTTTTTCATCAAACTCTTTTGTTTTTAAACCTAATGGTCTCTCCACACAAAAGGTAAATTATGAAATATCTACTTATACACAAAATTATGCTTGTCTGAAACATGCTATTTATGTATTAAAAAAAGAAGGTTTATGAATGCAGCAGCACATAACATATGAAAAATTTACCAAAATATTGGAATGCACCAGAAATAATTGGACACCAGTCCTATTGAGTCTCTTTCAACGCATCGTTTTTATTTTGTACTATTTAAAGTGAAACATGTCATAGTCAATCTCATACAAAACTTTTAAGTTATTAAGAAATCATAATACAGGGTTATTATTCCAATAATCAATCTTCATTGATAAATTGACAAATTAATTGAAAGCTGTTCTGATTGCTATAGCATCTTTTATCCATGGTTATGATCTTTTTTGTTTCACTTCAGTAATTGTACACTAGCGCTATCTATTTGTGCTAAAACCTTTATTCTCGAAGAGTTATGTAAGTTATGTTGCTAGGATGTGACTTATTTTGGATTTTTTCACACATTCGCTGGTTAACCTGACTCTTCCCAGGTACCATTCAGTGAGAGTTCTGCAGCTAGAGAAATGCCTGGGTCGTCTGATACCTGAGTCTGAGTCCGTCCCGGCAGATATCCTGCAGGTGTCCAGTAACTGCTCAGAAATAGCGCAGATCATCGCCCGCATGATGAGCCAGGACTTCATGACCCTCACCAGCGGGGTCGTCAAGAAAGCGTCCAAAATATTCCAGGCATTTCAGAAGTCCTATCTTGAGAAGTACTCGGACGAGATGTCGGCACTTGTTGATGAGGTGGTGGATGAGTTACAGACTCCTGTAAAGGGACTGACAAAAGATGGGTCCTTAAGAAAATCGAAAAGCAAACAGGACATGAATGGGAAGTTGAAGGCCGCACAGAGTGTGGAAAGCGTTGACAATTTGGATAATCTGCCATCAGGTAATGTGCCAAAGCTGATACCAGTGAAGTACATAAAGGTCATACTGAATATTGTGACCACCTTACAGCAGATTGAGGACCACCTTGATGGACTTCAGAGGGCCACCGTGTGGGACTTTGGAGGAATATCTGCAAAGAAATCACACAGGAAAGGCAGCTTGAAGGGTGAGTGTGCTTGATATCTACATAGCTTACATGTGACACTTATTGTTCTATTTATCATCATATACTACAACTTGAACATCATTTTGATGGTAATAATTAATGTATATGATTATATATTTTATTCATCCTAATTACGGATGGGAAATACTCACCAACATTTAAAGCAACAATTCATAATATATAGTCATGTATGTGTACTCTACAGCATATTATATTTTTGCATTTCAATGTGAATTAAAAAAAAATTTGGAGCTGAAGGTTGGGTGGTTGGAACTTTATTAACTTGTAAACCTGATGTGTAAGTACATTTACATACTTCTACATGTGAATGTACATGAGTATGTTTTTCAGTGATCATCCCTTAAATATTATATAAAATTATTGTATACATGTAGTCCACATGCGTACTTGATTTAAATTATGTGTTCCTTAAATTGTTTCGCTCCAAGATTTTTAATTAAAAGACTAATATTATACCAGTGGCTGTGTCTATTTATGTCACTGATATTCATTAAATCTGTCTATGATTTGTGTATTTTTCTGAGAAAACTGGGCATAATGCATGTACAGTACGCACAGGCTAATCAGGGAAGACAATTTCCGCTTTTATGGAATTTTTCGTTTAACTGATGTCTCTTCTTTGGGAAAATCCAGTTAAGGCGGAAAGTGTCGTCCCTGATTAGCCTGTGCGGACTGCACAGGCTAATCTGGGATGACACTTTACGCACATGCATTTTGCCCAGTTTTCTCAGAACAAGACACATTTGACCTCATTGTTTCCTTTGCAGGTGTGTTGAAGCCGAGTTCCAGTCCGGAGATGTTGCGCCGCCCGGCCAGTGCCACATTGAGCATCGACTCTGACACATGGACGCCTGACAGCCTGCTGGCCTCCTGTGTATCCACCTCGTCTGTCACGTTTGAACAGCCACCTGGGCCCAGAGGTGGGCACAATTTACTAAGCTTTCAGATAGGAAAGTCAGCTTAGCTTAGCATGCAACAACTCCTATATCTTCCTGACATGCATACCTACTGTCGGTTTGCATTGTGGACCAGTTGGTTCAAGGTCAAGGTTACAGTTGCTAAAAAAAGAAACACAGTTTTCGCTCAATTACAAAAGTAAGAATGGAGACCTTGCTGGCGGTATACTATACTATGACAATAATGATAGATGAACAAAGTACTGGTATGTGTATTGTTACTGAAGGTTTTTTTTAAAATAGTTTGTTATTGTCAAATAAATAGTGAAGTAATATTATCTTGTATTGATGACAAATTATTCTTAAACTACATCGATTGGCTACCATTAAACGACAGCTTCTGTTTCAGTGCAAGTGGTGGAAAAGATGAAGGCGGAGGAGAAAATACACTGGAATTGGCGGCTCATCTTCAAGAAGGTGGGGCCTGACCTTGCGGCCTCGATTACCCACCAGATTCAGAGCACCTGTCAGGCAGAAATGGAGGCAGAACGGAACACATGGAGCACACTGCAAACCTTGGAAGTGGTTGCTGTTCCCGAGTCACTCATTGGTGGTCGCCTTGACTACCCAAGGTGCATTTCAAAGGTGATGCTTGTGAACGTGATCTTTTTTACTTGTCATGTTATTGGAGGTTCATTATAACATAATAATGATTTGTATTCAAAACAATTGTAATCCCATTTAAATTTTATGGTAATAAACCAGTTAGGGCTTGTGAGAAAATATTTAAATAAATGTAAACATGCTGATCGTTCCTCTACAGGTGTTAATGCTAAGTGTTTGCACCTATTTCACATGATATTTTCCAATATTAATTGAGAGTGCACCATCCTTATACCAAGAGCGATGAAATCAAGCCTCATGCCTCCCTTACAGTGCACGTGGGAGATGATGAGCGTGGTAGAGAGTTACCTGATTCTGGGTAGGGCAGGGGTCGAGGGTTACCTTCACCCAGTACGCACTGCCTTCGTGGAAGCCACAAACATGGGACTCAAGAACATGCATGCTGACATTCTCAAGGTTTGTTCTGGTTTTCTGTATGCTATATACATGTACTAGTAATATATAGCAAATAAAACTAAGGATGGATGAAAAATACAAATATCATTCTATTATTAACAAGACTTTTAGTATCATTATTCACTTATGCTTCTTCATAGATTTATTGCCCTTTGTTGGTCATGTAGTGAAGAAGAGCATTTAAATGCTATCAAAATATAGGTAATAACCGAGGGGTTGTATTCAATGTTAAAGTAAAGGGATGATTTCTTATGAAAGAAGGAGGTAAATTTCAGTTTATTTTAAATAAAGTTTTTAGAGGGTAGCTTAGTAGCGTTTGATAGTGTGAAACCATTATTTTTCGCCAAACATTAATTTTTTAATATATTTCGTCATTAGACCGTTTGAAGAATGTAAGTTTGTAACAAATAACTATGTCCAATGTTAACAAAAAAATTAAGACTGAATTATCGTTGGCATGAAAGACATTAATATCCAACTTTATCTACGGATGCATCCTGCGTATGTTTAGCAATCTAGATAAATTCGGATATTACACAAAGGGGAGTCGAATATACTGTGCACTTAATTGACACTTGACATTTCCTGTAAAACGCGAATACACTAAAGCTGTATTGATGACGTTGACTTCATTTAGGTAGAGTATAAAAGATTAGGGCTAATTATTAACAACTTTATTTTTACCCATTGTGTGGATTGCATCCTTCATGGAAGTTGCAGGTTAAACATCTAACACGCGGTGTATTAGAGAAGTAAAAGCAATTTATTATGACGAAGTGTGATCAACATTACCAGGTTACACATGATGGAAATTGTTTCTGCCCTTTTATAACAAAGATATAAAAACATATTGCTTTATATTAGGTTGTTTGTGGTTTAATACATTTACTAGTATCTCGTTTTTATGCCCCCGGTAGGGTGGCATATAGTGATCGCACTGTCGTCTGTCTGTCCGTCTGCCTGAAATTCCGTCACATTTTGCGTTTAGGTTTCAAAAATCCTCATAACTTCTATGTCCCCCTGAGAATTCAGAAATATAACCTTCATATTTGGTATGCATGTGTATATGGACCAGGCCTTTCCATATGCACAATTTTTTTACCCCTGTGACCTTGACCTTGAAGTAAGGGTCTGCGTTTCGGTTTCAAAATCTGTGTTTAGGTTTCAAAAAATGATCATAACTTCTATGTCCCTTGAGATATTACCTTCATATTTGGTATGCATGTGTATATGGACAAGACTTTTCCATACGCACACAAATTTTGACCCCTGTGACTTTGACCTTTAACACAGGGTATCTTAACGGCATTTTATTTTTATTTTTTTTTCAAAGCGGCGCAGTAGGGAGTATTGTGTTTCTGACAAACACATCTCTTGTTATGTATCAATTTAAATATGTATTACAAACAAATTGGAAAATTGGCAAATTCTTTTTTTTTTTCAAAATCAGAAAACGGCGAATTATCCTGATGATGAAATAGTCATTTTTAGAAAAACAACGAAATTTCATGCTGACAAAAATAAATGATTTCACTGTATTTTGGTCAAGGAGGTTAACCCTCCTCCAGATTCTTAATGCAACCCCTGATTAGTCTGATTAATCAGAATATTCATAGTTATGGGGTCTGTATTCCCGCACTGGTAGTTTGCGGTACTTTATGTGTTTGTTTGTTTGTTGTAGATGTCCAGTGATGTTCCACTGCAGTCACCTATGAAGAACCTGTATGTGCTGCTGTCCAGTGCTGCCTTCATACGCAATCATCTGCTGCACTTTGATACCATCCTGTCACCGGAAGAAAGGTAACACACAAATAGATTAAACATAAATCAGCTGCGGGTCTTTTCCAATATGCAGCCAGAGTAGCTCCAGACCAGCCTGGGCATTCACTCCTAACAAGAGTGCGTGTATGCACTGGCTGGTCTAGAGCAACACTAGCATTCGGCATACGGCAAATTTTTGTAGGACATGGCTTATATGTAACTGGTATTTTAGAAGGTATATTTTCAGTAAAAGCATAGTCTTCAAATTGCAAAATTACCAAATTGAAGTTGATAGTTATGTACAAGACAGTATTTATATTGTTTATTTCATGTTTCATTTTCATTTAAAGTTTGTTGTATTTTCGCAATTATTTTGTTTTGCACTTCATATTGCAATATGAAAAACTTGATCTAAAGCTCATGCCCTAAAAACCATAATTAGAATAATAAAAAAATCCGGGGTTAATAATAAATAATTCAATAAAATGTTAGTGAGAAATCAGTTTACATAGTTTTCTGTTCTTATTACAGCAAGAAGCCATTCAGTCTGCTGTACAAGCAGTTTGTGGAGCTTGTGGAGACGCTAACGGAGCAGGTGATTCAGCGCCATGGCAACTACATAGCAACCAGCGTGCTGCACGACACTGACAGCCATAACTGGACTGAGAACAAGGAGTTCTATGAGGTGGATCATCTTTTTAATATGGGATATCCCTAAGTGCTTTGTGAAACAAAATAATAAAAGATCTTATTCCCTAGAATGAAAATTATTGTATGGTTGCATGTATTATTTACTTTAATAAATAATTAAATGGAAATTATATTGTTTTCAACTTTGCAAAATGTGCTTCTTTTTGGTGAGCAAAATTGTCAAGTTTTGACTCTTCCATTCTTGATGTTTGTGCATTGGTGTTTACATGTTCAAGTCTTGTGCGGGTGTTTTTGCAGGGAGAGCGGTGCTCGTTTCCGGTGCAGATGTGGAACTACTACCTGCAGGGGGTGCAGCATGACATGTGGACCATCTGTCCCCCCAAACTGGCCCAGTCCAGCCTGGCTGTGATCCTGCATGACTCACTGCAACTCCTCACACAGAGATATACCCACGCCAAGCCATCCTTCCGTAGGGTCGGACAGTTCAGGTATTGTTTTCTATTTCTTATAACAGTGATACAGAATCTCACCTGTGCTTACAATAGATTTTTTTTGTCTTTACATAAAGTTTCATTAAAATATATCAATTTATTTTTTAGTTAGAAGCAGAAACTAAAAAAAATACACCCCACCTGCCTTTACAAGAAATTCACCAATTTAATAACCAAATTTGTCTTGCACCCCCACCTTCAAACATGCTATTATTTTGGGCCCTTTGTCACTCCTTTGACTAATGTTGTTGTTTATGCTACATTATGAGACATTTTGCCTGTGTAATGTGTAGGTGTGACATCATGACTATACTGCTGTGTGCCAGTGAGATGCTGTATGGGTGCAGTGGGTCAATCTCGCGGGTGATAGATCCCGGTCACACCCAGGGTCCACACTACTCCGTACACAATCTCTGTACTGCCCTGCTGTCAGCCATGGCAGTGATTGCTGCACCACTGGATGCCCTCTACAAGTGAGTGGGATAAACAGAAACATTACTATTGTCCTTTGAAACCAGTCTTGGTATATCAGCCTTATTTTTTTTTAACTTTTTTTAATTTTCATACAACTTCTTGTTTTTAATGGATTTCTTACTCATTGAAACAGTGTAATAAATACCAGTTATTGGTTGATGGAAGAAAGAACTTAAAGTAGAAACTGAATATTAATATTTTGAATTTCGAAACAATCATTGTGTGCAATGTTGGCCTTTGCCAGGTTTATTATTACCAGTATGTGTAGATTTAATTGTCTATCATATTAAATGTGAATAAGATAATTATTTTACTTCATTAGCTTTACATTTTGAAAACAAAGAACTTATGTGTCTTTGTTTCCTCACATTCTGTACTTTTTTATGTAACAGATCTTAACTTCTGCAAATGTGGCATGTTTCATGTATTAAGCTTCTGTACTTTAAACTTGCTTTTATGAAAATATAGGAAAAAAAAAATACATTCCCAACTGTAACACTGCTAAGATTCTATATTTCTTATTTAGGCAATATTTATATTCTATCATTTTTTTTATCTTTATCATAGTTGCATATTTTATAATATTAACCCTTTGAGCGCTGGAACCAGATTTTGAAGGCCTTTGCAAACAGTTTGGATCCAGATGAGACGCCACAGAACGTGGCGTCTCATCAGGATCCAAACTGTTTGCTATTCGGATAGTGGTCTTAGAAAAAAATCGAAGAAAATGCTAATTTTACAAATTCAGCAGACGACATTTTAGCAGACAACAAATTTCCCAGCATTCAAAGGGTTAACCTCACAATTGTCCAGAGCATAAACATGTTCATGAAACATTTTCAATATATATTTGTATTTTATTTTGAGGTGTTGGAAAATTGCACTACATGTATACAATATTTCCCCGCAGAGTGAACAAGAAGGGTTACCGATACCGACAGAAGAGGAAGAGTATCAGCCATGCCGACAGGGGCTTCAACAGCCACTGGTTGTCATGGATACAGCCTTCCATGATGGACAAACATGTCAAATGGTGTGTCATGTTTGTTTGTTTGGTTTTTTGGCTGTGTTAGAAAGTATTTTAGCCATGCAGTTAGTAAACATTCTCATACTATTCCTGAGCAAGCTTAGTTGATCTTAGTGGTTAACCTGTTCTAAATGTGCATACTTGTGCCAGTAACTGGCCATTGCCATACTGGAATAAGATGTAGGAGGTTAAATGGTGATGTGTGCGTGTGGTTAAATCATTTATGCGAAACTGGTGTTATACTCCAATTTTGATAATTCTTAAAAATGTCATGGAGATAGTTTTGGTAAAACGTTCACAGCTTTAAGTTACACCAATCATTGAACTTTCAATTACATTCAATTTGGAAATAGGTTGTTGTCAGTATTATTTCCTGGGATACACATTGTTCAATTTGTCTACAGTTACAATGACATGAGGACGACAGTTGCTGTGTATCTCCATACAAAGCTGTTGCTACGGCAACCAGAGGTGAACTTTCCTCTGACCATTCAGGTAAGATGTGACACAAATGTTTGTTTAATTTTTTTAACATACCTAAAACAGGACCCGACACTTGAATATTTGAACAAGTTTATCAGATTTATTTAGCCCTGTTTTCTACAAATAAATTTAATCTATTAAGGTTAAATAATTGTTTAAGTTTGATAGCATTAATTTCAATCAATTTCAATTCAATGTTTTAGGAAATTCTTGATATATGTTGATTTTTTTTAAGTTTTAGGATCTTGATCATTTCCTACATAAAAATAAAAAAGAATAAATAACTAAGAAAGTAGCCTAACTATTTTTGTATTGTAATAATTAATAAACATATTTGTATGCCAAAATGTCAAATGATAATAATATTTGTATTTAAGTTTTTCAGTGTTTACAGTGAATTTCCATATCTGTATTGCCGCTAATGTTTGTGTCTTATTAAAGTTTAATTCTAAAAGTTAGTAAGCAATATTCATGATCATGGCATATGTCTAAATAAAATGCAGATCGAAAAACACATTCAATAAAAACAACATAGGAAAAATAATTTATAAAACAGAGCAGAAAATATAGACATATTGCACTTTCATAACAATTCATAAATAACTAGCTTTTGCTTAGGAAAAAGATATGTTGAGTGTGTTACAATTAAATAAGGAGTTATGTGTATTGTGACATTCAAATTGCTTTTTGTCTTTTAGGCGTACTTCATGAAGGATTACACACTCTCCATTCTGTTTATAANCTTCCCACAAATTTTTTTTTTTTTTTTTTTTTTCATGTGTTTCTCATCGACCTTCACATTTTGAGTGGTGAAAAGGTCAAGGTCAATGATGAGCTTTGAGGTCAAAGGTAAAAATAAATAAATCCAAGCACCCACAGCCGAGCGTTGGCATCTGCTCGACGGTGCTCTTGTTGACATTTATATCTACTCGTGTCTCATGTATGATCCATGGTCTGGGAAAACTGGGCTTAATGCATGTGTGTTAAAAATCGTCCCAGATTACCCTTTGCAGTCTGCACAGGCTAATCTGTGATGGCACTTTTCGCCTAGACTGTATTTTCGTTATGAAGAGACTTCCAAAAAGGAGAAATTCATGAAAATCAGAAAGTGTCGTCCCTGATTAGCCTGTGCAGACTGCACAGGCTTATCTGGGACAATTCTTTACTCACATATATTAAGCCCGGTTTTCCTAGAGCGCTGCCCATATTTATACTGCTTGCTATGACTTGGTATATTCCATTTCAGCATATATTTAAGAATTTTTTAAGTATAATCATTTTTCATTTGATTTTATTTTACCACTACTGGTAATATTGCCAAGGTTCTATTGTCAAAAGTGAGCATCGTTGGTACCAAACAAGATTAATTGAAAGTTTGATAGATGTATTTATATGTTATTGTATATAAACTCAAACCATTTTTTATGGACTTTGGTAACATTGACTAATATGTTGCTTTCCTGAAATAATGCTTGATAATGTATAATGATTTTATTTGTTTCTTAAATTTAGACTGACTCTTAAATACCGGTATATCATTATTTCAAAATCTCAGACCTGACCAACAGCCCAGAGAAGGTATTCATGATGTCCCTGTTCCGAGTTTTGACCACTGCCTCAGGGTTCACTGACGGGCTCTGTAAGGTGGTTGTACCTCTCCTGGAGAGGTAAATGGCACTCTAGAAATAAAAGTGTTCTATCATAGTTTGTTGTGGCATATTGTAAAAACATTTATCAACACCAAAGTTTGAAATACAGACAATCACTTCCTTTTGACATTGGTACCTAAGTTATCTTGAAGTTGAACACCCGGACAATTGTTCCTACGTTATTTTGACAGCTCTGACTTTGTTTCCTTAATTATATTGACACCCCATACATTTGTTCCAACATTTTATTGACAACCTGAACATTTGTTCCTTCGTAAAATTGAAAGCCGAGACATTGGTCTCAACATTACTGCTACTTTGACATTCTTTTCTATGTCATTTTTTATATAAAAAAATGCCGTATTTTTGTATGAATAAATACGAGAACCCCATAAAAAGTTGATGTTTTTCTATACTGAACTCATAATTATGATGTTATGCACAAAAGAGTGCAAAACCAAAAAGAAGGACGTACATGTATGTACATTTACATATATATAAACAGAAAGAAATATAACTATACATGTAAGACTAAGATCATGCATGAACCAAAGTAATAGTTTTCTTCAGTGATAATTTGTTGATAAATAACTCGTGATAAGAAGTGTAAGTGCATGTTTTGAAACCACTCATGCTTTGTACTCATGATTTAGTTCCTATGCATCTATCCTTATTTCCATAGATTACTGTAAAACCATTATAATTTGTTGTCATCATTTTTTTCATTTGTTTCGTGGTTGGAACAAACCACGACTTTAAGTGTCCAACAAAAAGATAATTCCACTAAGTATTAAGACTTATTATGTAACATAACATAAAGATGTGCATATTATATCATAAATGCTGCTATGCAGTAATATAATATCCAGATTCTTATGAAATATGATATTTCATATCCAGTATTTTCATATTTCAAATTGTTTGAGACCAAATTACCATAGACACGAAAGACATTCAATATATTTTCAGAAGTCACGGCTGGGGCTGTTTGGATGCCAGACATGTTCCAGGTCGAGATGTCCCGGTGGGTGTTCAAATGTGGTTCTACCATAGGGATACATTCATATAGATTACTGACATAGTTGATACTGTTGTTTCTTAATAACATTGTTGGATACTGATTACATGTTTTGTTGTACAAATTGCAGTATCAGACATTCATTATAATCTTGTTGAATAGGAACAGGTTACAATATTCAATTTTTTTATTATTTATTAATAATTTTTTTTTTTTTTTTGCTAATGCATGTACATGTGTTTACATTCCAAAGAACTTTTCTTAATGTGGTGGTTAGCATTAATGCTGTAACAATAAACATATGGTCATGTTGCTGTTTTTCAGATTCCTCTCTGGATGGAATGTGTGATGGAGTGCATGAAGCCTTTTGTGCACAGGTAAAAGTAAATTATTTAATTGAGCTGCACTCTGGGAAAATGCTGCTTAATGCATGTGTGTAAAGTGTTGTCTTAGATTAGCCTGTACAGTTTGCACAGGCTAATAATGTTCAATACTTTCGTGTTTAATGGTATTTTTAGTTAAAAGGAAGCCTCTTCTTAACAAAATCCAGTCTAGGTGGAAAGTGTTGTCCCTGATGGACTGCACCGGCTTATCTGGGACAACACTCTATGCACATGCATTAAGCCCTGTTTTCCCAGAGCGAGGCTTCCTTACTATGTAAGTTAAGCCTATCCAAAGATCCACTGGATTAATTTTTCTCATTCAAAACAACTTATTCAAAGCGGTTAGTTTCTTGTATGAAGAGATAAACTGGTTTGAATAAGTACATCCAGTTAAGCAATCCCAGAGCAAACTATCCTACAATGCAAAAAAGGAACGGAGATGGCCTGAAATTTATTTGATACTGTGTCATTTGCAGATACTATGTACCATATTTATATTGAAAAGACTACAGACATATTGAAAATAAAAGGTTTAATATGCATCAAATACACATTCAATTCAAAGACAACTTGTTTATTATTAGTTTCTTGTGTATACTGTGTTGATGGAAAATATGGTGTTAAATATATGCATGTTGCAGTTTTCTGTAATATTGAACACAATGTTAGGTTAATGCTTCATGAGAATAAAGCTGCTAGGCAGTATTATTAGGATATAATTGAGCCTTGCTCTGTGAAAAGGGAGTTTAATGCATGTGCGTAAAGTGTCTTCCCTGATAAGCCTGTGCAGTCCGCACAGGCTAATCAGGGAAGACACTTTCCAGCTAAATTGGATTTTTGTCAAGAAGAGTCTTCCTTTACTGTAAATGAAAAAAAGAAAAAGAAAAGTGGAAAGTGTCGTCCCTGATTAGCCTGTGCTGACTGCACAGGCTGATCTGGGATGACACTAAGCACATGCATTAAACCCCCTTTTCTCAGAGCGCCACTTATTTATTTCACACACAGGGTGTTGAAGCCGCTACTGGACTTTGTTCTAACCCAAGCAGACAGCAAGCAGATCACGCCCATCTCCATGGTAACAGAAGAGCTGCCCTGTGGCTGCCGCTCACATGCTACGGCCACGCCCAGGTCAGCCCGCAAGGCTGAGGGTGAGTGAAACTTTGACGTGGTGTGATGTATTCAGATAATGAACCTTTGTTAAAATATTAATACATTCTTTTATGCTTTGTTAATAAAATTTGAATTTGTGATTCTTAGAAACCACTTTGTAATGGTATTTCATGTATTTTTTTAGGCCATTATTTGTGAAAGAAAATATGTCACATTATTATGCATTTCCACAAAATAATGTAAAATACAATACTGATATTTATACAATACAGTGTTAATGTAGTTGTCATTGACTAGTCATTAAACACCTTGAAATGTATGTTATTTTTTGCTGCACTTCAAAGGATTAATTTTTAACATCTTTTGAAAGAAGACTGCATTTAAATATTGCATTTTCTTTAAAGGTTTAAACAACCATAATGGAAACATGGCGCAAATAATTTATTTTCCTTCAAAGTAAATGCTAAATCTATTACCCTAATAAAATTCTGACTAGTAAGTGTCTAAGCCTTTAAAACAATCTTTAAGTGTTGAAAAGTAAGGAACTAAATAAGACCTGTCCCCATTACAGGAAGCAAGGACACAGTGGAAGCTGTGTTGAAGATGACCTTAACCCAGATCACGGAGGACATGTTTGTGTTGCCTAGCAGCGTACTGGTGTTGTTCCGTATCCTGGAGCAACAGTGTGCCAGCAAGGGACTCAAGACACCACACCACTGTGTTGGCATAAAAGTATATAAGAAAGCCAGTCAGTATTTGAAGTCTGTTATGTTCACCAATAAAAAGCATTTGGTTATTCAATTATTGTCTAAAATGGTGCATTATTCAGTGAAGTCATAACTTCACGCCTTTTTTTCGTATTTGACTGATGTCCTTTTAATGTGTGCTATTTAAGGTTACTTGATACGTATCTTATGCTAAATTATCCATTGGTTTTTGTTCCTTTGTCTGTATGTATAATTTGTTATGCTTTAATAGAAAGAATACATATTTTTATGCCCCTGGTAGGGTAGCATATAGCAGTTAAACTGTCAGTCTGTCTGTCTGTCTGTCAGTCTGTGTGTCCGTCCGAAAACTTAAACATTGGCCATAACTTTTGCAATATTGAAGATAGCAACTTGATATTTGGCATGAATGTGTATCTCATGGAGATGCACATTTTGAGTGGTGAAAGGTCAAGGACAAGATCATCCTTCAAGGTCAAAGGTCAAAAAAAATAAATCAAAGGGAAGTAACAAGCTTTAAAGGGAGAAAATTTCTATACATGCCAAATGACATATAGAAATTTTATTTCAAAGCGGCGCAGTAGGGGGCATTGTGTTTCTGACAAACACATCTCTTGTTTGATCATCATTTCAGCAAAGGCATGTAGACATTATTTTAAGCACACACAAAACATATACACATCTTCTGATATTCACTAGTCAGTTTCTACACTTTGCAAACTTTAACATGACCATGTCATATTGAAATTTCTCTGTGTTGGCTCATTCAATAGAAATTTGAAGTTGTTTTGAGCTGCAAAATTTATCAAATTTAAATGAAACGTCATGTCTGTTTTTATTTGCAAAAATTATGATTTAAATTATAAATGTGATGTATTCATGCATGTGATGCAGCAAAAATCACTTAAACCTTTTTAGCTCACCTGAGCACATAAAAGCAGAAAGTGTTGTCCCTGATTAGCCTGTGCGGGATGCACAGTCTAATCTGGGAAGACACTTTATGCATCTGCGTTAAGCCCAGTTTTCCCAGAAAAAGGCTCAATGTATTTTTGTTGGAATGTATCAACTCTGCTAATATCTGTCCATGTGGCAGCTGATAGCCCTGTCGCTGCGAGAGTACCTACTGAATGCCAGTCAGATGTCCCAGGATCTCCAGTGCTCCCTCAACCAGCCAGTGCGCGAGGAGTTCAAGCTTCTAGCAGACTGTGTCTACCATGTGCTAGTGTCCGGGAAAGGTAAGATTCTAGGTTACACAGAATATTGATATACTGAACAAGCCCATATGGGGGTGATCAAACTTCTAGCGATTGTGTCTTCCAATTGCTAGTGTCTGTGAAAGGTAAGCCAGTCAATGTCTCTTTGGTTGAATGATAAAATGCTCAACCAGCCCATATGGGGAAGTTCAAACTTCATGCAGACTTTATGTTTACTTTTTGCTTGTGCCAAATAAATGTTATTAATTCAGTGTTGTAAGACATTCATTTGTTCATTTTTGTCCAATTGTGAGGTTCTTTAAAGTGTAAAAAAGGCTCCTGTTTTGGAAAATTAAGGCTAACATGGCCTACCTACCCAAGGAAATTGTCCTTACTCAAAAGATTTTTGGATAAAATCAAACAATTTTTTTTTTAAAGGATTTATATATTTTTTGTCATTGACCTTTGGGTAAAAAAATTCAATGTATCAACAGGAGGCCTGCTTATATATGGTCATATAGAAATTGAATCACCTTATGTATCACAAACGATCATTTCAAAATTTACAAACACGAATATGCAAGTATGTTTGCCAAACAAACATTAATTTGCCTACATACGTACCCATTACCAGCGTCCAGCAACCCTATGTATTTTTTAAGTTTGATCTAGGATATTTGCTACTTTGGGGTATATTGGAATGGTAGAGGCTCAAGTTTAAATCAAAGAGTGTTAGACTTAACCATGTTTGTGTCTGGAAAAGGTAAAGTAGGCTTTTGCTGAGTTCATATTGGCTTGTAATTGGTTTAAAGATTTTTTTATTGGGTTTGACAAATAATTGCGTAAATTGTTACAGGTACATTCTAGCAGTCACTGTCCTTGAGGTAGCAATAAAACATGGAAACTACAAACTTTATTGTAGATCTACTGGGACTCCATCCTGTGTGATCAGTTCCACCCAAGTGGTCTCAGTCTGTTACTTTCAAGTTTATGACCTCTATGTAACCGTGGTTACCTGTGACACATTTCAGTGAAGGGTAGCTCCACCCCCAGATCGGCGGGCAGGTTCTGCAAGGAGAACAGGGACTGGATCACTGAGAGGATCCAGATACTGATCACGTACCTCTCCAGCGAGTAAGCTCTCACAGATAGTAAACATATAAGCCAAGTTCTGGGTAAACTGCGCTAGATGCATGTGCGTAAAGTGTCGGCCCAGATGAGCCTATTCAGTCTGCACAGGCTAATCAGCGATGACACTTTCCGCCCAGAATGGATTTTTTTATAGAAGACTTTCTTTAAAAGAAAAATTCCATAAAAGCGGAAAATGTTTTCCCTGATTAGCCTGTGCGGCCAGCACAGGGTAATCTGGGACGACACTTTACGCACATGCATTAAGGCAAGTTTTTCCAGAACGAGGCTCATAAAACTGGGCTATATGCATGTACCTGGTGTCAGTACTGATTTTAAACGAAAAAGTCCAAAGTGGAAATACACGTATTCCGGGCAAAATATTGTTTGAATTTTTGTGACAAATATAAGGTAGCATAGGTATTATATTTTACCAGGAAATTCAGATTCAAGAAGTGTTGGAAAATTGAATACGATATTTAAAAAAAAAAGTAANGGGGGGGGGGGGTATATTAGAGTATCTCAGTCAGTCGGTCAGTTCATTGGCACAAGTTTCTTTAGTAAAGTACTTCTACATTTTTCAACTTTGAAAAAGAAACTTAGATTCATAGATTAGATTCATGGATTGGAAAAAGAATGATATTTGCATTATATTTAAACAAGCAAACTAACACTCCTGACTAAAATTTGTTGTTAATTTTTTTTTATGACATTTGTCATAAATACAAAAATATGTGAATAAGTCCCTTTAAGTGTAGATCTGCAAGACACTTTTCAACCCCATTGATCCACACGTTGCAGAGGCAGTTACCCTTGAACATAGCTGACAAAGAGTTGCAGCCATTTTAGTAACTTTTGTCAAAAAATCTCCAGTTTAATGTATGTTTTTCTCCAGGATCTTTGATGAGAGCAGCAACCCGTTGCTACAGGATGCCAGCACGGAGTTCCAGGACCATCTGTACATGTCCCTCACCAGTGACCTCCTGGCTACCACACAGGGTGAGAATAGTAGCGGTATTGGGGTGCGGAGGGCTGTATAGCAAATTCAAGATTTTAGATATGATTTTATCACATACAATACCTTCATCTTATGTAATACAAGGTAATGTTATTGCAGTTATTTTTTTATTTATATTATCTTAATTGTTTTTATTGGCTACTTATTATTTATTGAAATACGTTCATAAAACATGCCATCTTTTTTATGGCACAATGACTGTTAAAGAATTTTTTCTTGAAATCATGTTCGAAAGTGTTCTAGTAAAAACTAATATGATTTTCTGTTTACACTAAATCCCTTACTTAACTGCGTACCTGTTGACCTAGGCCTGGAAGACTTGAAGCGCCTCCACTGGTTGCTTAGGAACAATGAAGAGTGGCTACACAAGCAGTTGGACATCAAGCATGGCTTGCTGCTGGCACAACCTTTCACAGAGCGACTGAAGTTCACTTTGGATATGACCCCACGACCTATAGCCACTAATTTCAACCCCATAACTGCTCATCAAAGGATTGGTCCATATAAGTTTGATCATGTGAGTATGTATGAAGTTATTTACCTTAGAAAAAAAACTTGGATTAACAAACATTGGTAAGTTTTGTTCTTTTTGCCATTTAGCAACAGTTTTATCAGATATTTCATATAATTCTGTTTCAGACTATTTAAATAAATTATGAGCAGGTTAAATCAAACTTTTTTTTATTATTAATAACAACTGCAGTGGTTCAATTTGTTACAACCAATTCTTATTCTATCTGTATAAATGCTTTTCAACATCTTATGCATTAATATGAATAACTCTCTTCCCACCCATTTCTTTGTTGTATTTTAAATCTATGAGTAGTTAATAAAATATATGGAGGTAAACGATATTGAATAAACATGCATAGTCTCAAGTTATCTATCTATAATCCTCAATACCACTCTCTCCTTCTATTGTTGCTAGGCAGCCATCGAGTGCCTGCCAGTTGACTGGGAGAGGCTGCTGCAGTCTGACCTGGGTCTCAGTGAGCTTGCCTTCCGCACACTGCTCTACAACCGCCACGAGATGCAGGATGGCGCCTACCTCGAGGACACAGAGAAGAAACCTGTGGCCGCGCTGAGGGCTGTGTTTGAGAATGACCCCAGGGAGCTTAGATAGAAACCATGGCAATGACTTACATCTGTGCTGACTTACATCTGTGCGACGGAGTTTAGAGCCGTGTTGGAGAATGACTCCAGGGAGCTGCCATAGTAACTAAAGCAACGACTTAAACCCAGTGGCGGGGTTAAGAGCCAAGTTGGAGAACTACCCCAGGGAGTTGCAATAGCTAAATCTTTAATAAGGAAAATACAAGTTATATTTAATATAACAAAAAGGCTGGAAAAAAAAAGTGTATTTAAAATTTTAGTTGGAAAGCATCTTCTTCCTCGAGAATGCAAAAAGTGAAAGATTTGTTTTTTACTTGTATTTATACAATCAAGGATAGAAGTTACCATAATAATTGTGTTACAGTAGTTTCTCAATATGATAATGATGTATACCAGTTTTTGCAAATTAATGTGTCCTGTTCTGCGAAAACTGGGCATAATGCTTGTGCGTAAATTGTCATCCCAGATTAGCCTGTGCAGACGACACTTTCCGCTTTTATGACATTTTTCATTTAAATGAAGTCTCTTCTTAGCAAAAATCCAGTTTAGGCCGAAAGTGTTGTCCCTGATTAGCCTGTACGGACTGCACAGGCTAATCAGGGATGACACTTTACGCACATGCGTTATGCCCAGTTTTCTCAGAACACGACACCAATAAGTGGCATCGGTAGTAGGTGTCACTAGACCAACACATAGAATCAAGTTTGTATGGAATAAAATGCTCAACTTATAATGTAATGTGCATAGTCTTGTATTCTTTATATGTGCTACTGTATTTGGTATCTAGGTAGGATTATCTGCTCATTTAAACAAGGTTGCACTAAGTTTGGCATGTTCTTTTGGGTTATTGTTTAATTCTCTCAATGCTTTGCACTTTGACAGAATTATGATAACTTTTATATTTTTTGTTTTGCAAATTAAATATAATAAAGTTTTTATTTGTACAGTGGTTGGCATTATTATATTAATTTTTAAAATGGTTGGCATTATTATATTAATGATGAAAATGCAATTGTGTTTTGTTAAATTTTGTTACGCAACTATTAATGGAAGATGTATTCCTTGAGTTGGTTTCCACAAATGTTTCTTAATTTCTGTTGATAATTTTTGTACGTGATTTGATCCCATCCTTTTACATTTAAGAAATAACTCCCTATGTGATAAGTTTTTGTGTATTCATCATTGTTGAATTCAGCAAACATGAACACTATAGCGACGTCTTTTGTTTATTTTCATGACGTCTTTTGATGTTTTAGTGTTGTTTATATCCATTTTCTTTTGTTAACGTAACTTTCGTTATGAAGACTGAAACATGTGGAAATTATTGTAAATATAAAATACCAGCTATGTGTCAAACATGAGTTTTATTTGCTTGGCATGAAAATGAGAACCTGTCACCAATGCTCGTGTTTAAGGTTTTCTATGCCTCACTAAATAAAACTTGGCTGCATTATACTTGTACTTTTATTCCTATTATGTAATAAGGTATGTGTGCTAGAATTCCTTGATAATTGTTTTAATGATCCTGTGCAAAACTGGCTTTGATCTGTGATCATCGCTGATATCAATCATGCATTTGTAATTTTGTCCTGAATAATTTCTTCTATCTATATGTGAAGTGCTGTAATTTTGTAGTAGGTTTTTTCTTTTTTACATATTGAGTGTTTGTTGTTCGTAGGTTTAACCCTTTGAGCGCTGGAACCGGATTTTGAAGGCCTTTGCAAACAGTTTGGATCCAGATGAGACGCCACAGAACGTGGCGTCTCATCAGGATCCAAACTGTTTGCTATTCTGATAGTATTCTTTGAAAAAATCAAAGAAAATGCTAATTTTAGAAATTTAGCAGACAACATTTTAGCAGACGACAAATTATCCAGCATGCAAAGGGTTAATAATACATTATTATCCTATAGTGAATTGAGATTTGCATTTATCCTTGTTTGGCTTGAGTTTTCTAGCTTGATTGTACATGTACATCCTGTTTCTGTTCAATTCAAGCAACATTATTTTGCCATTTACATTTGATCTTGTTTATTTACATTTTATGTTGACAGAAGCACTGTAGAAGTGTAGTTACAGATCTCTGTTTTATTTATTTAACTTATCCGTCCTATTGTCGATGTTTAATGTGATCTGTATATTCGGTATTACATTATTTAAGAACATGACATTGATGTTGTTAATGTTGAGCAATCCATGTTAATATTATGGTATTCAGGGTCAATCACAGTCAATAGCACATTTACGATTTTAAGGTATTGCTATCTCACTCCCAATGCTCTCAACACTAGTTTTAGTTACAACACCGGACTATTAAACTATCGCTACTTCTGACGAACTTTTGCAGGTAAATCTTGTAGAAAGTGAGATTTCAGTAGCAAATTTTGTTTGTAATTGCACTGAAATTCACATTTAACAATGGGTTGAAAAGCATGGCAATGAAATCAAACTATTTAAGAGAAGCTTCTCATATATAACACTCATCAGGCAATATAAGCCATTCTATTATTTTAAGAATTCTACTATCATCTTACAGTCTGCTTCAGTGAGTATATATTTTTCCAAAGCATCAACAGTGAACCTTGCTTATATTAGCTCAGTTTCCAATTTGTAAATGAGCTATAGGGCTCAATGGTACATTCACTTTCAGTAGCTACACATTTGTTTATTTCACAACAGCACAGTCTGTTGGGCTGCAGTTGTACTATTTCCATATTGTTAAATAATAGAATTTCATTAGCATAGAAGCAGATACGGTTCATTTTGATACTGCGTTCAACTTAAGAAGTGTATATAGACATATTATAACCGTTTCCAATTCGTCAGTCCGTCCTATTAATGTGACTTACACTATACATTCATTTATATATAGTTTTTAATCATTTTATCCTATGTTATCGTTAACTTTGATACTCAATCCTCTTCCAGTTTTTATCAACACATTTATTATCACAATTATCCAGAATTTTTCAACCATAATGAATGTCAATTTTTATTGCGTTTGATATTTTAACCTTGTTTTTTGTCAAGTCTGGTGCCGTTTCTGTGATAAGATGTTAAATGTGATTGCTCAGTGTGGTTGTGTTTTTAATTTTTCCTGTTGATTCAATGTAACATTACTTTCGCAATGTGTACCTTTTTGTTCAAATAAGCATTCATTTTCTCTTTCAATGGCTTTAAATTGAAAATAACAGCTATCAATAAACCTACCAGTAGTGTGCTACATTTTTTAGTTAAGCATATTGTTGTATTTTTTTATTTTTTTTTCTTAAGAATGATAACTTTGTCGGCAGTGACTGTTTAGAAAGCTTCCATCTGTGTATGTTACCCGCTACCTTATTTATTTATCTATTTATTATTTGTCTGTTACATATACATTTTTAAGGTCATGAACACTTTTACCTTTTAAACCTATTGCACGTTAAAAGAATAAAATATGAAAGAAATACTGTTATTTTACTAATAATAGTACACTTTGGTTATCGTATATATATATAAAGGCGCCAATACAAACTCAAGATTTATTTTCCAAGCAATACTTGTATTATTATTTACATCTCATTTGAACATTCATTGTACATACAGAATCAAGAACTAAATCACAAGGTTTTACACATATTTGACGGTATCTATATCATTTTGGTCCGTTATTGCATCGATAACAAACACAATACATTAATATTTGAACATGTTTACGTGAAGCATGTACTAGCAGTTGCAGATAAATGCTAAAAATGGTTCCCTTCTTCCTTTTACTGTGCAGTACCCACTTGGAGGCATCAACACACTTTGTACACAGTGCATACAAGGGGACTCGGAAGGCGCGAACGCCGTGTCATTTTAAGGCAGATACCATGGAGAACCGATGTACTTAATGCCGCAACTGTTTTCACTTTCCAATGTCTGACTCAGAAGGGTGGATGGAGTATCTGTACTGTGGAGCCGCGTTTTAGAAACTGGGCTGAATGTATATGTGTTAAGTGTTGTCCCAGATTAGCCTGTGCAGTTCGCACAGGCTAATCAGGGACGAAACGCCGCTTTTAAGGGTTATTTTCGTTTCAACCATGTCTCTTCTTAACGATAATTCAGTCTATGCGGAAAGTGTCGTCCCTAATTAGCCTGTGCGAACTGGACAGGTCTTTCTGGGATGACACAATGCACATGCATTAAGCCCAGTTTCTCCAGAACGAGGCTCTGTATGTGTCTTAACGAAAGGCAGACGATATATATACGGGTTTCCTTGCAATTACAGCTTGACGATTATCACGCTTCCAGTATAGCGTTACACACATTCTCCCAACTTGTTGTCATGAAGTACTCCCCGTTGTCGTCATGCTTCCACAGGACCCGCACGTACGTGTGGAAGAGATCTCGGATGACAGGCGGGGCACGCGCCATGTCAACGTCGCCTTTCAACATCAGAATGACCGGCTTTCCTACACGAAAGGCGACGTCGAATTCTTGTAGGCAATACTCACTACCAACAAAATTGTCTGTTAAGATTAGCACAACAGTTGCTGATGACTTGGTGCACCTGATCGTCTCGTCCAATATGCTTTTTCCGACCCTGAAGTCCTTATCACCGAAAGCAATCACGTCTTTCTCTATTGGAATGAAGCGTTTAAGATGCTGTTTTAGGAGTGGGTAAACGCTGGTATGGACAAAGTCTTCATCTTTACTTGAATAAATGAGAAGTACCAGGAACTCTAGCAGACCGTCCTCTAGTTTGGTAATTGTATCTAACCTCCTCCGAACTTGTCTCCTGCGTTTTCGTCTTTTAATCATAATGCACGCCGTGGCAATGCCAATAACGCTTAGAAAGATAGCGAAACCAACATTAGCAGAAATTATCATTTTCAGTCTCAGTGGTTTTTCACACACGTCTTTTATGTCCATTTGAATGGTTTGCGTAACAGGAACTGATTGTCCGTTCTCAATTTGGCATTTCAGATGATCCATGTCCAGAATGTGGTCATGTTGCATCAACCATAGAATGGTGTCATAATCCTCACATTTAGTACACGTAAATGCGTTTCCACTGATTGCAACGTTTGTTGTCTTTGGTAATGCATCCAGCGTCATTCTGGTGTTTATATCTAAAGTTGTCAACCTATTACCACGCAAATCCAATATTTCGAGCGCGTGTAGATGATCACATTTAAATGTTAATTCAGACAGCATGTTTTGAGACAGATCAATGTTTACCAGACGATGATTTGTAAGAAATAAGTCCACTGGAATTGTTGCAATATCGTTTCTGGAAAGATCTAAGAAAGACAATTTAACAAATTTAGCAAACAGTTGTGCAAACATATCATTATGCGTCTTGGCCATTTTCCCAAGTTGATTATCCGCAAGTAGAAATGTGTTTAGTCCTATTAAACTTGAAAACGTGTTGTTGTTAAGGAACTGAATTCCATTCGAAGACAGATCGATAAGTTCTAGGCTCGTAGAAGCGTCAAAATGAGCCTCTATGTCTACGATTGGAACATGGTTTTCGCGCGCATATATTCTTTTTAAGACAGATTGGCCACCGATTGTCATGTTTCTTATATTCTCAAACGTTCTTCCTTTTCTATCTCCACATAAATTATTCAAAATCAATGTCGTGATAACTTGCGATAAAAAGTTTGTACTTACATTTAAATAATACGAGGAAAAATTACGTGTCGTCTTAATGTTGCAGAAGATCCTGTGTTGTTTGTTGGTTTTATCAACGATTATGCGACTTGCATCGAGTGTAAACAAATTCTGAGTGTGGCTTTGATATCTTATTTCTATGTCGCTAATGGATCTATTTATTATTTCAATACCTGAACAGTTTGCAAACTCCAAATACGGTAGATACTGGAGTATTTCCGATATATTATATTTGTCTATTACCATATCGGATACGTCTAGATACTTCAGTTTTGTATGTGCTAATGACGTCCACAAGGAGTTGTCAAGTACAAAATGATCTTTCGATCCTTGATTGCCTGCTGAACTCAATATTAATACTTCCAACTTCGTAAAAGTATTATATCCTTGAAAAGATCGTAAGAAATCGTGGTACAACACATCCGTACATCCGCTCATGTTGAGGACTCGAAGATTTGTCAATCCTCGGAGAGCACCAGGTGCGAAGTATATTGAAACGACGCCATCAAAGTGCAGTTCCTTAAGTGACTGAGCCCAGTCGAAACCTCCTTCACTTAAATGCAAAACCTTAGCCCCTGTAGTACTGAAGTCTCCAATGAATACTAACATCGTAGTATTAGACGGTGGCATACACGTGGACGTTGGGGGAAAGCTCGCTTCACAAAGGAGATGGACGTTCACTTCCGTTACCGATGAATTTAGATACAGAGGTTCCGTTCTCAAGCACGATTGGTTATCACATGCACTGACTTCCTCAAGTCGTTCCAACTTCCCTTAAACTACACATCCCACCACTAGTAACAGCGTCAAGACCGCTAAAACTCTTGGAGAGGCCATATCCAAGTACTGTCTAAAACTGTTAAGTTGATCATTATTGCATTCATATCAGCGACAAATATATGCCCTTGTAATAGATGTTATAGTAAATATTTGCACATTTAGATTGACTGCGCGCGTTCAATGATTCAGATAAGAAAATATTTTGAATTGCGCATGTTACCTTCCGCTTTGCAAACATGAGTAATGCATTAATAAGCCAGCTAAAATTTCTCATTGATTTCCACTCCGTGAAGTTACCCATATGAACGCTTGAACATTGGAGAAACGAAGGATGGATGTTTTGAAAACAAACATGGTTGAGAAGGACACACTGTGGTTTAAGTTCTTAAAACTTAATGCGAACATAATAATAACATTATTGATCTGCGCATTAGTATACTTGAGTACATGTATAGAAAATAAGAAAAAAAAACGACACAACATTTTGTAATTTGTTTGGAACTTATGCGTATCGTACTCTCATGTCCAAATAAGAAGTTACTGCAAGTTTTTTGTTCTTGATCGTTTGCGTCATATACCAAGGCGACGATTCGATGTCCTTTATCGCACGTGTTCGTGATATCTAGCGCTTACGTATGTGGTGATTCTTGTCCGTCAATCTCTTCAATAATTTATACTTTATTCAAACCTCTAACCTGGGCAAAGTATTCTATAATTGAAAAGCTTTTAAGAAACCACGGGAACGCACATCCGTATATTCGCTCATGTTGAGGACTCGAACGCTTGTTAATCGTCTGAAATAACCGTGCTAAAAATATAGTGAACGGATGTCATCAAAGTGCAGTTCTCCAAGTGGTTGAGGCATTTTAAAACCTCTTTCCCTAAGACGCAATGTTTGAGCTCCTTTAAGATCTCCGATGCATACTAAACGCGTAGTAATTGACGACTGAACACACGTGGACGCCGAAGGAAAGCTCGCATCACACAGGAGATGGATGTCAACTTCTGATACCGACGAATTCGCATACACGGTCTCCATTCGCAAGCTCGGTCGCCATTCACATCCTCTGACCTCTCCGAGTCCGCTTCTCCATCCGAAGACTACACGTCCGGTCAGTTGGAGAAGCGTTCAGATTGCTGCGTTCAGCGTTGTTAGGCAATATCAGAGAATTGTCTTGAAATTTTACATCGGAGCCTCATTCTGGAAAAACTGGGCTTAATGCATGTACGTAAAGTGCCGTCCCACATTAGCCTGTGCAGTCCGCAGAGGCTTATCTGGGACGACACTTCTCCGCCTAAACTGGATTTTTGTTAAGAAGTGACTTACTATAAACGAAAAATTCCATAAAAGCGGAAAGTGTCGTCCCTGATTAGCATGTGCGAAGTGTGAAAATTAGCGAAAAAGATTGCTTATACAAATGTATAAAAATGTAAATATGCCGTTTTCAGTTCAGTAGCAGCATAGATGGTCGAGTGCTTTAAGCACTAGCCTTTGAATATAAAGGTCAGTAGTTTATGTCCAAGTGCCGCCCATTTTTTCCTTTCATGAATTTTATTATTGTTTTATATTGAAGCTCTTTAGTTCCGATGATTACATTTAGCAATGTAAAGCATTTAATCACAAACTGCAGAACATCCGAAAATTTGTGAACAAGTCCCTTTAATATCAGGGGCGTAGCTAGGCCGATTTTCAGTGTACTCGAACCGCATGCTAGGGTGTCCGGGGGCATGCTCCCCCGTATTTTTGTTTATCTCTACGAAGCCGTACGTGCANTTTAGGTTTAGAAAAAGGGGGCATATGTCATCCTATGGTGATAAGCCTGGTTTTATAATTCAAAGATAATTTTGAAGCAGTCCGAGGAACTTCCTTGACAAAAAAAAAACAAGGAGTCCGAGTCTCATTTCCATGAGTCTCTGACTACCCGACTCCCGTTAGTGTCAAACACTGTGTTGATCCGCCATTTTGAAGACATTCCGCGTGAAAAACTGTTGGATACAAGGCGCGTAATTAAGATAGATCTACCAGCATCTTAAATAATTACCTATTAATTAACACAGTGTGTGACCCTTTAATCGCATACGATTTTAGTAGGTAAGTGTTAGGGGTTTTTAAGTGAATGGAGCAAATCGTAAATAATGAATTAATACCCGATCTTTAAAACATGGGACTTTTGTCGAATTTTTCTGACTATATTGAATGCCATAGACCTGACCCCCCTTAGATTTATGTTTTTATTGCATTTTTCGACCACTTTATTTTTTCATTTATGCCAACGAATTGTACTCAAATGAGTACTTGAGTACGCCTGTCTACGCCGCTGAATATGGGATTGAGCAAAATGAATCAATGCCTTAAATAATAATGGGTATAGCTTAATACAAATTATATAAGTTTAAGCTCCCTTTGAAATGTTTTCAAATCAACTTCAATTCTTAAGGGATCGAATATTACATATCCTGACTGAATGGTATTTTGTTAGAAGATAACTGCTGTTGTTCAAGGAAGATAATCGAACGCAAACGATTGAGTTTTGCAATATGAATTGCTTCCCTTATTCCGTGTGGTGAAATTTAATATTCTGTGTAAATGATACAAACTGTGCATAATTGCTATTAATTTAAATACCGTTAAACAATCTCATAATCTGTACCAATCATACGAAGATATATTTTTTTTTATTACAACCGTGACAATTATCGGCAGAATATGGAGCAACCACAAAAACAGCCCCATTATTTCAATATCCAACCAACAGAATCTTCGTATAAAAAATAACGTTAAATAAAGATCCTTTTGTGATATTCCAATTGGACATTTCAGACGTTGCAAAAATCAATCAATTTGAGTTTAGCAGCCACGACGTACATAAATACTATTCTGTTGGTTGACACATAACACGAACGTGAGCCTCTGCTAATATTTCGGAAATGAATGATAACCCTTGTGTCATTGGGCCTGTCATGAAGTTACGACTTAATGTTCAGCTCACAGCACATATCCAGTTATTATCTCAATGTTCCTAGAATGAAGGCCCTGTGATAGGTTGAAATTAAATCAAACGAATAACTCATCATAATTAACCAAAAAGTTGATGCTTAGCCATTAAGCTTCTCCAAAATTTGCATCGTAACTTACATTTGTCGTGCGATGTTTTATAATAGTGGCTCCTGCAATCAATAGTACATTTAAATATCAGCCTAGCTCTGGGAAAACCGGGCCTAATGCATGCGCGTTTTGTCACAGGGTAGCATGTGCATTCCGCAAATGCCTATCAGGAATAACACTTTCCGCCTCAACTGGATTTTCTTAAAAAAGACAATTCCTATAAACAAAAATCCATGAAAGTGGAAAGTGTCGCCCCTGATTAGCCTGTGCGAAATGCACAGGCTTATCTGAGTCGACGCTATAAGCACATGCATAAGGCCCCGTTTTCCCAGAGCGACGATCATATTATCGGTTAGACTTAACACCAATAAGGAATACTATGAATACTATAACATTTAGTGATCTTGATCGTATGTACAAAACCTTTTGAGAACAATTTGTCTGGTCGCTTTGTTCAATATCGGTATTAAGGCGATCGCTCTAAAGCTTAGTCGGCCGCGTAATTGCGTTCTTCTGACCAATTGTGAATTGACTTTTCACATCGTGTTTCATGAAAGGCTCGCCTTTTGTCGAACTGCCAGGTTTGGGAAATTTTAATATATCAAATATGAATATTGCGAAAAAGCCGGCTCTCTCGAGGGGGATATTCTGGTCAATAATGCGGGCCCGTTGCCGCTCAAGAAGGGGGATAAACTGCGTTATTCATGCGATATATCCACTTCGTTTCCTGCGTGTGTTTAGCGAACTAGGAATCCGTGCAGACATTCTATAAAAGTTATATTGTAACAGACAAACGGTATTGGAGTAATTTAATATGCTTCATTCCCTAGAGACCCGTCTTCAAACTGACTATTTAAATGTATTCTTGTTTAATTGTTGGTGAATCCCTGAAGTGGAAGAAGATGATACGTGAAAAGCATTTGAGCCTCGCTCTGGGATAACGGGGTTTAATGCTTGTGCGTTAAGTGTCGTCCCAGATCAGCCTGTGGAGTCCGCACAGTGAATAAATGCGGACTGCACAGGCATAAATGGGATGACACTTTACATACATGAATTAGACCCCTTTTTCACAGAGCAAGGCTCATGTGTCATTGCATTGGCTGAGTCATCATGGGTGTTATACCTGGAATACTACATTCCTTGACTTACAACTGAAAACTGATTATTATTACCCTTTTTTTTATAAATATATCGAAAACAAACTAGTATTAGGAACTTCGACTATTTTTATTGAACACAACACTCATATTATGATAACACTGACTAAAGTATACTTGTTTTGTTTAATAGATCTAGTATTTATAACATTTTCTTTCCATTTTACTATTATCTTTGGAAAGTTTGTAAAGCTTGTATGTAGGAATATAGGAAGCTTAAATGCGCTTAATATTTTTAACTTTGTCTTTGTTGTTTTCAGTTTTCAGATTTGCCGAGTAGAGAATACTGTTCTCTTATAAATACGTAGACAAAACTTTGAACTCGGAAACTGTCCGTGTTTTGAACTACAAGGGGGTAGCGTGTGTTAAGATATGATTGGTAGAAAACTCAAGATTAGTTTAAGACTGAGCGATGGAAATCGCGAAACACACTGAAAAATAATATTATATAAGTGTTTTCTGTTTAATACTTGCTTGTTGTTTTTTTCCAGCGGTATAATCACTTTGGGAAGAACTACGATGGAAAAAAACAGAAACACATGTGCTTCATAGTTGCTGGATAAGTAGTGGGTGGTGACTGTGCATCCAAGTCAATTCAGTTAATTGAGTGTTTTTAATTGTTATATGCAAGACTAAATGTAACTATAGTTTTGATAGTTGTAATCAAACATTCTAAAGCATACTTTTCGCTATAGATCTACTTGCACACAATATGTTTACCGTGTATTTTATCTTAATTTGTTAAGATACATTTGTGAACAGCAAGTTTCCTCAATTATTGTATCGTTTCCTTACGTAGCCAGAATGAAATAACTAAAGCCAGTTATACTTTTGGCGGGAAAGTAAGACCGAACATTCTCAGCGTGATCGCACCATGGTTATTTATAACACTTAACGTAATTGATTAATTGATTGATTGATTTTTATTCAGGTTTTAAAACACATAATATACAAGTTATCATTCAAATTTACATAACAATTTGAACTAAAAGTATTTGTGAGATTGCTGCTGATCAAAACCTATGGTATAAAAACTGCCATAAAATCACATATAAAATATGATTTGACAATGAAAACGAACATAAAAGTGCGACAAGATAAGAAAGTCTTAAGAAAGCGTATCACCTCAAATTAGATTTGAAGGGAACAGATCAGCAACTTCCTCACACTTAAAATATGATTTAATGTTACTCTAATGGAATATAATATATTGTTTGATTATCACAGTTAAACATGTCACATATATTTGTTATCACAGATTTTCAGCACAGACTAGTTATATGATATATTATAGAAACAAATTCACAACTTTAGGGAAACTTAGTATGTTAAATGAAACAAATTGGATAATATAGTGTAAAAACCTAGGATTGCCCATGAAAGCTCGAAAGCTTATTTCCGATGGGGTCCAGTTTAGGTTATTCTTACTATAATATAATCCTGTTTGAAAGTTACACAATATGGACAATAAGTCCCTGATACTTTGAGTAAACATATAAGTTGTTACAATCATGTTTCTATAATATATTTGCAATGATGACTAGAACACAAATATTCTAAAAAGTACAATTAAAGTGTTTGAGCTAAGCACAATAGATGGTTCTTAACATCTAATTTGAACTTATGTTTATTATCAATTTTCTTTATTGTATCTGGCAAAGCATTCCAATCACTAATTGCACAGTATTAAGAGGTAAAATTTCTTTTACCATAGCATTTGGGCACTCTTATATTGTATGTGTTTGCCCTTCTTGAATATGAATGAGTATCTCTCACATATACACAATTTTCTTTGAAGTATGATGGACACTTGTCTTTAACAATTTCAAATACATGATTCAGTCTTAATTGCTTATTTCTATTCTCAACATTTAGCAATGACATATCTGACAGGTTACATTGATTAATACTTTCTCTAAGACCCATTCCATAGATAAATCTGACAATTTTATTTTGACATATCTGTAATTTGTCTTTTTAACCTTTATTTAAACTTGGATACCAAGAGGAACAAGCATAGTCAATGTGACACTGAATCAAAGCAGAACATTAGTAAATTCTAGTCCTTGTATCTAAAGACTTTGCATTTCTATGCATACATTTAAGATAAGAGTTTACTTTGCTAACAATGTTGTTTACAATATTTTCACCAGACGATGTGTTATCAATACTAACACCAAGATATTTGACAGCAGTTGTGGGTTCGATTTTATGCCCATTACATTCAATATTAAAATGATTCAGTTGTTTTAACTTTCTCTTTGATCCATATACAATACATTCAGTCTTCCCCAAATGTAGGGATAATTTATTGTCAACTGACCAGTTTGATCATGAATTCATGATCCTGCTTAATTTTTCACATATAACATGTGGATCTTTCTGTGCATACAGAATAGCGCTATCATCAGCATAAAGGATCAATTTACAGTCAGGATCAATACTTATATACATGTCATTAACATAGCATAAAAATATAAGGGTCGCAAAATACTACACTGGGGTACCCCGCAAGTCGCAGGTTTAAAATCTGAGAAGATGTTGTTGACACATACAGTTTGTTTTCTACCAGATAAGTAAGATATAATCCAATCAGTATTTTCAACACCCATTAATTTTAATTTACCACATAGTATATATTATGATCCACTGTATCGAATGCTTTCTGCAGGTCTAACATAACCATGCCAGTATAGAGTCCTTTAGAATTATTATTTCTAATATGATCCATTAAGTGGACTAAACAGGTGTCAGTAGAATATGAATTTCTAAACCCAGACTGGAGCTCATACAATACATTTTTTATACTAAATATTTCTCCAGTTGTGTATAAATTGCTCTCTCTAAGGTTTTGGATATGATACTTAAGATACTAACAAGTCTTTAGTTTCCAACATCAAGATTACTACCTTTCTTAAACAATGGTTTCACTCTAGCTTCTTTCATATCACAAGGAACACAATTTTCAGAAATAGACATATTAATAAGAAATGTTACAGGTAGTTTCAGAAAACTAGCAGAATCCTTCACCCGAACAACAGGCCTTGGGATTAATTCGACTTGAGCTTTACGTCATTAACGATGCATGTCATAACAATCCCTTTGGTACACGGATCTCTCCTATTCTCTCAATTGCCGCACGTAACCCTTAATTGCCAATCCGAAGATCTAATAAAGCCGCATACAAAGGTGGCCAGGAAGATCGCTATCGTACCTGTCCGCAGTCAGTCGGCCGCCCATCTGTCTGATAACAACTAATGGCCAATAACTTGAGGGTGACACCCCTCTCTAATGAGATTAAATCATTGAAGAATAAAATTCGAACTTAATTGCGTCGCTTTACATCGTGGCGGGAGGTCAATGTTTGTTGGATTTCCAGTAATTTGGGCTCTCGTGTTTGCATGTACTAAGTCAACTGGCGCACACACACTCAACACACACCTTTGATAATAGAACGGTGCTTATATTATGAGATAACTATATAATCAAATGACAGACACTAGCATGTATAAATTAATGAGCGAAATCTCGAATGCGATATGAGCGATAATAGTATGCAAGTGTTGTATTAGTAAAGTTTATTTTATGTTGAAAAAATAAAATAACGATAAGAGTGTTTTTGTGACTAACATAAGATTATACAAATTGATTTGTTGAATTATTCTTTTGAAATATGAAACAATATATGCATTTAGAGGCTTAAAGACAGGCTCAGTTAGTATTCTGTTATTTTATTTGTATCGCGTCGTGAGAAAACCTACCTTGATGATATTGCAAATAATGTAGAAATTCAAGCTATTCAGTGGCCCAATTGACCTCATTTTCAAGGTTTTCATATTGACATAAATAAATCGTATATTGGTATTTCGCATAACTTCCCAATTTGGAAACCATGCTTGTTATAATTTCTCGGTAACTCAGGACATTGGTTAACGCTTATTTTAATATAACTCATGTATCCAGTAGCCAGAATCCAATCAGCAGCCATTTTATTGAGCCGCTCTCTGGGAAAACAGGGCTTAGTGCATGTTCACACAGGCTTATCAGGGACGACACTTTCCGCTTTCATGGTATTTTTACGTTAAAAGGAATCTCTTTTTAGCAAAAAATCCATTTTAGGCGGAAAGTGTCGTCCCTAAATACCGTGTGCGGACTTCACATGCTAATCTGGGACGACACTTTACACACATACTTTAAGCCCCGTTTTCACAAAGCGAGTCTCAATATATTTATTATGGGTGATAATTCAATGATGTGCTCGTGACTTATGATTCCGCATGTACGCTTGACGCAGTGGACTCTGCGAAATGACTGGGTGTGCATGTTAATAATACATAATTAAATATGAATAATATTAATACTATTTTTATGATCACAAACTAAAATTATATAGGATAGTGAAAAATATAATCCTACAGAACTCCTTGTGGATGCGGTAGACCGATTTCCCTTCGCAAAGTAATGCCACAAGTTTGAGGGGAACCCAGTGCATCGAGTCTTTGAGGACCGGTTGAGCAAGAGCAGAAACTGTGACCCGAAACAGACACGGTAATAAAATACTTGAACAGGCAATTCGAGTCGATATCTGGAGTGCTTTGGTTTGAACATCAAGCACTGAATGCATTAATTCCTTAGAAAACAACACTATCCATGAAACAAAACCACATTTACATTGGCACTCAAGCCGTAAGCGGGATATTCGTAATTGTGAAATTCCTCTAGTTTCACGCTACAAACAGACGCTCGGTGGGGTATATCCGCTCTCTACTTGAAAATAGTTTTACGCTGACGTTTAATTGCTAGGCATGGCAGTCTGCAGCATTTAAGCACCAATATGCATTTGGTTGTAAATCACGTTGTATGGTCGTTTGGTTCGTTTCATATATTTTATTTAAAACGCAACCTCTTCCACCAACAAAAACAACAACAAGAACGACAAGACATATTCTAAATATACGATGCGCGAAGACTGTAACCTTGCATGGGTACCGTACCGTATCGTACCGTACCATTTCGTATCGTACCGTATCGTACCGTTTCGCGCCGTATTTTACCGTACCGTACCATACCATTTCGTACCGTACCGTACTTTATCGTATCGTACCGTATCATATCGTAACGTCTTGTACCGTATCGTATCGTAACGTTTTGTACCGAATCGTACCGAATCGTACCGTATCGTACCGTATCGTACCGTTTCGTACATTATCGTACCGTATCGTACCGTTTCGTACATTATCGTACCGTATCGTAACGTATCGTACCGTATCGTACCGTATCGTATCGTATCGTAACGTATCGAACCGTATTGTACCATACCGTACCGTATCGCACCGTATCACAACGTATTGCATTTTGTTTTGTTTTGTTTTGATATGTATTAACATGCCATATAAAGTTCGTGCTTAGTTATGCTGATAACAGGGATGATCACTTTAAGATCTCACATTAATGCGCTTCCTTAATGAAATATTCTCAAACGAAACTCACTGTAAAAATTAGTGCGTTGCTGATAGACAGCAGTTATATCGCAGTTGTAGCGAACTAATAATTAGATTGACCTTGGAATATTACCGGGTAATTGTATACTAGTATATTATTTGAAAATGAATAAGACACGCTTAGCATATTGACTCAAATACTTATAAATTAAATGTCATATTAAAACACCAGTAAAACGTAACCCTAAACGAGTATTTGCTTTTGATCCACAGTAGTTCGCGGAATGTTTACTTGTCCTGATTGGTTACTCTATTTCATTCCCGATGACGTCACTGGCTAATGTCCAGTTCCCATAGACCAAGAAGATACCCGGTCCGCGCGCGGATCACGTGCATGTTTATCATATCGTAAGCATGTTTGTATTCGATCTAACCTCAACCGAGACTAATTAGCAGGTGGCCGGCGGAGATTCTCCAAGGACACTCGAATAAAGATTAGATGACGTTTTGACCTTTCACATTCGTTTCATCCGTCGTAAAGCGGTCTCGAGCGATTAGTTCCAGGCGATAAAAATTATTGGCAAGTCATGGTTAAATTTAGCCGAAGTTACGGACAAGGGATAAACATATCGATAAATCATGTTATGCAACGTCAACTTTGGTGGTCGTGTTTGTATAACATGTGCCAAGCGCAAGAAAGGGTGGGAAATGTCTAATTCTGCACGTCCATGTAACTTTTTAAATATTGTTTAGAGGATACAGTGGATTTTGAAACTGAAATACTCCTTAATTGTGAAATATGACTCTTATGCACGCCGTCATATCACAAAACTAATTTTTTTCATGGTCCAGCTATATGCATCTGTTGGCAATAATTACAACACAAGCACTGATATTTTATTCGGCGTTAATCGCCTTTAATACAATTAGCGGGCCGAACTTAAGTTGCTCCCTAACTTAAACTACTATGGCAGGTGTCTCGCATTGACGCTAATTCGATTTTAGTTAAATGACCGTCAGATTTGTGTATCGCGGTATTCATAGCTCGGCGGGAAAATCTCAAGGATAAACAACTCAGGCATCTGCTGGGTCAAACAACATAAACACTGGCCTCACGATTGAAACAAGCTACGGAGCGAAAATTGGAGGGAAATATCTGCGCCAAAACGAATGGAGTCATCACTCTGTGTTTGAGAGGTTGTTATTTCCCCTGCACCACGATTCGTTTGTTCACTATTAAGCGTCCGTTGTTGTCATGAAGAAAAATGTAGATTATAGTACAATGGATTATTGCCAACTATTTATAGGGAAACCAAACTTGTCAGAATAAATTTCTTCATTCATTTTATTATGATTGGTTTATCTAATCAATAGTTCGTAAACATTTTTTCTTTTAAGGTATGTTTATACAAGATCGCGCTTCATATCGCAGGCATATATCCACCAATCTTTACACATTTACAAATACATTTCAACAGTTAAATCATTTATATGTAAAAACGTCGTGATGTAAACCCAAAGTTTTTTTCGTGAATTGAAAAATGTACTTTTGATGTAAAAAGCAATATTTATTTGGGTTAGTGAGCGCGACAAAGCATCAACAGACATCATCGAGACGACTATCCACCGACACGAAAGAACGCTGTTTACGGTATATATTAGAAAATACTCATATGCGAAATATACTTGTATTTGAAACAACTGTTAAATTAACAGGGAAATATATTCTATGTGCATTATGTGCATTCTTCAAGTGTATTCAATATTCATGAACAATATATAACCATTCTAATCATTGATACGGAAATCTTTATTTTTTTCTTAAATAAACTTATATAGAACTTTGGCCCCAAAATCGAGAGCTTAATTTGCCAGCTTATATTAATGTTTCGAGTGTAGCCTTTGATTACCGTGAGATAGTAAACAAACATTGATGAATGTCTGGCGAAATATTCCGAGAAAACAAATCTTGTTGTGGCGTCTAGAGTGAAACAAGTTGTGGAAAACACTGAAATGTTGTCTCTATAAGTATTCAGTATTAGACTGAAATTTACAAAAAAAAGAGCGATTATTGTTGAGTTTTATCTGATGTTATACGGTAGACCGAATGCAAAGACTGTACATGTACTAGTGTATCCATTTTTTTTTGTAAACGAATAAATGAATGCCGAATAAACACATTAATTATTAATTTCTGTTGTTACATTTATTTTCCCATATTGATCAGTCTTGCAGGTTCTGTGTTAGTACAGAAAGGCACTGACCAGTAGCTTATGATCAGCGGACTCTTTGTTTTCATTTGCCAATAAGCTGCGTTGAGGTTTCTTAGCGTACCACTGCTTATATTAGCCGCGTAATGCGAAAATGGGTGACTATGGCATATGCGGCCAGTGTTACTCCCCATCAGCCCACGCATCCACGCAGAGTTGGTCTGGAGCAATCCTTTTTCCGCTATAAAGTCACACAAGGTTTCGTGATGTCATTAGCGGCCAAGGAAAGCTACGCTTGCCTCATATGACATAAGAGCCATTTTCGTATGACGCGGCTCGATATTAGTTCTATCATTAGTGATAGAGGGTTAAATCAATCGCTTGGAACACCATATAATGTTTTCACCGATTAGTCATTAGTCATTCTCTCTGATGTTATGCTATCAGACAGCTTTCCATAAAGATGGTTTCCGAGTTTCAAGCGGCGGATGCCAATGCATGTATCTGTAATAAGGCATAATTATGGTATCTGCAGTATATGTATGAAATACATACAGTACACGTGTAATTCGTTAAGTAATTCATATTTAAGTAACAATTACCAACGTTATAGACTGAGCAATCAAGTATTATCGGTAACCATAAGTAATGCAAGAATAGACCAAACTCTGTGACGATAAAAGGCTATCTAACTTATATTTTAGAGATTTCAAGACCGTTCATCGAATATCATCACCCTTGTCGTCTGTGAGGAACGTTCTACTGTGCCAGGGGCAGTTCGGAGGATTTTCTTTCAGGTGTGTGGGGGGATGCGTTTATTTTGATAATTTTCAATCACATTCGTTGGCTTTAAATCTTGTTTGATTAAATGCCAGCAGCAATACAACAGGTTCATTAATGTTTGGTCAGAGATAGGACATGACGGTGCTGTGATATATTTACTATCTGTCAGAAGCACATGTGCCTTTAACAAAAATAAATAATTACATACAAACAAATGTGTGTGTGTGTGTGTGTGGGGGGGGGCGGGGGGTTCAAACCCAAGCACAACGACCAGTCATAAATTTAAACCCATGGACGAATACTGTTCCAAAAAGGGTATTATCTAGAAAAATTACTGACTATTTATTAAAGATTCAATGTAATGTTCCTCTGGATAAACAATGATTGTAAAGCATCGGAACGGTGCTCGTACGTTGTGCTGCTCTGTGGGTTCTTAATAAATCTGAAAGATGGGTCGGCCCCTTGTACACCGTCCGACGTCACACACGATTCAGATATGTTCTAAAAAATATTGTGACGAAATTTGGTGGTTAGTAACCTTCACTTATAGAAGTTGTGTCCCTTTGTATTACTTTTTCCATTGTTCAACAATTGTTCCAAAACGACTGTAATTTAATGTTAGTATGATTTATATATATTTGGGCTCAATTGAATTTAACTCATCGTCAGAACACATAACTTGATATTAGTAATTTGTTTCAGAGTAGATCATTTATATATTACATGATATTACTCTATTTTCGTTGTGATCAGTAGACGCTAATTCAAAATTACGTAGCTCTAGACGCTTATCAAATTGTTATGAAAACGGGCAGCCAATCAGAGTATGTTCCAGTTGATCACACATCGATTATAAATACCGGAGACCGCTCAGTTATATCCCCCGTAACCAACTAACACGTCTTTCTGGGGGCGATGGCCATATGGGAGACAATCCCGGTGCACTCGATAAAAATGAAGACACACACACACAGTTTTTAGTTAGTCTGCATTTGATATTTGCCCTGAATAAATCAGCGTGTAAGTGAACGTCGACTGGCTGTAATTAATATAAAGCAGATACCACTGGGGGCTGACGACGTCAAAGCGTAGTCCGTTTCTCTACGACGTCGGGTATATGTTTCACTACGAATTTATGAGGTTTAACATGAAATATACCGTTGATTTATCAAAACTTCGTTGAGTAACTTATACATTATATTTGTAGTTCGTTGCACAACCAATACATACTCTGTGCAAAACCTATACATAAAGCGACTTGTAATTACCTTCCAAACAAAGTATTTGAATGATTTAAATATATGTTCGTAACCTGTTTTGTACTTTAAAATGTTAAATGTACAGTATATCAAAGTAACATGTAGTTTCATTTAATTTAAGTTACTGTAACTGGCTATTTTAACAGAATAACCACCTTATGCATTACTTCTTAATATATTTCGATTTAAGCTCAAAATCAATGTAACTGTTGCAACTACGCGCATTTGTAATTACATTTAGTTTGTTATTGAAAATAAATACCTACCATTACACGTTCTCTAATCCATAAATACCAGAAAAGATGAAACTCGCCTGTTTAAGTAGTGTATCGTAGTAAAACATATACCCGACGTCGTAGAGAAACGGACTGCGCTTTGACGTCGTCAGCCCCCAGTGGATACTGATCTATTTGTAAGTTGTTGAGCTAGGAGTTGGAACTCTCCTATAGCGATAACGGAGTTGAGGAAACTCCTGGGTTAAGCTGCAACTTACTGGCGTTCAATTGGCTGGAACTTTGAGAGTCATTAATAACAAAAACCATACTCCATGAAAGCATAGCTATCTGGGGTTGGTGAAAAGTAGACATTATTGATTCCGGGTTGTAGTTAGGAGAACGGCCAGTGAAGTTTGTTGATAGCAAAACTGTAAGGCTCTCGTATGTAGAGTTGAGGCCTTTTGTAGTAATTAGTTTATGTGTACGTTGGCACACATGGTTTATCGTATAAGTTGTTGCAGCTAGTCGATGTTTGAAATTATGGTCATGAATGTCTAATCAATTGGTCAAAGTAGACCCAAGGAAAATTATATCTTTCAACTTATAAATTGCTTGTTACTATTAGTTGTATTTAATCAAATAGTCGAAGAAGGCTAAAGGAAAATTAATTATACAGTAGTTATATATTGTGTTTTAGATCCGTTAGTTCCAACTTTGATCGCTCCAACGTAGTCAGCTGGAACTCAATAGTTCCAACTCTTACAGTGTTCCAACTTCATAAGTCCGAACATCACATACGCTCATCCTATAAGCTACAACTTATCGACTTATGAAGTCCTGACTCAAAAAGATAAAACAAGTGGGCTCGCGCACGTTACAATATATTTGGAATCTACCTAAAAAATGTAGCCCACTAGATCTTCGATAAGACACCATAACACCCTTATTTTGCCCAGTTTGATGTCGCGCCTTGTAGAAGACATATTTTAAAGGACTTAATTACTAAATAATATTGTTTTATGGTTTAAGATGAATGTAGTTGAAAAAAAAAAGGAATTGTTACATTGTATAGTTATGTTATATGTATTACTGAAGTATTTTTATACTTCATACTAATATACGAAGGAAACAAAGTAGGCATAGCAATCCATGTTTTAAGAAAGATGACAGATGACATCCTCTTTGGACCACCAGACCAGAGCTAGGATTGGTTTATGTACCGAAAGTAAAATATATGATACATAACGTTAACTTTAGTGAGTAATTTTTCGTGTTCTATATGCGTATATGGTCAATCATTTCAGGGTACGCCGTGTGTGACCCCCCCCTCCCTCCCTGCATGCGCTCGTTCCTGTCTGCCATAAAATGACTTGCTAGAGTATATCTGTTACTGAACGTGACCCGTGCAGACATGTACAGGAAATAGATTGTATGTGTAGTGTCTGTACGCTATAAAGTGTTCAGTAAAAAGTAGTTAAGTAATGATTAAGGGACAAACATAATTTTGTAAAACCCATTCAGAATGTGTTTGTTATCTGTGAAGATTTGCTTAAATAATAACTTTTGCGTGATTTATTTTGTCACGATAACATTGCTCTAGATTTATACCATGTTTGGCCATCTTAAATATACAAAGTCTGCGAATTAATCGCGTATAATGAGGTGCTGCCCCAAACCCTTGTCATTTGTAAGAGACATTTAAACTATTTTGACAGTTGAACTGAGAATATCTATTTTCAAAAACCAGACAGGATTTGTTCCGACAAACTACACAAATAAACCTTGCTTTATATGTGTGTTCGTCTGGATCGAATTTCGGGTTCTACCCTTGTTTAGAGTCAAATGATGTTTTTGCCAATCGTAATTATGAGCAATATTTAAACTATTCAAGTCGTTATCGTGGACATTTTGCCACAACGCAACTACTTGCATCTGGATGAAAGTAGTTGTGTTGTGGCAAACCGTCCATTTAACAAGCTCTTTAGTGCAAACAGAAACAACATCTAGTGGTATATGTGTAATACATTCTTGTCAAGAACACACACGGAACCAGGTTATTAATTCGTCAACGCGTCTACTTAATTTCCCAAAGTTACCTTAACATATGATTCTCATTCAGGCTTAAATAATATTAAGCAGGTAAGTAAAATCGCATTCTGTTCTCATGTTTCCACATTAAATAAAGTCAAAATTACTAACAACATGAACCATGCAATATTGGATTTGAAAATTATAATTGTATGTTTTGTAATATTCAAATTTAGCGAACTATTTACTGCACATGTACACAATAATACAGATGAACATATTTCTGTGAAAGCAAGTCAAAACATCGACAGACATGCAATCGGAAAGACCCTTTGACTACAAAAAAGAACGCTGACACGGCAAAACACAGATAATGTTTGAGGAAAAATTGACAAAAACATCACACATCAAACATACAAACAACTATTTGATATATAAACACACAAACATTGGATTTTTTTTTTATTTAACACGTGATTTTTGGAAAATAAAAAAAATATAGCAATACTTGAATATTCTCGATATTATTCTAATCATACCACTGCTCATATAGTTATTATATAAGGGATGTCCGGCTGAATAAATCGCGTGAAATACTTTATAATGTTGTCTCAGATGATATATTAGTCAGGCTCTCTGACATTATGTTGTCTCTCAATATTTCATACAAATAACATCCCAGTTTTTACCGGCCCTCTTTTCGTGAAGTTGAAACTTCATGTACAGGTCATACTGAACGGTATGAGCAGTAATAGACACACACACTCCACAAAACCATGTGTATTCTGTTAAATAATATACATTCATGTGACCAGTAACTTAGTCAAAGATTGAACTATTTAGCACTTGTCGGGAACCATTACCAGCAAATCAACAAAATATGTATGTGCTCTGTAAAGATACAATGCTTTCTATGATCTATTTTAATATTTTTCAAATTCCACCAGACAATATAGCACCAAATTTATACCATGCATGGCTCTTGTCAATAAAGATTTTCCACGAACTTTTATCCAGTATCATAATCGTTTCCATTACCCATGATGAACGCAGAAATACCTATACTTTTGTTTAAGACTTCCTGGATTTTTTTCGACCTCCGATCAGAATAAACACGACATTTATTGTTTGTACGTCTGTACCGAATTTCGGGACGCAAACGTGTTGCCTGTATAGAACGACGAGACTGTGGTCTTGTGCTCAACGAAGTTAGAAAGTTATACAACTTTTGTACTTTAAAGCTAAAACTACTGACTCGAATATTGCTGTGAAATATATGGCTCTTCAGGCAAGTCTCTACAATACAGACATCATACATTTATACATTACATATTGATAATCGGAATTCTTGTCCCAAAATTCCAGAGCTTATATTGTCAGTGAATGTAAATGTTTCGAGTGAAAAGACTCGAGATCTGCAAGAAATTGAACAAGCAATGATGGATGTACTACGATTGCGTCCGTTTTGTGCTGCTCTGGTCAATATACGAAAGACGTTTTAGAGGATTGCATTCTGGCAAACAATGAATTGCTGCTTCCGTAAAACACGAATAGATCAACTGTATTGACCTTGCATAATACTGCCTATAAATCATAGTCGTTGTGACCGATTTTTTGTCCGATTGTAGAGATTGTAGCCAATTTTGTATACATCAACTTATTCCTGATAACATTCCTAGTTAAAGTAGATGTCTTGTTATAAATCGTGATTGTTCTGGTTAAGTGCAGAAAGGTATTGGTAAATAGAAAAATATTGAACGACATTTCATACTTAATTGTAGGCTTAAATGTGATCTGTTGTTAGCTATTTATTATGTAGAGCCGTTGCCCGGAACAACTTTGTGAAGATCATTGAAGTAGGCAAGAAACGGTGATCAGGATACAGTCGCATTGAAAGTTCAATTCAAACACATTCTGCAGTGTTGCATATTAAAATAAGCAAGACGGTTTTATTTGATTTGTAAGTTTAAATCATTTTTCTTTACCATTGCTCATCAAGCGTATTTCTAAACAAACAATTGAGTTTCATCTTACCATGTTTGTAGTTCAAGCAGTTTATTTTTTATAACATTCTATAAATATATAAATATATATGTATATGTAATAAAACCCATACATCAATCTTCTCAAATGAAGTTATCAATATGCAAATACTTTGTCTAAGCCTGAAGATCGTACACATAGAAACTCGAAATTGACCAATGATTATTCATGCAAAAACTGAGAACTCACCAATACGTACGCTGATGTAAATCCACATGTTGTTATGCAACCCGGTCATCGGGATCTTTTGTGTCATATGTGTATTTCGGATTCTTCCGATCTACTTCATCGTGAATAGATCTTTAAAGCGGTGATGGTTATATTTTCTATCAGACAAAATACATTATATTAATCAATGTACTATAAATGAATAAACCTTTTTAAATAAAATTAGTTTAATGAGGCTTTTCTATGTAAAATTGGCTTTTTACAAATGAAACAGGATATAACGCGGACAATCAATTGCCAGTGTTTCTATTTAGTTACAGAAGGCATAAATACTATCCGTAACATAAAATCTCGCCTTGATATCCGGCATGAATAATCCGTCTGTTTCCACCAAAACATGTGTAAATGTCATATTGACACAAGTGAAACAATATTAGACGTGATCGTATCTGCAAATTAATTATTCAGTCACACTTATCACGTATATAACTATACTTATAAATAAATCGTTCAACTTCAATAAAAAATGTTTACAAGATAATAAACTTATAAATATTATTATGTAATGTAAATTCCTATTAATAAATTTTTGTATTAGCATTTTAGTATGAAATCGAAACCATACGCAGGAAAAAGGCAATCATAATTTAGCCATCTGGCTATCATTAAAAAATTACATATGTTGTCTTCCAACCAACCATAGTAACAAACCAATTCAAACCAGACCTTTCATTTTCTTCAGGAAATTATAAAAATATTATTTCGATTTCATAAAAAATCTGACACACTAAAATAATTAAAGGTTCATAAGAGCAAACGTGTTTTAATTATGGGCTAACTTATCATCTATAAAACAAAGACCATGGAGAACAAATTGTAACTAAATGCTATAAAACTACACACTAAATAAAGCAAACATTTCCATGCAAACATTGTTTAATTTGTTTACCTAAATTTGACATAAAACAAAAACTCATTAAACGGCGTATCTGCATACATCATCGTGACCATACATGGGCTAATGAACTTTTATTCTGACAAGTGGCAACGACTTAATCTTACAGCACAATGATTGCAAAAGAGAAGCGTCTGCTGTAGATTACGTTCCTACTCCTGTTACCATACAAAATAGGAATCAAAAGTCCATGAGTGACGAGATAATGCAATGTGGGTCCCAGCGTCAACAGCGTGTTAACTGTTAATAGTAAGCTTAGATTCTAAGGGGTTAACAATACAAAATTGGACATCACAGCAATACAGCCTACAGATAAAAAAAAACATCGTCGAAAGTTATACCAAAAATTATGTCTATTGCAAATAATTAAACTGTACCATAAGAAAAAAAAAACAACACTGAAAGTAACACGAATGTAACAATTAAATTTGCCTCATTACAACGATGAACGTTAACACCAAGTCATACCAAAGAATGTTTGTTTTAAATTGAATGCATGTTTTAAATCACTTTTATAATTACAAGAAGAACTCGTTCTAAACAAGTTAACAATTGAACGTGTAGTATGACCTTCTCGGTGCGAAAGTGTGTCTTGCGCCATATGCGGACATCGTATATCCAGCCGATCCTGGTCAGGAGCTACGCTGTCCGCTAATTAATCACGCAAGATTTCGTGATTTCCGGACTAAATTCGAGTTTTTAGCTGGTGCAAAAAGGTGATGCAAAGTCGAAAAATAACATAAATTGGATTGACATAATTTTATGTTAGTGGTATGTACGATATTATATAGCACCTACCGTTCTGTAGTACAACCAGAACAACCACGAAACACCAGGATATTTTACTTCTTAATAAGTTTTACCTTTAGAGTTTCACTTCTTTATATTCATTATAATTCATAAAGTAATATTTGATCGTTGGTGCAATTATTGTTATCCCCCACGCTTTTTGAAAAAAGGGGGGGATATTGTGGTTATCTCCGCCGTCCGTCTGTCCATCCGTCCTGGCCACTATCTCCTCCTACACTATAAGCACTAGAGCCTTGAAACTTACACACATGGTAGCTATGAGCATATGTGCGACCCTGCACTATTTGGAATTTTGATCTGAACCCTGGGTCAAAAGTTATGGGGGTTGGGGTGGGGCCAGCTCAGAGATTTTCACAATTTTTTTTAGGTTATTTTACATTAACTTCTTCATTTCTACACCGATTCACTTCAAATTGATACTGGACCTCTCTTATGACAATACGGTCAATCTCAACTATGCATGGCCCCATTACCAACCCTGGGGCGCCCCGCCCACATAGACCACACCCACCCAAAATTGCCTTTTACTATAATTTCTTCATTTCTACACCGATTCACTTCAAATTGATACTGAACTTCTCTTATGACAATACGGTCAATCTCAACTATGCATGGCCCCATTACCAACCCTGGGGCGCCCCGCCCACATAGACCACACCCACCCAAAATTGCCTTTTACTATAATTTCTTCATTTCTACACCGATTCACTTCAAATTGATACTGAACTTCTCTTATGACAATACGGTCAATCTCAACTATGCATGGCCCCATTACCAACCCTGGGGCGCCCCGCCCACATAGACCACACCCACCCAAAATTGCCTTTTACTATAATTTCTTCATTTCTACACCGATTCACTTCAAATTGATACTGAACTTCTCTTATGACAATACGGTCAATCTCAACTATGCATGGCCCCATTACCAACCCTGGGGCGCCCCGCCCACATAGACCACACCCACCCAAAATTGCCTTTTACTATAATTTCTTCATTTCTACACCGATTCACTTCAAATTGATACTGAACTTCTCTTATGACAATACGGTCAATCTCAACTATGCATGGCCCCATTACCAACCCTGGGGCGCCCCGCCCACATAGACCACACCCACCCAAAATTGCCTTTTACTATAATTTCTTCATTTCTACACCGATTCACTTCAAATTGATACTGAACTTCTCTTATGACAATACGGTCAATCTCAACTATGCATGGCCCCATTACCAACCCTGGGGCGCCCTGCCCACATAGGTCACACCCACCCAAAATTGCCTTTACTATAACTTCTTCATTTCTACACCAATTCACTTCTAATTGATACTGAACTTCTCTTATGACAATACGGTCAATCTCGACTATGCATGGCCCCATTACCAACCCTGGGGCACACCTAGGTCAAACATTCGGCGTGGGGATACGCGTCGGCCTCTGCCGCGCCATTTCTAGTTTAAAATGTTTTTGTTACACTTTTTACTTACAAAACTATATATCAATTAACACGGTGACATAAACTGCGAAACATTTATAGTTATCATAGTCGACAGTGGCATTTATATGAAGACTTTGAAATATATAATAGGTAAGTGCTGTGACATTTTCAAAATCTCTACATGTCAACATCGTCCAATTCGAAATTCCTTCCTTTAAAATACGTGTACACACAATAGATAAATGTGAGAACAAAACTTAATTAATTTAATATGAATAAATATCTTAAAAAAAAAAAAAAAAAAAAAAAANTCAAGTTCTTTTTTTTTGTTTAATATGTTCTTATTAGTATACGGCGTATACTTGGATATTTATGATAAATATTATATAAATAAAATATTAATACATTAAATGGTACATTTAAAGAGTTTTTTATTGTCAAAAACATGATATATTTACGAAAACCCTTGACCATTTTATTTTTTTTATCATCAAATTTTATCATAAATATAAGCAATTTTTGTATATATTGATTCTTCGGACAATTACTTTTTAATTTTATTAAGACTTTTGCTGCTTCTCAACACAATCAGTAGTAAGTAAATTCGATTACTTATTTGGAAAATGTATGTAAATATTTGCTTTATTTTTATTTTGCGGCTGTGTGTTAATTCGTCGACTTTGCGAATCTGTAATCAAAAGAACGACGAATTCAATTAACTAACCCATCAGCATAGCGGTTTCTCTGGGATTTGGATTTTGAATAGTCTTTCATCAGTCAATGATTATACACCTCCGCGGTGTCAGACCCCTTCATATGAAATGAATAATGATTATAATTCAGAACATATGCATTGAGGAAATGAAAGAGGTTGAGGTGATGGTGGTAGCGACGTCGATGGTTGTTGTATAAACATAATTCGTTTGCTGTCATCTTTACGGTCATGGTTCATGTAAAATATATCATATACAAATACTCATATTTAGTTTAAGTTTTTGTTTTGGATTTAATTAAATGTCACATACTTAACACGTGACACCCACGAGCGATAATTTGCTAATATTGCTAGTTAATTTAGATATGATTTACATATATGGAACGGTCAAATTACTTAAGATATGCTTGGCTTTTGTACAACCACGTTTTCGACAAGGACATTGATCTGAGTTGATTTTGCCACAGTTCCTTAATCAGAAAAGTATGATACATCATGTGTCGTTGGTTTGCAATTCTGCTTTTCGTTTGCCAGTGCAATGACAACATTCAGTGCTATAATATTTTTGGGTCACGCAATCAGCATTCGTGCAACAAAAACTGTACAACACTGAAGAGTAAAATTGAGATCACCGATAAAAAATAAAACGTGAGAATATAAATAAACACTCAAAATTATATTTGCATTTTTAGTGATGGGATGTTACAAGTGACCGGTTTGATATCCAATAGATTTTGTATTCCCTGAAGTTCTGCTACAGAGTACATGTCAGATTAAGAAATATCTATTCGTCACAGCTAGATTGCCTGTCTAAATGGTTAGAGAGTTGAAGCGATTGTGTGAACTGTGCAATCAATAAATTATTAGCTTTTCATATATTTGGAAAAAAAAACAGGTCCAGCTAATCGATGATTAGATAATTTTCTTAAAAATGATACATTGACAACTATTACTACTACTACTACTACTACTACTACTACTACTACCACAACTGCTACTTCCTCTACTACTTCTATAACTACTACTGATAATAATTCTGTTATTGCTGCTACTACTACTTCAACTACTGCTGCTGCTGCTACAACAACAACAACAATTACAACAACAACAAGAACGACAACGACAACCACCATCACCATCACCACCAGCACTACCAGCAGCAGCACTACAAACACCACCACTACCACCAGCATCAGCACTACCACCACCACCACTTCCACAAGCACCAGCACGACCACTACCACCACTACTACCACCACCAAAATTAATTAAAAAAATACACATAACCAATAACCTATACGTTTTACAATTTAAATTTAACTTTAATAAAATAGAACATCAATTCAAGTAACTTATAGGTCGGTGTGTTAATTGGTTAAATACTCACCGGAGCAACATTAGTTCAACTTTTTGATGCATCATGAAATGAAGTAAATGCAAGTTTAGCTCTTTGTCGTGTTGTAAGTTGATGTAGTAAATAATATTGAATATGCTCTCTTGGCATGCAAAACATTTTGACAGACATAAGCCATACATTTGATTAAATGATTTACATTATTTGGCTTCTATGTCTGCTTGCATTATTCAGACTGAAATCAAACACATTAATATGTCCCTTTGTTTACCATTTGTCTGACGGTATATGCACAAACATCAATTTACGACAATCTCTCTTATTTCACTTTCTGATCGTAAAATGTAAAAGATTACAATTGTACCTCAAAATTATGTCGTTGTTTTGTTTGGGACATTTGCCCTGTAAACAAATATTAATTGTAACAAAATATGTTAGTTTGATTTATTTCGTCCTATGATATTAATTTTATGTAGTTTATTTAAAGGCCATTTCGGCGATAAGCATATTAGGCTACGTATTGCAGTTCATAAAGCTTATGTCTTCTATCCGGTTCTTAAGAATATACATTTTCACATAGTGTAATGAAATATGGTTTTATTTACTTGAAAACACGTTTCACAAATATGAGCAACACACTGTGTAATGTTTATAATATATGTAATATATGAGCTGGTATATGTTATATAATATATATCACGTTATTCATTCAAACGTGACTAACACAACACATTAATACATAGATTCAATACAATGTAAAACGAATTACCTTTTTCTGATGGGTTGTACCAGAGGTAGGAATTTACCATGAGCTAAACCATGTGCTTTTCATTGATATAAATGAAAACATTTAACCTTATTATATTATATTGATACATTTCGTAAGATGAAATGATTTTTTGTGACGCCAATTTTAAGATTTATTTAGAAGACTTAATACCACCAAAAGGTGCATCAACAAAAAATTTAAATTAACAAGTGACGTCAATAATTGTTTTATAGATTTAAACCAGCAGTAACGATATGCGTATAAATCAGCAAGATCCACATAATTAGCTTATCGTTCTCTTTTAACAAATTTCCGTTGCGTTTTATTTGCGTGAAACCAAGCTTCTTGTATTCTGATGAATATATATAATACATTCCAGGTCTAAACACACACAACACACTTGCTCACAGTAATTTATTGTTTAAAGCCGGCCGAGTTGATATGCCTCACAACAATTTGGTTTTCTCAACTGACCAGAATTGATAAGTATTCGTGTGATACATTCTAAAGCTTTAAACTCTTCCATACTGATTTTCGCAATAATTGTGCCAAAAAATGCCAAAAGCATCAAAAATTCGAAACCTAATCATGTACATAACGGAATTCTCAAGACTAGTATAAACCTGTGACGTATTCACTCTCCGGGTCACGTGAGCACCAATTTAACGTGATTTCAGCTCCCGCGCTTTCCAAAACAAAGAAGTACTACTAAATAACACGGTTTCTCCATGGCAAATGGCGGTTTTTAACAATGATGCAATGGTCACGTGGTCTAACATGTGACCCACGCGTGTTTAAATTTAAATCATTTCTGTCCTTGGACAGAAATTGAAAAGCCCTATCTTTGTACTGAATTTGGGCATTTCTTGACCGATTTTGACCAATTTTTTTGCACATCTAACGAAATACCATCACATTTTGACTCATAATCACTTTTTTTGCGACACATAAAAAAATGGGAAAATATACCAACATCAACTCGGCCGGCTTTAAGCATAAGAATTTCCTGCATAGCATTTTTAAGGATGTAAATAACTACAAAATACATTAGTTTTCGTCGAGTTTGAATGTAATTTCCATGGATTTCTGATGACAGGGTGCTAGTATATCTTTCTTCTTTGATCACAAAATTAGGATACTACAATTTATGGACGACTTTTGTCTTGAAATGCGATCTTCTCCGCGGCTTAATTAATTTGTGGAAGGCAATGTTATGTAAATGTGTCGTATGATAAAACTCGTATGTTCTGTTGTTTGGAACGAACGTCTGCTTTGATATCGAGAATGAGTCCGAGAAAAACCCCGTGATTCTGGACATGGTAATTGAGAATTAAAAACCCAATGACATCACCTCTCGGTGTTTTGTTATCGGTTGTAAAAGCTTCCGAACGCCTGATTCGTCGATGGTGGCACATGAGCAGGATTTGAAGAATTGAGAACCTGTGAACTCGACTATAGGTTGTTGCACGTTTGTTCTCTCTGCTACCGCATAATTTCCTCTCAAAATGTATAATGCTTACTAAAGTTAATTATAACAAGCAAATATAGTTGTGCAACATCTTTGTTTTCTGAATCCACCTTCAAATATAATCTAATCAATCTGTTGCTATTACATATCGTTAGAAATTAGGAAATGTTTGTGGTATGCTGGTGTAACCAACACATTTCACTGTAAATAATTTGTTCAACTTAACAATTAAAAAGCAATATACAAAGAAACCAATTATAACTGTAGTGATGGATGGCAAACAGCATTCCAATGCGAGATTGTTATGTCAAATAACTCGTGTGCGTCTGATCGAACGATGACTTTAAATTGTGAGTAGAGCTTTGAAAAATTGACTCGCATTGTAATAGGATGTCGTTGTTTTTACTTTAATTGACCTTGATCAATTGCACATAAAATGTTATGTTTTAAAACATTGAACTGCAGTATACGAACAAATAATCTTTTGTTATTATTGCGGTTCCCATTTTGTTCTTTACCCAGATAAACGAACGAAATGACCCAATTATGATTTATTAAGATAATTTTATATTACGGGTATTCTACTGTAATAGCACTTATCGGAATATCAGCATTGTTTGCATAAGTTCTGATTTGTAAAATTTCCAAATGAAAACTGTGCTTCCTTTGCTGTTTGCTGTTTTTTAACATGCAATTACCACTTCCACTCCCACAATCAGAGCAAGGAGCCGTCAAGAAAAAGGAAACCATAAATGTTTTAACCAAACACATAACTATGAACGTGGAAATAACATGATATAAATCAACAATCTCTAAAAGGTGTCATACATCAAATATGTTTTACATCAAAACACATTTTAACGACCACGTTGTGCGCTGGCACTGTCAAATTATTTCCACATTGATTATAATTTACATTAACTAGAATATAAATCTCTGCGCAAAATGTTAACAATAAATTAAAGTAGTTTTCGGAAAGAAATATTACTACTTTACTTTATTCAAAGTATTAACTAGTATACTTGTTAAACGAATCGTGCATATCTAATAGCGTATCCGATATTCTAAGAAGCGGTTGTAAGATAAAATATCTGTTTTATGCTATTTCCAATTGTCTTTTATGTATTTTTCATGCATATCACCTTAACCGATGCAACAGTGAACTTTACAGTTAACACATTCAATTGACATGTGTATGTCCTATACTAGTCATGATTTTCTTCTAATATACTTCTAGTTAAAATTATGTTATATGTGTAAAACTTTATATTAACGACAACAGTATGTTTTTATTAACTTATTTCAATGAACACATTGCAGAAACATGTTCTTGTTTGTAAGGAATATCTAAGAGCCTAATTATAACACAAATGATTGTCAGTGCCGGCTGATGAACTAACGAGAAATCGCTGTTCGACACTCTGAATGGCATATTATGAACATTGCGTTTGTTAAAGAAACTCGCCTATGGACGATCACACCATCTTCGATGACGTTTTAGAGGTTTTTTTCTTGTCTTTCGCATTAAAGGTTTGTAAAAAAGCTACGACTGCCGTCCAGTTGCCATACGTTATGGGTATATCGGTTAACAGGGACTTATTTAACCTAAATAATACACAACACCTATCGAGATAATAAACGATATAAACATTCGTGTTTCCATTATCCTTAAATATGCTATGCAGGGAATTCTTATGCTTAAACAATAAATTACTGTAAACGAGTGTGTTTTGTGTGTTTAGACCTGGAATGTATTATATATATTCATCAGAATACAAGAAGCTTGGTTACACGCAAACGGAAATTTGTTAAAAGAGACCGATACGCTAATTATGTGGATCTTGCTGATTTATACTCATATCGTTACTGCTGGTTTAAATTAAAAAAATATATATTTACGTCACTTGGTAATTCAAGATTTTAGTTGATGCACCTTTTGGTGGTAATTAGTCTTCTAAATAAACCTTAGAATTAACGTCACAAAACATCATTTCATCTAACGATATATATGAATATAATATAATAAGGTTAAATGTTTTCATTTACATCAATGAAAAGCACATGGTTTAACACATGGTAAATTCCTACCTCTGGTACAATCCAGCAGAAAAGGTAATTCGTTTTACATTGTATTGAATCTATGTATTAATGTGTTGTGTTTAGTTAACGCCACGTTTGAATGAATAACTTGATATATATTATATAACATATACCAGCTCATATATTACATATATTATAAACATAACGAAGTTTTTTGCTCATATTTTATGAAACGTGTTTTTAAGTAAAAATAACCAAATTTCATTAAACTATGTGAAAATGTATATTCTTAAGAACCGGATAGAAGACATAAGCTTTATGAACTGCAATACGTAGCCTAATATGCTTATCGCTGAAATGGCCTTAAAATAAACTATATAAAATTAATATCATAGGACGAAATATATCAAACAAACATTTTTTGTAACAATCAATATTGTTACAGAGCAAATGTTCCAAGCAAAACTGCCACATAATTGTGAGGTACAATTGTAATATTTTACATTTTACGATCAGAAAGTGAAGTAAGAGAGATACTCGTAAATTTATGTAAGTGCATATACCGTCAGACAAATGGAAAATAAAGGGACATATTAATGTGTTTGATTTCAGTCTGAATAATGCAAGCAGATACAGAAGCCAAATAATGTAAATTATTTAATCAAATGTATTGCTTATGTCTGGAGAAATGTTTTGCATGCCAAGAGAGCATGTTCAATTTTATTCACTACATCATCTAACAACACGACAAAGAGCTAAACTTGCATTTACTTCATTTCATCGTGCATCGAAAAGTTGAAATAATGTTGCTCTGGCGAGTATTTTACCTATTAAAACACTGACCTATAATTTACTTGAATTGATGTTCTATTTTATTATAGTTAAATATCAATTGCAATACTTATAGGTTATTGGTTATGTGTGTTATTTTAAATAATTTTGGTGGTAGAAGTGTTAGTGGTAGTGCTGGTGCTGGTGGAATTGTTTGTGGTGGTAGTGCTGATGCTGGTGGTAGTGGTGGTAGTTGTTATTATGGTGCTGATGCTGGTGGTGTTGTTGTTGTTGTTGGTGGTGGTGGTGATGGTGGTGGTGGTGATGGTGGTTGTCGTTGTCGTTGTTGTTGTAATTGTTGTTGTTGCTGTTGTAGAAGCAGCAGCAGTAGTTGAAGTATTAGTTGTAGTAGCAGCAATAAAAGAATTAGTATCAGTAGTAGTAATAGAAGTAGTAGAGGTAGTAGTAGTTGTGGTAGTAGTAGTAGTGGTAGTAGTCAATGTATCATTTTTAAGAAAATTATCTAATCATCGATTAGCTGGACCAGTTTTTTTTCCAGATATTTGAATAACTAATAATTTATTGATTGCACAGTTCGCACAATCGCTTCAACTTTCTTACCATTTAGACTGGCAATCTAGCTGTGACGAATAGCTATTTCTTAATCTGACATGTACGCTGTAGCAGAACTGCAGGGAATACAAAATCTATTGGATATCAAACCGGTCGCTGGTAACATCTCATTACTAAAAATGCACCTGAAAAATGCGCATATAATTCCGAGTGTTTATTTCTATTCTCACGTTTTAATTTTGATTTGTGATCTCAATTTTACTCTTCAGTGTTGTACAGTTTTGGTTGACCGAATGCTGATTGCGTGATCCAAGAATATTATAGCACAGAATGTTGTCATTGCACTGGCGAAAAAAGCAGAATTGCTAACCAACGACAAATGATGTATCATTCTTTCCTTATGAAGGAACTGTAGCAAAAACAACTCAGATCAATGTCCTCGGCGAAAACGTGGTTGTACAAAAGCCAAGCAGATCTTAAGTAATATGACTTCCATATCTGTAAATCATATTTAAATTAACTAGCAATATTAGCAAATTATCGCTCTTGGATATCACGTGTTTAGCATATGACATTTAATAAAATTCATAACAAAAACTGAAACTTCATATGGGTATTTGTATATGAAATGTTTTACATGAACCATGACCGTAAAGATGGCAACATACGAATTCTGTTCATTCAACAACCATCGACATCGCTACCACCATCACCTCAACCTCTTAAACATCTAAAGCCAGCACTAGGTATTGTGTTGTCTTGTATCGAAAAAAGAGCGCATAATTACCATAATGGTCCAACCAATTATACCGTTTTAAAAGCCAGCTATGAGTAAGTTTAACCTTCCCAGAAACAACTACTTGTCAATTAAATTACTTTAGAAGTGCGTACATGATCAATATCATGTAAAACATTGTTAGTTTAAACAAAAATACATAAAATATTATCGAATCATTTAATATAATTTCAAACGTTAACCCACGTTCATTTCCTCAATGCATACGTTCTGTATTATAATCATTATACATTTCATATGAAGGGGTCTGGAACCGCGGAGGTGTATAATCATTAACTGATGAAAGACTATTCAAAATCCAAATCCAAGAGAAACCGCTTTGCCGATGGGTTAGTTCATTGAATTCGTCGTTCTTTTTATTACAGATTCGCGAAGTCGACAATATAACACACAGCCGCAAATGAAAATAAAGCATATATTTACATACATTTTCCAAATAAAGAATCCAATTTACTTACTACTGATTGTGCTCAGAAGAAGCAAGTCTTAATTTAATTAACGAGTAATTGTCCGAAGATTCAATTATACAAAAAATGCTTATATTTATGATAAAGTTTGATGATAAAATAAATTACATGGTTAAGGGTTTTGGTAAATTTATCATGTTTTTAAAATAAAAAAAACTCTTTAAATGTACCATTTATTGTATTAATATTTTATTTATATAATATTTATCATAAAGCAGACAAATGTTGCTGGCTTTAAGCACAAACTGCACACAATATTTTTCATGTATGTTTGCAATATTTAAGACAACGTTTGCAAAGTCTTCAAACAAATTGGAGTAAACATTTAAACGCGCACATGAATAGTTAATACATTATTTTCTTCAACAGCACGGCGTCACAATTGTCCTGATTACTGATTAGCAAAGAAAGCCATACTATATAAATAAGCAATAATATAATGGCTGCTTGATGTTTAAAACAGTTTAACACAGATTTATCTAAACGTACGTGCATATTTCAGGATTATCGCAACATATGTTTACGTTTGAACTGCCTAACAGCACATGCAGGACTTCAATGTGGATTGTACTGTTTCCTTCAGTCAGTGTATGTTGCTTCTTAATTTTATATACTGGCAATCATTGTTTTGATTATCTCACATTTGAATTATTCTAATGTAATATTTGGGGTATTTGTCGTGGCCTCATGAGAACTAGGCCTTGTTTAAAATGGCTTTAGCTTGATTCCCCATGATCAATATTTGAAGAACAAATGTTTACACAAATTTATTCATAATAATGTGAACATTTATAGGACATATGCACAATTATTGTATTTATCTATTTATATCGTAAGAAAAAACAAAACGCAAAACAACAGCAACATATTAAAGTATTGCACGGTTATTTATACAAGATGGAGTAAATAAAGTACTTCTGCAGGACTGAGCCATACAACAAAAAGTTACCTATTGTTTATGAGTTCCATTAGAAAATTGAAAACAATGAGTTTGATACGTGCACGAATGTGTATATTTCGTTATACTTAATATGCATCATTGGATGCTTCTGACATCGCAATCAGGCGAATAATAAGCGCTTTATCAATCTCGGCATCCTCGCATCTCCTTCGCTAACTGCCAACGCAAAAAGTGATTTATGATTGCTTTCAATATACATTAGGCCAACTCTGGCAGACACTGCGCTTTATATTGTTACTTCGTTGCTCTAGATTGCTACTGCCATTGGCGACATTAAAAGCAATACATCAACACCAAGATCAGTTGAATATAAGTTTGATGTTACAGTTAAGATTTGTGTTACCTATAGTGGATATGATCTGGGTAACCGGTTGTCGGACTTCATCTGTTGCACATCGTCCCGCGTCAGCATTTTGTTTAAATTCGCTTCTCCTATCAAACAAAGCACTGGATTTTAACCATACTTGACTCTAATATTCCTGTGGTGGTCCCTTACCAAAAGCGATTGCTGGATATATAAATTGCTTTCTCACAAATGATCCATCGATGACGTTCTACCAAATTCCTCAAAATTATTGTACGGTAACCAAGGGCGATGCAGTTTGATTTATATATGCCATTATAAAAGCACTTTGGAAACCTTCTTAAAGCATCTACTTAATTACTAAAATTTGTTTTGATATCATGACAAAAAGACAGCCAAAGGGGATGGTAGCTTTACAGAATGGCTTTATTGAAATATTTGAAAATCTTCTTTTCCAGAAACGGCTTACCGAATTCCCAAGCAAGTTCAGAGAAATTATTATTTTGATTCTTTGAAAATATCGCCACAAAGGGAAGGGTTTAGTTATATGTATAAGGCTTTAAAACCTTGTAAAAGCGATTGTTAGGTTTCAAAAACAATTCAAAGAAAGGTTACTTTGGTGATCGTCTTCCTAGATTCTCAAAATCTATTTGGACGTGTTCAAAATATGGTTTTCGTTCGTTCAAGGAAGGTATCCTTATATGTATCTTAATTGAAAAAAGTAGCTTCTTCTACAATAACTGCCATGATTTTACGATTATGCCCTTTAAGTGTCTCTTGGAAGTTAAAAATGTGTTTTCCTACCATAAATAATTATTTTAACTAATAAATTCCTGTATAAAGGAATAAATAGTGAACAATTATATAGTTTTGTTTTCCTTGAGTAGTTATTTTATGATCCCTTAAAATAAAATTTACTACAATCAAAATGTCAGACATGTATAAAAAGGACTCAATTGTTATACGTGCATATTCATTGGCTTACATACTTATTTAAACCGTCATTATCATAATATTTTTATTGAACAAAATTGTAATTGATGTTATTTGTGGTCCATTTGAAACCTTTAAGAATGTTGATGTATTATATGCCTATATTGTCTCAGTTGTACCTGGTTTTAATACAACATATATATATATATGCATCTATTTTAATTTCCCTACTATAGGTTTTTATAAGACACTAAATATATCTCCATATAATTCATATTTAAGGGAAACATACCATTTTGGTTATATTCAATCCAAGGGTACCATCGCTGGTCCACCATTTTATGACCGAATTGTTTTTGCCCACACTTGATTTTCGGAAAACGGCGTCAATATCTTTTTGCTCTACAGTATTTATACTTACTNTTACTTCCCCCCATGAACAAACCTGATCCTGCTAACGATGCCCCGCCCCGCAACTGTTTCCATTCTTATCGTTACTTTCTCAAGTTGCGATAACTCTGTCACTTTTGTCTCTTTCTTTTTTGATAAAGATAATTACAAACTAATAATTCTGATGTACGTAAACGTTATATCTTTCTTGCCCTATCATCTTGTTACGTTTTTGTATTATTTCCTTTATCATTTTTTCATTCCGATACTGTATACTTACATGCACTAATATTATTCGCTATTCATTGTTCCGACATTATGTACATTGTAGTTATATGCTCAATTGTTTACAACGTACCAGCAGCATTAACAAATAACAGAAGAGAGACATAGCATAAGCTCCTCATGTTGAGCATATTTCGTCATAAGTTGCTACATCTTTGTATTGTATTATATTGCTTACATGCTGTATATAAATAGCTAAATAAATATTGTTTAAACCAATCGAAACTGGGAAGTCATGGAATATTGTCAGACAACATAATGTCAGAGAGAATGACTAATGTATCATCTAAGAGAACATTATAAGGTATTTCAAACGATTGGTTCAGCCGTCTATCCCTTATATAATAAACCTATATAGACAGTGATGTGCTGAGAATAATATCGAGAGTATACAAGTTTTGCTTTTTTGTTTAAATGGTCAAATAATCACGTGTTAAATAAACACATGTCAAAGCTATGTGTGTCAATATAACAAAAAATATAGTTGTTTGTGTGTTTGATGTAGGTTTTTTCGAATTTTGTTGACGATATTCTCTGTGTTTTGAATTGTCAGCGTTCGGATTTTGAATGTAAAGTCTTTTCGATTTTATGTTTTGTAGCGTTGCAAACAACTTAATATTACATTCTTGACGTGAGAAATTACATTTTTTCTACCCTCGTAAAATCTTCCGAAAGACGAAATGCAATATGGCTAAACATAAGTGCATAATTTATATGTTAAAGTGATGAAAAGTAAAATTATCTTTGTTTTCATATGTAAATAGGTATGGGTGCCCATCCTTAACCAAGTTGCGGCGACATGTTTCAAACATTTTGTGTTCGTTTGCACACACATGCATACTACATACACGTTGGTAGATTCTAGTCAATAATAATAATTGAAAGCGTTTTCTCTTTAGGGATTTGTTTACATTGAAATGACAAAAAAAAAGAAAAAAAAGTGCGGCACCAGATGACATATAATGTGTGATTACAAATAAAGTGACATTATCAAACATCCAACCATAATATTATTATGCAAGTATTTTCAACGATTAATCATAGTGATTCGAGGATTGTATACCCATAACATAACACCGAGAAGCCATATCATGAAATGCTCAGTCACCATTGTCAGCATCTTCGTGCCTCTCCTTGATATCAAAGTGTGTTTATAGACATCAGTAGGACCTTCGACTGTTGTCATCATGAACGGTGACTTATTTTACATGACTCAACAGACATAAATGCTATATATCTCATTATAAAGCAACCTTCATGATAAAGCGTACGAACCAAAATACTGTATCTTTTACAAAGAAGCGCCTATTTTAATTCGCTATAAACCTATATCCACCAATAAGATTTCGTTTCCTTTTTAATTATTGTATCAAGTTAAATGAGAGCGTTGTTTTTAATCATTTAAATCTTGTTTTGAGACTGGCAAATAAACATAAAAACGTGTAATGGGAGAAAAACATGAAGCGACGGATCAATCACTGTCGAGTCTTAGGAAAACCGATATTGTCACACGGGAACAATTGTCTGTAGGATATTAATCCTATATCATTTAATCTATCCCGTAGATAACACCGTACAATATAGCAAAATATTTGTCTATTTCGCGTTTGGGTAAGGAACAATTATTTTTATTGAAAGTTTATCTATGCCATTAATGATCATAAGAACAGTGACATTAAAATCAGGGTAAAGAACAAAATGGGAACAGCAATAATAACAAAAGGTTATTTGGTCGCATACTGCAGTTCAATGTTTTAAAACATAACAGTGTATGTGCAATTGATAAAGGTCAATTAAAGTAAAAACAACGACATCCTAGCATGTTTATTTAACACTTGATTATTTGACCATTAAACAAAAAAGCAAAACTTGTATACTCTCGATATTATTATCAGCACATCACTGTCTATATAGGTTTATTATATAAGGGATAGACGGCTGAACCAATCGTTTGAAATACCTTTTAATGTACTCTTACATGATACATTAGTCATTCTCTCTGACATTATGTTGTCTTACAATATTCCATGACTTCCCAGTTTCGATTGACTCATGTGAATATTCAAACTTCATGTACATGTCAGACTGAACGGTTGGGCAGTATTAGATACATACACTCGACACACGTGTATTCTGTTAAACAATATACATGTACGCGGCCAGTAATTTAGCCAAATACTAAACAATTAGGCACTTATTGGTAACTATTACTAGTAAATCAGCAAAATATGTTTATGCTCTGTCAAGATACAATGCTTTCTATTATTTATTTGAATATTTTTCAAATTCGACCAAACAATATTGCACCAAAATTAATAACATGCTTGACTATTGTCCATATGGAGATTCCACAAACATGTTTCGAGTATCATTATCATAATCATTATCATTTCCATAACCCCCAAAATAACGCAAATATAACTGTACTTTTTCAATATTGCTAGGATTTGTTTTGACATTCGATTACAATAAACATGACATTAACTGTGTGTACGTCTGAACTGAATTTCGGGAAGCAATTTTGTTTCCTGTGTATAACGTCGAGACTCTTCATGTAGAACGTATAATCCGAATAGTAAAGTTGACTTCAACGTTATTTGATTGTTTATAAGTTAAGTGCGTGGTGTGTTAAATACAAGAGGTTGTGGCATCTCGCTCATTGCGATTTAGATCGTATTATTGAATGCGTTCATGCTTGTGTTCAACGAAGTTATAAAGTTACACGACTATTGTAAATTTAAGCTCAACATACAGATTCGCATATTTCTTTGAAATATATATCTCTTCAAGCAAGCCACTTCAATACAGACATTATACATGCATACATTACAGATTAATACACGGAATTCTCGTCCCAAAATAACAGCTCTTATATGGTTAGTGAATATCAGAAACGAAAATTCAACAAACACTTATGGATGTGCGACGATTGTGTCATTTTTGTGCTGCTCTGGTCAATAAACGAAAGGCGTTCAAGAGGAATTCATTCTGGCAAACTATGAATAGTTGCTTCCGTTTAGACGTTTACAGCAATTGTATTGGCCTGGCATAATACGGCCTATACATCATAGTCAGTGTGTCCAATTGTTTGTCTGATTGCAGTGATTGTAGAAAATTGTATAGCTCAACTTATTCATGATAACTTTCCAAGTTGTAGTACATGTTATGTTATACATCGTGGATGTTTGTGTTTAGTTCAGAAAGGTTTTGGCGAGTAGAGAAACATCGTCTGAAATTTCGTCATTTATTGTAAGCCAAAATGTGATCTGTTGTTAACTAATTATGATGTTGCCCGGAACAACTTTGTGAAGAAAATTGAAGTTTGCAAGAAACGGTGATCAGAAGACATTCGCATTGAAAGCTCAATTAAAACACATTCTGCAATGTTGCATATTAACATAAGCAAGACGGTTGTTTTTGGTTTGTAAGTTTGAGACTATATTTTTTAACAATGCTAAATAAGCGTATTTCTCAAAAATTCAAATGGGTTTCATCTTAAACATTTTTGTAGTTTAAGCAACTTATTTGTTATAACATTCTATAAATATATATGTATATGTAATACAAACCATACAACAGTCTTTCTCGAATCAGATAATTTATATGCAAATACTATGTCTAAGCGTAAAGATCGCACACATAGAAACGCAAAATTGACCAAATAATATTTATGCAAATACAGTGAACTCACCAATACGAACGCTCAGGTAATACAAATGATGTTATGCACCTGGTCATCGGGATGGTTTGGTCAATATGTGTATTTATGATTCTCTGATTTTCAGATCTATTTCATCGCTAACAGATCTTTAAAGTGTTAATGGTTATATTTTCTATAACACAAAATACTTTATATTAACCAATGTAATATACGTGAACAACCTATTTTAATAAAATTAATTGTATAAGGCTCAACCGTAGGAAGTAAAATAACAAATGTATGCTATGCAAATAACCAAATTTCTTTTAAACATTGGTTATTTCACAAATAAAACAGGATATCACGTGCAAAATCTAATACATCATAAGGCCAAACTCATAATTGTGAGTAGTTTTAATTTAGTTACATAAGTCATAAATACTATCCGTGTCTAGACTACAGATACTACTGAACAAACCACTGACTCATTAGCTGGGAACTGCCCATCAACAAGTGTTTCTATCCTTTAATCCCAGGACACTCTCCGGGCAGCGGATCCGCAGTGTTGGCCAAACACTACGGGTCAGTGGTTTAGCGTCCAGCTCTTCTCCTCTCACATCATCCACAGCTAGTTGGATGTTCTTTCTGCAGCTTGTCCAATCTGCCTACAGCCCTCTTCCTGTCACCTCCCTTGATCCCAAGGTTGCTGAACATTCTCCATTCAGATTGGGCCGGTAATTCTCTGCACCCTATTTCCACGGGGAACAGCCAGGCACTCCAACCACGCCGTCTACACTGTTCTTGAAGCTCAGTGTACTTTCCCATCTTCCGATCATAGGCCTCATCACACCTAGTCTCCTATGGTGCAGTGAGTTCTATCATCACCAGTTCCTTGTCCTTTGGAGACCATATAACTATGTCTGGTCTCTGTGGTGTGGACTATGTCTGGAAATACCAGCTGTTTTCCTAGGTCGACCTTCATCTTCCAACGCTCTGAATCATCAAGGATTGCTGTTGCTGCAGTTCGTGCCTTCTTGGCAGTTTATCCTTCCTTGACGAATTTGATTATTGGGAATGCCTTCTTGTTGGTTGACTTTGTCTTCCTTCTCTCTCGCTCTAGTATGTCTGCTAGGTCCTTGAGGACCCTGTCGTGCCTCCATCTGTAGCGGACTTGTGATAGCGCTGTCTTGCAAGATGAGAGGGTGTGCTGCACGGTTCCTGGTTTGTCGCACAGCTGGCACTTTGGGTCTTCCACTTACCCCGATCTGTGTAGATTGACTGGAGATGGCAGCAGATCATATACGGATCTTAGTAGGAATTTGAGTCGTAGTGGTTCGTAGTGCCAAATGTCTGCCCATGTTAGGTGTCTTTCTGTGGTCTGCCATTGTTTCCATGCACACTGTCCTCCCTACCCGACTGCTCTGGCGCGCCTGTCTTCCTCTTCTGAAAGCCTGATCTCATGCTGGACTAATTGGCTTCTTTCTTTCCTACCGGCTGTGCTCCAGCGTTGTAACATAAATCTTGCCTTGATATCTCGCATGAGTACTCTGTCAGGTCCCACCAAAACATATGGCATTGTCATCTTGACACAAGTAAAATAATATTAGACGTGATCGTGTCTGCAAATTCTTTATTCATCATACTAATTACTTATGTAACTAAACAAAGTTTTAATAAATCGTTTACAAGATAATTAACATTTAAATATCATTATGTAATGCTAATTCCTATATAAGTAGCACAAACGTGTGTGTTAATATTTTAGAATGAATTTTAAACCGTACCTAGGAAATAGGCAATCAAAATTTAGCATTTTGCTATCATTACAAAATTATATAAGTTGTCCTATAACCAACCATAGTAAAAAACCCATTCACACCAGAGCTTTCTGCGTCATCAGCAAATTATAAAAATATTTTTTCGATTTCATAAAAATGCCTAAGAAACACCCCATGTCGCTTTGTCAGAGGGCATAGTGAGTTCACGTCCAAGAACTTGTTTTCCGAACAATACAAGCTTCACACCTATGTTTCCCATATATTTCTAATATATCTTCCCGATAATATGGTAAAAATGCTAGCATTAGAATTCACAAGAACAATTACTGTGAAATTATGAAAACATCAGGTCCGGCTTTTGTTCACTGTACTTTCCACCATTGAGATCTGTCTAGATATATCCAGATTTTCTAAACAGGAGATAAATTCGTGTTTCCATCCGCTAGTTTTATTTAATACAGGACAATATTATATGCATAACACCAGTAAACATAAAATGACTAAGATGTTCCGAGGAAACCCATTGTGTAACAACATTTGAAACTGCACCGAACATTATTCCACGTATAGCATATTAAATTTACGTCATTATAGAACTAAGTTCCTAATCCTGTTTCCATAAAACATGGATCAAAAGCTAATGAGTGACGATAATCAAATGTGGGTCCAAGCGTCGGCGGCGTGTTTACTATGAATAGTAAGCTTAGATTATAAGCGGTGAACAAAACAACGGTGGACATCACAACAGTACAGATTTGCAGGCAAGAAGAAAACCTCGGTGAAAGTTATACCAACATATTATTAGAATTGTAAATAATTAAACTGTATCAAAAGAAGAAAATCAACAGTGAAAGTTACAAGAATACTTCAATCAAAATAAACTCATTACAACACTGAACCAAGTCATAACAAAGAAATTATAGAAAGTTTTTTTTATTGACGGCATGTTTTAAATCGCTTGTATGATTACAAGAAGAACTCGCTCTGAACAAGTAAACAAATGAAATATGACCTTCGTGATGCGAGAGTATGTCTTACGCCATATGCGGATATCGTATCTCCAGACGAGCCTGCGAAATCGCAATCCACTATTAAATCACGCAACATTTCGTGTTTTCATTAGAGGACAGCGACGCTCCTGACCAGACTTTGAAAATGCGCAGGCTGGTCCGGAGCTACGCTGGCCGGAAATGGCATTATACCCATTTTCGCATGACGCGTGTCATATGTATCAATACTTCGGAATAAAACGACACTTCGATGAAAGCACAAAATGTCGGGCAATGTCCAGAGTATATTTAAATCCCATCTAAACAAGCAAGTCGATTAAAAATGTACAACACAGTTCATATCATCCGAAAAAAATGAACTCACAAAAAGATGTAAAAGTATCTTCATTCTTGTCATATGCAAAAGGTCATTTGAAGTTTTAGTTCTGTTATATCAGTAAAGGCGACCGTCTTTTATCTTAAAAGTGGTGTTCACACTGAAATCCTCATCCTTTTACATAAAAGTTCGTGAAAGCCAATGGTATATCTCACCATAATATTTACAATATTGTACTCAGGTTTTGCGACTAATCAGACAAAAAGCAATAGGTATAACATAACAAACAGTTGGTATGTCCTTATATTAGAGCGTACGTAGGTATTTAACTTACTTAACGACCGACTTACTAAGCAACTGACTGATGGAATCTGTTGTTGACCGTCAACATACTTATACTGCTATATTTGTATACCATGTTTGTCAATCGTAAGTAAGACTTTGTACAATATTTAAGAGATAACATTAGGAACTGCACCGAACCATGCTATTTTTCAACCAAAACGGCCAATATTAATTAGAATACACCATACTAATAAACCCGACATTATAATTTGGTCGTCTGGACTGAAGTTGAGTTTCCATCTGGTGTAAACAGTTGATGCAAAGTGTAAAAATAAAATAAATTGGCTTGACATGATAAATGTTTGTGGTATGTTAGACGATATAATATAAAACGTACCATTCTGTAGAACAACCAGAACGACCACGTCTCAAGAACATGAGTAGATGATTTTGAAGAACACAAACAGAAAACCAAATTACTCAGTAATTAATTACACTGTATGACAACAATGTCAAGGTCGTCAACAAACATTCTTCTTAAATATGATATAACATAAATGTATAATACTATTTCTGTTTATAATAATTCTCTATCTGACAGTGTTAGTTTTTGACTAATGAAAACTAGTCTTAAACATATATGCACCAATAAACATGCTCATACTTACGTTCACCCGTAACCGCGTTTTTTTTGTAGTTATTTGAAGTAAGAAAAAACTATATTATGATACTGATATACAGATGCGTAATTAATATTTTCCCGAAATGTTGTTACGCAAATCAATACAATTTCCATCATATTGACACAAATACTCCCATTCCAGAATAATAATAAAAAAAAACACGAAGCAAACACGTCACTGTTTTGAAGTCAGTAACACACTATGAAGTAAATTGATTTCGCATTTTGAAATATTTTATCTTTCATATTTTGCCAAAGAGCTGCCTATTGCGCGGTGCATCGTCATACATGTATTCAAGAAATAATCGAATGAAATATTCATTTTGTATGTATGTTCTGCGTTAATAGCACGAAACGCCAATATAATTGACTACTTAAGAAGTTTAACTTCACCATAAATCATATGGGCCTTACCGTTTATGCAATTGTGGATTAAGTTATACTAATTGAGTAGAAACCAATGCACTATTTTACAAAAATGATTTTCTTCGTGGCCAGAAAACTCGGGCGGCTGTGGCCGATATACGAACAAGAATCGTTAAAGAAGATTGCTTTCTGACAGATAGACCTCATATATTATGTTTGCCTGGCATAAACAGATCCAATAAATCATTGTCGTTATGTCTGATCTTATACAATTTACCGATCGCAAAGATTGTACTCCTTTGTGTAAAACAACACTAACTTATAATACATTGTTAACTTGACCTATCGTGAATACGTTACATTCTTATAAGATATTTCAGTAGTTGCTTTTAATGTTCGTATTTAGAACGAATCGCGTTATATCTAAGTTCGCATATGTACCTATTCATGAAAAGAAGTACTGTGCCAGATTTTTTCATGAAAACGTCAAGACGGTTCATCAACTATCTCCTTTAAACGATTTTTTGCATAATGAACACTTGCTCGCCTCAAATCATGAAAGAACTGCACTATGTTAGAATATGTCTCCATGCAGAAGTTGGACTTTCATGCAGTTTGTTTTCTGTGCACAGTGAATATAATTATTTATTATTTAATATTTCATTTGTTACTTTAAATAACGACAAGGTATACTAATTAACATTGTCACATACACTGCGATCAAGATCAATATTTATCACAGTCGACAGACGTATTTGTATGACTGTGAACTATATCTAGGAAAGTGCCGTGACATTTCCAAGATCTTTGCGTGCAGTAAACACATACGTCACTGTGCGTTTTACTGAATAGCAATGTTTTAATGCATGTTATAAATGATGCATGTGTTCAAAAGATGTTGAATAGCGAATGCAGGGCATTTCAACCAATTTTATCTGCAGACTACATCCCTACAATAAATTGGACCATGGTTTTTATTATTTGAGGAAATGAAATGTTAAGATACATAACTCAAGATTTAAGTTAAATATAATGTGTCAACATCGCCCAATACGAATTGCATTCCCTTAAAATACACTTGCACACAATAGATACATGTGAACAATCTAAAATAATTTGATATGAATAAATATATCATGAAATAAAATACAATACCTATACATAAACATGTCGTTCAGTTTGTTTTGGTTACATATGTTCTTATAAGTCTAAGGCGTATACATGGATTCCTGATAATTGTGCAAGGCAGCGCATAATTTACAAAGTAGATATATCATATTCCATTACTTTGGTTTTCGTCATATTTAAACATTGTATTCTGGCACATTTGGACTTTTCGGCTAGACATAATTTTTGTTAACAAGATTTAACATTTGATAAAAATATCTGAATAATTTAGTAACGTAATTGAGTTGTATTTGTGAAATATAAATATGTAAATTTCACGTAATCAAATATTTCCATTTATTTCCTTCCCTAAGGGCATTTTTGAGGGGTTTATTAAACCAATCGTCGATATAGCTTTGATATTGTACATACCAGCTCTCGCAGGAAATACATAACAACGTCAATTCATCTTTTATAAGCTAAAAGTGCGATATCTTTCTTCTGTCATTATTGCGAGTACAAAGTCATGTTGTCTGACATTTCCTCACCCTTTGAAACCCATTCTGATCAATTATTTAGCATAAATACTGTTGAACGAAAAATATTGACGCCGTTCCCCGGAAACCAAGTGTGAGAAAAAACAATTCGGTAACAAAATGGTGAACTAGCGAAGGTAATCTTTGATTGAATATAACTAAAATAATACTATGTCCTTAAATATGAATGATATGGAGATGCAATTAGAGTCAGGTACAACTAAGATAATACAGGCATTAAATACATCAACAGCCATCAATAAAGGTTTGAAATGGACCCAGAGTAACATTAATTTCAATTTCATTGCAAAAGAAAACAATTTGCAATAATTACAATTTTTGAGAATTGTTTGCGCATATGGATTTGCACGTATAACTAACGAGTCCTTTTAGTACATGTCTGACATTTTGATTGTAGTACATTTGTATTTTACGGGACCATAACATAACTACTTAATGACAAAAAGAACTATATTATTGTAAAATATGTATTCATTAATATAGGAAAGTATATGTTAAAATAATTATTTATAGTAGGAAACCAATTTGTTTATCTTTCAAGGAACACTTAAAGGGCATTATCGTGAAATCGTGTCAGAAGAAGATTTTAAAACTTTATAGTAAAAACATATAAGAAACCTTCCTTGAACGAACAAGACCATATTTTGAACGAATCTAAATAGCTTTTAAAGACCTAAGAATATGTTCACCAAAGTAACATTTCTGTGTTTTGTTTTAAAGAAATTTAACAATCGCTTTTACAAGACTTTTAAAGCCATATAAATCCCCTTCCCGCGATGGCGATATTTTCAAAGATTCAAAATAATGTTTAGGAATGTGATTGAATGTCATCCAAAGAACATTTCTCTGAACTTACTTGGGGATTCGGATCGCCATTTCCGTGAAGAAGATTTTCAAATATTTCATTAAAACCATTATGGAAAGCTACCACGCCCTTTGTCTTTTTCATGGTATCAAAACAAATTTAAGGATGCTTGTAGATGATTTAAGAAGGTTGTCAAAGTGCTTTTATAAAGGTATATTTATATATCAAACAGCATCGCTCTCGGTTACCGTAAAATAATTTTGAGGAATTTGGAAGAAAGTCATCGATGGATTATTTCTGTGAAAGCAATTTATATATCCAGCAATCGCTTTTGGTTAGGGACCACCACGGGAATATAAGAGTCAAGTATGGTTAAAGTTCAGTGTTTTGTTTGATAGGAGTAGCTATTTGAAACATAATGCCTCCGCGGGACGATGCATAACAGATTACGTTCGACAACCGGTATGGTTGCCCAAGATCATAACCAATTTGGATAACACACATTTAAACTGTAACCTCAAACTTATATTCAAATGATCTTGGTGTTGATGTATTGCTCTTAATGTCGCCAACGGCAGTAGCAATCTAGAGCAACGAAGTAACATTACAAACCACAGTGTCTGCAAGAGTTGGCCTAATGCATATTGGGGACAATGTTAAATCACTTTTTTCATTGGCAGTTATCGGAGATGCGATGCTGAGATTGTTAAAGCGCTGATTATTCGGCTTATTGCAATGTCATGTTCATCTAATGATGCATATCAAGTATGATGAAATATACACATAAGTGCACGTATCAAACTCTTTTTTTTAATTTTCCAATGGAACTCATGAACAATAGGTAACTTTTTGTTGTATTGCTCAGTCCTGCAGAAGGACTTTATTTACTGCATTTTGTATACATAACCGTGCAATATTGTAATTGGTTGCTGTTGTTTTGCGTGTTGTTTTTTCTTAGTACACCGATATTAATATATAAATAAAGTAATTGTGAATATATTCTATAAATGTTCACATTATTATGAATAAATATGAGAAAACATTTGCTATTCGAATACTAACATACGAAATCAAGCTCAAGTCATTGAATATATATGGCTTAGTTCTCGTGAGACCATTACAAATACCTCACATATCACCTTAGAATAATTCAAATGCGGGATGCTCAAAACCATAATCGCAGTATATTTTATTCAGAAGCAACAAACACTGCCTGAAGGAAACAGTACAATTCCACATTGAAGTCCTGCATGTGCTGTTCAAACGTAAACATGTGCTGCGATAATACTGAAATATGCAAGTACGTTTAGATAAATCAGTGTTAACATGTTTTAAACATCAAGCAGTGTTTATAGTATTGCTTATTTATATAGTATTGCTGGGTTTGCAAATCAATAATAAGGACAATTATGACGCCGTGTTGTTATAGAATTGTTTTTTTTTAATAAGGATTCATTTACGCGTAAAAATGTTAACTCCGATTGCGTTGAAGACTTTGCAAACGTTGTCTTAGTATTACAAACATACATGTAACAAAAACTATTTTGTGCAGTTTGTGCTTTAAAGCCAGAAAGATTTGTATGCTTTATGATACAACATTATATAAATAAAATATTAATACAATCAATTGTACATGTACGGAGTGTGTTATTTAACAAACATGGTTAATTTATAACAGACCTTGACAATGAAATTATTTTATCATCAAACTGTATCATACATATAAACAATTCTTTGTTGTACAATTGAATCTTCTGACAATTACTCGTTACTTAAATCAAGGCTTCTGCTTCAACTGGACACAAACAATTGGATTCCTTATTCGGAAAATGTATGTAAAGATATGCTTTATACTGATTTTGCGACCGTGTGTTATGTTGTCGACTTCGCGAATCTGAAATCAAAAGAAGGACGAATTCAATTAACTAACCACTCGGCATAGCGGTTTCTCTGGGATTTGGATTTTGAATAGTCTTTCATCATTTAATGATTATAATCCACAGGGGTGCCGCACCCCCTTCATATGAAATGAATAATGATTATTATACAGAACATATGCGTTGAGTAAATCAAAGTGGGTTAACGTTTAAAATTATATTAAATAATGCGATAATATGTTTTTGTTTAAACTGACAATGTTTTACATGATATTGATCATGTACAAACTACTGGAGAAATTCAACGTAAAAGTGTTTCTTTCCGGCAAGATTTAACTTACTCATAGCTGGATTTTCAAAAGGTAAAATTGGTTGGACTATTATGCTAATTGTCTTTTCTTTTGTTTTCGATACAAGACAAAAAATTACATAGTGTTGGATTCAGATGTTTAAGAGGTTGAGACGATGGTGATATCGACGTTGATGGTTGCTGGGTTGAATGCACAGATTTTGCATTTTGTCATCTTAACGGCCATGGTTCATGTAATACATAGCATATACAAATACTCATATGTACTTTCAGTGTTTGTTTTGCATTTTGTTAAATGACATATGCTAAACACGTGATATCCACAAGCGATCATTTGCTAATATTGCTGGTTAATTTAAATATGATTTACCGATATGAATTCGTCAAATCACATACGATATGCATGGCTTTTGTACAACCAGGAGCTGAAACACAACTACACTTAAAGTTTATCGCAGTAGAAAACTATAGACTGTAAGTCGTATTGTTTTAAAATGTGATTCAATGCGTTAACAAACAGTCTTGTTATAAGAGTTAACTATTTTAATAACGTTGGTTTTATGTGTATGAACTCACATGCATTTGTGTGCCAGTTTATGGTGTTATCACTAGTTCATACATAATTGGATGTTAAAGTCTTTGAAATCAGCCGCACGATCAGCGGTCAAACAAATTCAGTGTAGCGGCTTCTTCGCTGAAGGAAAATCTAAGCGGTGATTTATGGTTGCTTCGAATCTGGTAACATAGACTAGAAGCCACAATTCACTGTCTTTTCGTTCAATGACGCTGGATTATTTTTTCCTTTGCACCAGAACGAGTATAACGAAGTCTAATTTATCAATGTGGATAATAAAATATCTAACTTTGATTGTGAAATGATCACATTGATTTTTTAAAACAATGTCAATATTTGTGAAACTTTCTATGTATTTGTTAAATGAAAATTGATAGTCCGTTCATATATATGCATATACAATTCTATATTTTGCATCTAAAATAAAATAACTGTTTTGACTATATCGATGTTATATTTTTGTGATAAAAACAATATGTTTTTTTCAAATATATTTTCTTATTATTATGCGTTGATATCATTTGGTTTCAAGTTTTAATTGCAAAAAACTGCAATAGATCATTGGATCAATATGGCTGTCGACTTCATAACTTGCTAAATTTTAGCATTAGAGCTCCATGAATATCCAAATATCTATGATATTTGCGAAGTTAACATTTAATTGTTCATGTTTGTTATACTATAAAATATAAAGAAGTATGCGTTTGTTTAATTGATTTTTGATTACCGTCCATGAATCTTTTTTATTAACAGTTATCTAAAATAAGAAATGCTTGTTAAAGAACAAATGCGAGGGTTTGTTACATATGGTTAGTATTGTCTGAGCAAGTCTTATATCGCCTCTTAAAAGACAATGTTAACAACGCAAAAGGCTTGTTCATTTAGGTGGTTCAATCTTAATGCACCAGAAATAATATTTGTGTCAAGACTTTTTAGATGACTTGAGATAAAAATGGTGTAGTGTTACTTCACTCATTGAAACACAGTGAAATTATTACAGTGCTGTACTTTAAACCCCTCGATTGGACATTGAGTTTGTTTGCTACATTTAGTTAATCAGGAAAGTATGATAAACGAATCATTTGTCGTTTGTTTACAATTCTGGTATATTATTTGCTAGTGCAATGACAACATTATATTCTCATATATTCTTGGATCACATATTCATCAGCGCAACTTAAACTATACACCACTGAAGAATAAATCTGAGATCACAAATAAAAAATAAAACGTGGGAATAGAAATAAACACACACCATAAGGCGCATTTATAGTAAGGAGATGTAACAAGCGACCGGTTTGATATCCAATAGATTGGTATTCCCTGCAGTTCTTCTACAGCGTTCATGTCAGATAAAGAAATAGCTATTCATTACAGCTAAATTGCCTGTCTTAATAGTAAGAAAATTAAAGCGATTGTGCCAACTGTGTAATAAATAAATAGTTATTCATATAACTAAAAAAAACAGGTCCAGCTAATCGATAATAAGATAATTTTCTACGAAATTGTAGATACATTGACAACTACCACTACTACTGCTTCTACCACTACTACTGCTACAACCAGTACTACTGCTACTACCACTACTACTGCTTCTACCACTTCTACTGCGACTACCACTACTACTGATATTACCACTGCTACTGCTACTACCACTTCTACTGCTACATCAACTACTACTACCACAACAACTGTTACTACCACTACTACTGCTTCTACCACTACTACTGCGACTACCACTACTACTGATATTACCACTGCTACTGCTACTACCACTACTTCTGCTACTTCAACTACTACTACCACAACAACTGTTACTACCACTACTACTGTTTCTACCACTACTTCTTCTAATACTGATGATACCAGTGTTGTTGCTTCTTTTACTACTACTTCTTCAACTACTGCTGCTGCTCGAACAATAACAACAATTATTATAAAAAACAGCCACCGAAATAGCAACGACGACGACGACGACGACTACTAGTGTGGCGATAATGCAAGGCACATATTTTAAGGTTGCTTAACCATCGTAAGTGTGTCAAGATTACCGGTTTATCAAGAGGACAACTCCTCGAACAAAATTCCAAAATTAAAATGAATCAAAGCATGTTTACTGCCTTGGAACTCTCCAAAAAAAAATACTGGGTGTTGAAAAAAACACTTTTCAAAACTAGTCGAACTTTAAGTTTAGCACAAAGTTAACAAAAAAAACACACACATAGCCATTAACATATTATTATTGCAAGTAAAATTAAACTATAATAAAATAAAAACTCAATTGAAGTTAATTATTATAGGTTAGTGTAAAAGTAAGTAAAATAATCACCATAGCATCATAAGTTCAACGTTCTGATGCACGATGAAATGAAATTAATGCATCTCTTTTCGTGTTGTTTAGATGAAGAAGTAAATAAAAATGAACATGCTCTCTTGGCATGCAAAACATTTCTCTAGAATTAAGCCATACACTTGATTAAATTGATTTACATTATTTGGCTTCGATAGCTGCTTGCAATATTCAGACTGAAATCAAACACATAAATATGTCACTTTATTTTCCATTTGTCTGACAGTATATGCACTTACAACAATTAACGATTATCTCTCTTACTTCACTTTCTGGTAGTAAAATGTAAACTATTTCAATTTTACCTCACAATTATGTCGCAGTTTTTCTTGGACCATTTGCTCTGTATACATAAATTTATTTATACAAGAGATCAATTTATGTTTGTTTAGTGTATTTCGTCCATGAAATTAATTTTATATAGCTTATTTAAAGGCAATGTGCAATTCTAAGGTTTGTTTAATTGGAAGACGTATTGCCACATAGAACTGTATCAAATTAAATCTTGAACTACCAAGTGACGTCTATACACCTTTTTTTTAAAGATTTAAAAAGCAATTACGATATGCGCATAAATCAGCCAGATCCTCAACATTATTGTATTGTTCGTTTTTAACAAATTACCGTTGGTTTTATTTGGGTGTAACCAAGCTTCTTGTATTCCGATGAAAAAAATAAATATATAATACAGTAAAGGTCTGAACACATAATGCACACTTGCTCACAGTAATTACTTCTTTAAGCATAAGGAGTCAATTCATAGCATATTTAAGGATGTAAATAACTACCAAATCCATTAGTTTTCGTCGAGTTTGAATGTATTTTCCATGGATTTCTGATGACAGCGTGCTAGTTTATCTTTTTACTTTGATACGCAAATTAGGGGAATACAATTTATGGACGACTTTTGTCTTGCAATGTGATCTTCTCCGCGGCTTAATTCATTTTTTGAGGCAATGTTATGTAAATTTGTCAGATGATAAAAATCGTATGTTCTGTTGTTTGGAACGAACGCCTGCTTTGATATCGAGAATGAGTTCGAAGAAAAGAAAAATGGTAATTGAGAATGAAACACGCAATCACATCACCTGTCGGTGTTGTGTTATTGGTTTTAACACGTGATACATCGGTGCTATCGGTTGTTAAAGATTCAGAATATCTGATTCATATTTGCACCTCAGAGGATTTGCAGAACATGTCGACTATTTGTTCCCTCTGTTACTGCATATTAATACTTATGTTACTATATATAGTAACAAAATTGACTCGACTGCATGTGATTATCGGTCAAAGCAAGGTGATTATCACGTTTGGCCCACAGGGCCAAATGTTGATAATCGATAATCGCCACGGAGCTAAAGCACGTGACGCGTAACGTCATAACTGGCCATGTCAACAGAACAAAATGGCGTCCATATTCAGTCTTTTCCAACGGTGATTAATAAAATTAAGCCACAAATCAACGAAATAATATTAAAATAAAGTTAATTAAACGTAGCACATAATTGGAATGATGACAAAAATATTGATTGCATCTTAAACTGTACTGTAGATTAGATTGATGACACTATTTGAGCTTTTTAAAGTTTAACAGGAGTAATCCAAACGTCAAAATTTAGTAAACGACAATCTTAGTAGTAGTCCTCGTTGCACAATACGCACACTTGGGGGGGGGGATTGCGGTATATATGCACGGCAAGCGCATGCGAGTAAACAAAATTATAGTTATTTCTGCGTCATCTTGGGTAATGGAAACGATTATAATACTCGATAAAAGTTCGTGGACAATCTTTATTGGCAAAAGCCATGCATGGTATAAATTTGGTGCTATATTGTCTGGTGGAATTTGAAAAATATTAAAATAGATAATAGAAAGCATTGTATCTTTACAGAGCACATACATATTTTGTTGATTTGCTGGTAATGGTTCCCTACAAGTGCTTAATAGTTCAATCTTTGATTAAAATTGCATGTCCGGTCCTTCTTTCCTCAGCTGCCGCGATGCCTCTGTGTATTGACTGTCGCCAGGCGGTGCGATCCTCGGCAAGAGTCTCACAGGTTTCTGCTGTAATTCCGCAGGCTTTGAAGTCCCTCTTGCAGGCATCCTTGTACCTAAGGGGCTGGGCGACCCACGGGTCGCGTGCCAGTTGCAAGCTGGCCGAATATGACGTCATTTGGTAGGCGTCCATCTTCCATTCGGCGCACATGACCAAGCCAGCGGAGGAGACGTTGAGCTAGAAGGGCATACATGATGAGCTTTATCTCAAAAATGCGCTTTAGGCAGCGCATATGACAGGTGTTGAGGCGGCGTTCATGGTGCATGAGGGTCGTCTAGGTTTTGCTTCCATACAGAAGGGTGCTGAGGACAAAGGCCTAGCATACCCTTGCACAGACTCTCTTTGACAGTCTGGCCATGGTAGCTGAAGCCTTTGCGATGCGCATGCTAAGCTCGGTATCAGTGGACAGGTTTCCGCTGATGGTGGACCGAAGGTAGGTTAAGTCGTCCACCACCTGCATGGTATACTAGTAGTCCTCGATCTTGATGCAGGGTACATTGCTGGCATTCTAACCAAAGATGTTTGTCTTTTCCATGCTGATAGTAAGTCCAAATTCTGTACATGCCTTAGCAAAGTGGTCTATGAGTCCTTGAAGGGCCTCCTCTGTATGCGTGACAAGGGCAGCATCGTCCGCAACAAAATCACTCTGACGAGGACTTCATTCACTTTTGCTCTGGCCCGTAGGCAAGCGAGATTAAACAGTTTCCCATCAGACCTGATGTGAATTGATACCATAAGTGGACGAGTCAAAAGCATACTTCAGCAACATCGAGAAGAAGATTCCGAATAATCCGGTCACCCTTGTTCTTGTAAAGGTTAACTACGGTGGCATCTCGCACGTCTAGCGATACTGCTCTTTCATCCCAGCATTAGTGCAGAAGATCCAGCAGTGGCTGGAGTAGGGTGGTCTTTCCGCATTCGATGGCCTCAAGAGGTCACTTCCTGGGGCTTTGCCACAGCTCAGCGAGTCGATGGCTTTGGAAAGTTCTTCAACAGTTGGCATGGTGTCAAGCTCTTCCAATATGGGCAGGTCACTGATGGCGTTGATGGCGGGTTTGGTTACAACAGTGACACTGGAGTATAGCTCTGAGTAGTGCTCCACCCATATCCTCATCTGTTGGTCGCAGTCAGTGATCGTCTCCCCAGTGGAGTACTTGAGTGGGGCGGTCTTCTTGACCGCGGGGTCAACTGCCTTTTTGATGCCGTCGTACAGGACACGCACATTTTCACAGTCGGCTGAGCATTGTATGCTCTCGCGCAGCTGCAGCCAGTAGTCGTTGGCACAGTGTGTGGCGATACGTTTAGCATTTCTTCGTGCTGTCCTCAAAGCTGAGATCGTCTTCTCGCACGATTACTTTTTGTAGGCGAGAAGAGCTGAGCGCTTGGTTGCAAGAAAAGGTTCGAGTTCTTGGAGATTGGCATTAAACCAGTCAGGATTCTGTCCCTCCTTCTTTTCAAAGGCGGCAAAGGCGGCATTGTAAATGGTGTCCTTGATGGATTTTCATCGCCCCATAACATCACGCTCCGGAAGGTCTTTGAGATCATTCTCGCGGCTGGTAACAAATTCCTCTCTGCGCTGACAATCAGCAACCCTGGCTGTGTTGATACGGGGCCGATCTGGGGGTTGGAGCGATGTAGCTTGCGGGGGAGAAATCTCATCCTGCTGCAGACTAGGGCGGGGTCTGAGTCGCAGTCTTCACTGTGGTAGCTGCGTGTTCCTAGTACGTATCTCAGCAGGGAGCGTCTGGTGATGGCAAGGTCGAGTTGGTGCCACCTACGGGACCTGGGGATCATCCAGGACACCTTGTGCTGGGGTTTTGACTTGAAGAAGGTGTTCGTGATGCACAAGCTATGATAGGAGCAGAGCTCTAGCAATCTCTGTCCATTATCGGATGCAAGCCGGCCATAACGGATGGTCTGTCCCAACTTTGGCATTGAAGTCACCGAGGAGCAGGATGGTTTCAACCTTGGGGATCCCACCAAGCAGACTGTCCAACTGATCGTTGAAGGTGTGTTCATCGGTAGCGCCTAGAGTCGGTGCATAGACGCTGAAGATAGTGATGAGACCTGTAGCTGAGTTTAGACGAAGGGTAAGGAGGCGCTCCGTTCCACCAGTGGGGGGGTCGATGGAGTCAAGCAAGGTGTTCTCAACAGCAAAACCCACTCTATGCTGCCGTGGCTGTTCTAGCTTCCTCCCTTTCCAGAAGAAAGTGTAGTTTACTTCCTTAAGGGAACCGCTAGATGATAGTCTAGTTTGTTTGAGGGCGGCGATACAAATGTCCATTCTGGTAAGTTCTCTGTCGATGATGGCGGTCTTCCTGGAGTCATCACTGGTGAGCAAGTAACCAGAGATCCCAGGGCACAGGGTTCTCACATTCCAGCTTGCAAAGCAAAGTGCTGGAGACTTCTTAGGAGTTTTCTGTGTATTTCTTGGTGCGTGGTTTGCATGCGCTTGCCGTGCATATACACTGAGCTCCAAGCACCCATTGAAGCAGGCGGATTTTGGCGGGTCAGCACCTTATTGACCGGGGATTTCCCAGCTTGAGGGCGGTAGCTGACCAGTGAGACATGGCGGTCTCTCCCACCATCGGAGTCAGTCCATGGTATCCTTTCTCTTCGCCAAACGAGTTTCGCCGTGACTACTGCCTCCCGTGTTGGTTTTATCGCTGTGATACGAAGCTGGAGTGACCTCTCCAGGGCGCAAGCCTGGGCAAGAAAGTATGAGGATCCTGGGTTGCCAATGCGTCAGGACCCCCCTCTCCACGCAGCTGATGGATCCAAGGGAACGGAAGACCGATACAGCTTGGCACCAGCGTTGTCGTAGGAGTTGCAACAGAGACCCCCTGCACCCTTTATACTGTCAGTTAGAACATGGTCTTCCGGGCCTATATATAGAAATGTTTAGCGGATACAACAGTTCAATACTCAACTCTCCAAATCAATAAATGTTGTGTCTGTCCCTCAATATTAACCAACGCATGTATACTTAAAGGATGTGTTCTTATGTTTTAAAACACTGTATTGCAGTATGCGCGCAAATATTTTTTTCTGGATTTATTACTGTTCCCCTTTTGTTCTTTACCCTCATATAATTGCGAAACAATATGTTATATTTATATAGTTTAATATCGAAATACTTATATTTTAAAATATTTGGTTTTTGCATAAGGCGGTGTTCCAGCATAAACAGTGTGCACTTTCTTAAAACGTTATACAACCAATATCGCAGACACCAAAGTCAGTGCGCATTCAGTCTCTCTGGAAATCTTTCCGGAAAGCCAGAATATGCTATCGACAGATGACCGTTTGCTATAAGTAACAGTCTGACTTAAATATTCTGTAGAAACATATCCTAGTTAAATACCCAATGAGATATTAATTCGTGATTTGAATATTTGCAAAGAAAACTGCATCTTCATTAAATCATCACGGTACCATATATTTAAATCGCGAATAACATATGAGGACACACAGTATTATCTGATGTGGTATGATGCATGTCTACGCTAAAACGTGTGCAGTTTGAACATTCATGTTCATGTATTCATGGATATTACCAATATGTCTTATATTGTACAAATACCAGCTTATTTAAGTGTATAAAATTGCACTGGAAATGTGATAAGTACTATGTATTGCTTTTTTTTAAATGTGTCAGTTAATACATCAATACATATTTTCAAACTCAGGAACAACACATCGGAGTTTGTGAATATCTACACAAAATGCATAGGGTATGAAAAGTCTACATACCCTATGCATACAATCAAAATAGTATTCGTTTTTGTTTTTTACCAAAAATATATGTATCAACACATATGCATGCCCTAAAATGACCCAATTGTGATCTTGATTAAGACAATTTTATATTTCGTTTATTCAACTGTTATACCACTTATCGGAATATAAGCATTGTTTGCATAAGCTCTGATTTGAACAATTTCAGAATGAAAAGTGTGCTTCCTTTTGCTGTTTGCTGTTTCTTAACATGAAATTACCACTTCCACTCATACAATCAGAGCAAGGAGCCGCACAGAAAACGGAAACCATTAATGTTTTAACCCAACACATTTATATAAACGAAGCAATAACATGATATAAATCAACACTCTCTAAAAGGTACAATAAATCAAAAATTGTGTACACCAATAACACTTTTAACGACCACTTTCTGCGCTGAAACTGTCAATTATTTTCACATTAATTATAATTTACATTAACTAGAATATAGGTGTGTACATGTCTCTGCGCAAAATGTACATTTTAAATTAAAGTAGTTCCCGGGAAAAATAATTAGTACTGTAATTGTTCCAAAGTATTTACTACTGTAATTGTTAAAGGAATCGCGCATTTCTAATAATGCAACCGATATTCTAAGAAGCGGTTGTAAGATAAAATATCCTTTTAATGCGATTTCCGAATGTTTTTTGCTTTGTTTTGTATTTTACATGCATATAACCTTCAACGGAGAAATATTGAACTTTACAGTCAACACATTCAAGTGATATCTGCATGAGCTATACAAGTCATGTTCGTCTTCTTATAACAATATGTTAAGTGCTTTTAGCCCTTACCGCTCAGGGTGTAAGTATTACGATTTAAATTCCCGGTATAATTATGTCTTACACCCAGATAAATAAAGTCGTTCACAATTATTATGTTATTATTAACATACAACCACATCTCATTACGTTTGGTAGCTTCCTGCTTACGGTTTACGGAAAAAAATAATTTTAGATAGCGGAGTGTAAACTTACAAGCCCATCGTGTTATAACAAACATATAAACAATCAATAGGCATGTGAAGGTCTTCTGGCGTTTTACCTATTGCAACCATATCGTCTACAAAAAGTTATACTTTTAGCTCTTACCGATTAATTAAGTTACAAAACAAACTTTTTGAAGGCATGACGGTGGATTTAATATTTAAATCGTCTTTATATATAAGATAAAACAGGTAAGTTGAATGCAAGTTGAAATTATTTAAGAGAATGTATAATTGCAAACATTCATTGTATATAGCTGTTATATCAACTGAGCAGTGAAATGCAATCACCCAAAGGAACAATAATGTGGACGATGATACAGTGGTTCGCATGGAAACTAATTTCCCTAACGGTTTACTTATGGTATTGTAAGATACAGTAGCGTCGAAAATGTCAGAACTTGTGAATGATTGTTGCGTCAATCACCAATGCTTCCGAACTTTATCTTGTTAATACCGTTGAAGTAGTTTGTGGGGATGCAATGTAAATGTTTTACTGGACGTGCATTTTTGTTATAACATATTGTAACCGATATGTATAATGTGCTGGTTCTGCCGGAAGTTATTACTTTATTAATAAAGTAATGTAAATATCACCGTATCATAATGGGATTTTCGTTTTAAAGCAACGTACTACACATTTGTTTCGCATATCAGACAGTAGGCTTTTAGAAATGCAACATGTTATAGGAATAATAAATGGCATAATTGTGAACGTGAAAAAAAAACAATCAACAAGAAAATATGATTTATAGTGTATATGTTTTAGATGAATGCAGCGAATTATGTTTTTCAGGTAAATTGCTTAATATATGTCTATGAAATATTAGCATTTTAGTATTAAATGCAGGTAAGTGTGGTATTATATAAATGGCGTCCTCGCATATAGTGATCTCCCAGTCAGCCCTCAAACGTTGACGGTCTTAAGCTTATGTCCGATCGACGTTTTTGGGCTGAAAGATCGGGCACTATTATGCGAAAAGACCCGCAGTGGTCTGCACAATTTCTTATTCAATCATCTGTGTCCCTCATCGGTTGTAGTAAAGCTCAAATAATATACCCACAACGGACTGGGCAGAAGCAAATTTACCACGAGGAAAACTATGAGATATATATTGTGATACTTTATGAAATGTCAACTGAAAATTATTAAAAAAAACATTGTTCATTATAAGTCTTTACTCGACGCCATACTTTATTATATTAAAACAACAAATCGAAGAAACGTTTTTTGTAAGCAAGTTTGTCATTATTCCATTTTTTTTTTGTTAAAGCCTGATGATCTGAGACTCCGAATGATGGACTAATGAGAAAAATCTGTGAAGTAATTATCTGCAATTGCCTATAATGAATACGTGCTATATCGGGAAATGAATCAACTACGTCCTGTTCAGTTATTACTTAGCGTAATTTGTTTTTCATTCAAAATTCTTGTTTATTTACCATTTTTGCTGTCTTGACCTGTCTTCTAATTGTCATATATATTTAGGTAATATATTTGTATGTGAACGTGCATATAAGCGCCAAAACTGACATGAAAGGAAAACTTGAAACTGCTGTTGTTGTCAATGATGAGGATAAAATCGCAATTTACTATGGAATCTTGACATCTTTCATCTTGCACTATATCTTGGGCTAAACAAAACAGACAGGTTATCCCTTGAGAAGGATATCTGTTTGCACAACATGCGCCATTTTATTGCCAACATAAAATTTGCTGTAGAGATTTGTATTCTGCATTATCAATACACGATGTGAAGTTTTTTGTAACACATTAATGAAAATGTTAAATAACATATGACAAGACACATGTCTGTAGCAATTGAATGTCAACGATGGAAGTCTTATAGTAAACAATATTTTGGGTCTGTATTTACAAAATTCTTGTTTAATGTTTTAGCAAATACTTATTATACGTAAATATTATTCCTTATCGCGTATTTTCCAATAGATTAATATTTACATCCAGAGTATGTTCAAAGTTCCTGTTTCTAGAGGATTTTAAATCTTATAACATATGTTCACAGCTGTGGGAATACTCTGCGATTGTGAAACTGCACAGGAAATAAATTCTGTTAATATGGAAATGGCAATTGTTTGGTCTTGTTTATACAGATTATAAAAAGTACGTGAACATAAAACAGTTGGAATATGATGCATTACTTACTTTTGCAATTATTGATAATTCAATTGTACGTCAAACGTTAAGCATCGGCATTAATAGAAAAGGCATACAAACTAAATATTGTGCCATCATACACTCACCTTCTAATTTAAGTTTTTGAACATTTGAAACCACTACCATTATAACTAAGTTGTACTGACAAACATTTTTTTTACAGGGACAATGCACGATCTTCATAATATATATGACCTTTAAAAAAAGCTATATGTTCAACCATTAATAACATAATGAAATAATTAAAGTAAACGTGTTTTAAAGACTCATTCCAGAATTACAGTTCCCTGTGAACGATCAAGACCAAAGAGAAGGAAATCGACACTTAGGACCGTGTATTTTTGTATTATGTGCAAGTTATGGGTATATTGGAATCAATGGTATATTTACTTTGTCTCGAATAAAGATCTATCTTTCTATATCAATTTTGAAGCGATCAATAATTCACAAGACACCAGGAGTATAATAGAACATAGGACACAAATATGGACGTTATTCTTCAAAAAGACTTCCACTGTATTGGTGAACTTGGATATTTAAAAAAAACAGAATTATATGAAAATTCCCCAACATTTCTGTTCCATAACGAAGAAAACCAATCATTGTAAGCGTGTTTGGCTAGACTAAGCAGTCGTTTATCCAATGGTTACTATATGTATGTCTGCATACTTATGTAAAGTCTCAATTGTGATAATCTCTCATTGAATATCTATGAGCACAGCACATTGATAAAACTCAAAGCAACGTTAGATTTCGGAGCCGCTATATTTGTTGCCTTAATTCGGTTGTGAGTGTCTAGACAGAAGTGATGAAGAAAAACCACATGTTCATGTTTTTAATATACATTAAGCGGGCATTTTGGCAAAACAGTTGGGTGACATAATTGATTAGAAGTTTAGATTTTCTAAAATACGAATGGAATAAATGACGAAACAAATATGTATTTTCCATGCATGGTTTTTCTATGGAAGATTCTGGTCATTGTAGTCAGTGAGATTCTTTTATTTCACGGATCTTCTTATAAACGTAAACGTGTGCCGTATCAATATCGAATGAATAAATTAATTTCGTTGTAATGGCATAAAGCGGTTGTGTTACTAAAAGCTCTAGTGCAAAGATACACGGACACATTTTCACGGTTTAGGAATTGGGTACATGTGAAATCGTTTATGGTATTTTCCATCCGGTTTCGCATTTGTTACGTGATTAAACAAAACGAAGCTTACTTCAGCAAAATCAAATGGCATACCTTGAGATGAAACATATCTTATTCTCAACGCATCTTCATCGATATTGTAATCTCATGTGTTTTTCACATAGAAAATTCAAAATCATGTGTGGTATGCATGAGTATTAAACAAAATGCATGGGCTAATGGTGTTCCAAAAACATTTTTTATAAAATACCTGACATAGATCTCTGATCTCTGATCATTGTAAAGTTCGAACATAACAACGGAGGGTCATGACCATTCCGACAAAGAATTTCAATGTCGACGAACACGCGTGCATGTTATCAAATGCAGGCCTCGTTTTTCCAAAAGAGTTGTAAAAGAGAAACTAGAATAAACACAAAAGAACGCCGTATATTATAATATACACTGCGTATATGAGTTTATGTTCTTTTTTGTTTCATTTATTTCCAGATGTGCAGGGTGAATATGAATGTTTGCCTAAATCTAATAAAATCATACTATTTGTAAGAAGTCTGTAATAATGGGCAAATAATGCAGTTTATAAGCTGTTGATAATTTGCCTTTTATTCGAAAAGCTCACTATTCTTAAAAAACAAATATATGCATTGATGCATTCAATGAATCGGCACGATTGTGTTCTCTTATTATTTGCATAAATGCTTAATTATGTCTGAACAAGTACTGAAATGAACAATCAGAACTTGAATGCAGTAATGTAATTATCTGTTTGCTCTGTTCGCTTTGCAAAAAGGTTCTTCATTAATTGTAGTGGACAAATCAACAAACCGTTGGAAATTGTTTTATTCATTGTTTGTTAAGGAAAAGGGAACCTGCCTATATCAGTCAACAGATGATGCGCTTCCTGTATTAATGATACGATTGGTAATATCAGTACATGAAGAAATGAAAAACAAACAGATATAGTCATTGTTTGTCGTCGAATTACCGAGTTATATCTATGGATATCTGTTAACAGCATGTTTGTTAAGCTTTCTGCATTGATCATAAAATAATAGTAAACATTATAGATTTCTTTGCAATGTCCACTGCTCCATAGTGGTTACAATATTGACCAGTACATCTACGTTCTGTGTTAGGCCCCTTCTACACGATACAATTAATGTATACCATAGGCTATACGTTTCAGTAGAAACACATAACGTCGGGTTACATGATACAGTCATCGTGGTGTATGCGACATAGTTCTTTCATCCTTTTTAACAATGCCAACGATAAAAGAATACACATTTTTTGCTTAATAATGATTTACCATGTCATTAAACATTTCAGAAGGATAACATATTTATGATCACAATTGCTGATTCGATGAATATAAATGATAATTAATACGTTGAATTATAGACTTTGTTTTGCGAATGAAGCCATTATTTAAGAAATATGTACATTATAAAAAAGATGAACATTATGAATGACTGTTTATAAAAGATTTGAAGTCACCTAAAATCTAAAGAGTGTTTTATTGCCTATTAATCTGACCTCCAAACGGCCTCTTAGTTATCATTTCGCTGGTTTCCCGATTGCGGTCGCTACCTGCCGGAGTCTTCAGAGCGTTTTGTGTCTGCGAGTCGGAAACAGTTTATGTCTACGGGTGTACTTCCGGAAATAAGCGTCCATAAGGGCGATACAAAATGTAAATAATGAAAACCAGATTAGGCTTATTTCAATCAGATGTTCTTGTTTTAGTTTAATGAACAACTTAAGAAATATTGCCAGTAGGGATTAATCATATTTTGGGAAATGCGAAGCAGTGCCAGATTATATTTTTAAAAGATACATATCAGCAATTGTCCGAAAAGATACAGATACAACATTAAAGAGATGAATTATTTTGCTTCAGAATATGTTGGAATTTAAAAAAATAAAACCCAGAAGGAAACACCACTGGTTTTCCAACAATCGCATTCTAATATTTTGGGACAGTATTCACAATAATTATCATATAAAACTACTTCACCATTTATCAAACAATTACGTGTACTCAATCTTATATACTACAAAGTATGAATAAATTTACTTGTCATGACAAAACTGTCCATTATTTTTACCTTTTGAACACAATTTTATTTGATTTTCATCTCTCAACAACATAATTGGCCTGTCTGTACTTAATTTTTTTTTTGCTGAAACGAAAAGATTTTTGCGTTGTTAAATTGTTATTGTTGTAACTGTAAACCAGTCATTATTACACATTAACAAATGATTTCACATGTTTGCAAGATTTCAACTGTTTGAAGACCAGAGAGTTCAAATCGAAGGTTCGTGTTTAAAACCATATCTGTATTTTACATTTGAAGTTTAAAAAACAAAATATTCCGATATAAACATTTATAAGTTGGAAGGTTGTATGTGACATGCATTTGCACTAAACGAGCGAAATAGACGAAACATTCAAACGCACTCAATTATCTGCTTTTAATTATTATTAATTGCACATGTACAACTGGTGCTTCATTCGTAAATGCGACACAATATTTAAGGAGCAATGAACTCAAGTATTAAAATTGATGTTCACACGTTTCAGGATCTCTTTAAGACAATGGAGATCACATGTTATTTCATAACTGACAAAAAAAATTCTGTGTCGTTTTCCTTAATGTAACACATCCATTGTTCCACTAAGTTAATTAATGTTAATTTCCACTGCTAACATATTTCTGTAAAACAGATTATGCTCTTGTTGTGAATGGCACATTTGAACTCTTGGGAATATATTTTTCCGTTATATCTTACAACAACAATTAAGTACACACGTGTAGGCAATTCGTTGCCTAATTGAGTTTATTACAAGAATATTTTGAATTTATGGGAACTTTTGAATCTTGATTTATTTGCAATTACATTTGCATTCACATTCACGGTTAGTTGGCTTTTTCGCAATCACAAATATATTTGAGTGTGAGTCGAAGATAGACACCAACTTGCAGAAAAATTAAATTGACTATATTTGGTGGGGTCATAAAACATACATTGTCATAAATAACGTTACAATTATACATAGGATCCATATATGTGCGTTGTGATGCATACATTTATTGCATTTGTGCGGCTATCACAATGCAATGTTTTCCCTAGTGAAGATGGCATGCAAATACCATGGTGTATGGCTCCTAGAAGTATTGGAAGATGATACATTTGTTCGCATATCAACTAATTTCCCTGATGATTTATTTATCTTATCGTCAGATATCGAAGCATCGGAAATGCCGACACGATTGTTTTCGTCCAACAGACATGGTTCCAAACGTTATATTTTTTAACGTGTTAGGGTCGTTTGTCATTTTGTGCGGGGCTTTTGACTGCGGTGTACCATCAATTACGATACTTTGAAACTGAATGTGCATGCATTTCATAAATAGGTGTAACCAATGTAACATAATTTCTAACTACACATTGTTCGAGGAGAACACACAGTTACAAACACATGTTCGTTTCTCTTTTCATCGTGTTTTATTTCTGTTGAATATTTTCTAATACAACGCTTTCTAATGTTCGTGAAATACAATTTTACAGCGCGGGGCCAAATGCTGCACAACAAAGATCGACTTCCCTCGTCAAAATGAAAATTCAAAGATAACAAATCTGGCATTGTACAATTTAGATTGGTCATAACAAAGCTAATGCTACGCCCCTATGAACCGGAAGAAGGTGCTAGACAGAAAATTATCTTATTTGACATTGTCAACGAATGATTTTGATGGCTAATTAAGATTAAATTTCCCGAGGCAATTGTCGAACTACAAGCCAAATGGTTGGTTAAACGTATTTGCACTGTACTTTAAAATATGCCTTTTTGGGTTTTCGTATTAATGTTTTGCGTATACAATTATATTCTTTATAATTAACATCTATTAATAATCTCCAATATTCAAGAATTATATTTATGAAATTATAGTTGTTGTAATGACAGATTTATTAATAATGTTCTACAATTATTAATTTCTAAATACCAGCAACATACAGCTATGTTACACCTAAAGCTGGTTATGTTGTATTATGAAGTTATTACCTAAGAAATAGAATAAGCTTAATGCCACCACTTCGTTATTTTTTTGTAAACGCTTATTAAATATTAAAAGGGACTTGTTCCTAATTCTGTAAAATGTCAAATATTCAACAAAGAATGTATACATTATGTTTAAACAATCGAAATAACACTCCAGACTTAGAAAAAATTGTTATTTAATGTATAATTGTCATTTAAAATTATTACAATAAAAAAGCGTTTGTAACGCTTTTAATCGATAGTTTGGAAAATAAGTATAGTACTCTCAAAGCGTTAATAATTCATTGAATGTTATTAAAGCCAGCGTGTCGCAGTGGTAAAGTTTTGCGTCCAGAGGCAATTTTCTATTCAACCTTCCCCCCCCCCCCGTTTAATACGTTTTTCGTGCTATTGAAATTAGTAATAACTATTCAAACAGTATACATATTCAATGGCATTTTTCAAAAATAAATATAAAAAACGTTGTCCCGTCTATAAAAAACTGTTTGCGGAGCAGAAAAATAAGTAGCAGTGGTACAATCTTAATTGGATGTGAAGTTCCTCTATACGCATGTACACCATTGCTAACGGTACTATAGTGGCATAAAAAATAAACTGAAGTGTGCGATTATCCTTGTTTTTATATAAAAATATGGGTAAATAGAGGGACCATATATGGTTGTAAAACATGTCTTTACGGAGAGGGAATACCGGCAAGTATCCCTTTAATTTCAACTAGTGGCCTATTCAATTGTAATAATTGTAAAATCCCACTGTCAGAAGTAGCATGGATATCATATATTCAGTAAATTTCCACGAGATAAACTATTGGATTTACATGATAATTTATATCCCACATGCAAAACATCAATTGGGAAGAATTTAAATGTTCACAAACACGGCTGTGGTATATTCGCCTTTCCTCTTATGTCATCTATTTCCTGCAGACATGTCCATTGGCCAGTCTCAATGCAAGGTTTGAATTCCTGTACAAAACGCTTCTCTAATGCAATAATTTGAATGTATTTAAAAATATTTGTGGATAAAGTTTGAAACGAATAACCGTCGGTGCTCCCGTTATTATGATTGGTGTCCGTATCATTAGAAAAAATATATCTTTTTTTACTAAGTTACAAGTGGATGAACACTTTTCGTCTGAAACATATATCCTCTATTTGTATTCTATAACACTCTCTGTAAACAAGCAAACAACCCAATAGAAAAACTAAAGTAAAACAGGTCAGTGTATCTATAGATACGGGTTTAACCTGAATATGACTACACTACTTGAAACGTCGAGTCTGAAATAGTTGTGAAGGTCAAGCAACATCACAAATAAAAGCTTAGATGTAAATCTGTAACATTGACATTCAATACGAATTGATAAATGCATTTTCCGAGCGAAATACTTTTTTTAAACATTTAATAAACTATTAATGCCGCATAGGTTTCAATACATTTAAGAAGTCATTTCTGCTGTCATCATTATTCATTTACAACATTTGTGTTATTCCATATTTTATATATTGTTGGGCAAAATGGAAATATGCAATTGATTTCATTCCGACTAGCTGCTACTTTCCATTAACACATATCTAAAACATGTGTTTAACAAAGTCTTTGCTGTCCGATTGCTGATATTTGCTGAACGCCTTAATGAATTTTCGTTCCAACTTATTGTACATAAAACGCTGTAGAGAACATTAACATCTCACTTAATGGTAATATCATTACTTATAATAGACGCTCAATGACATTCATTCAGTGATTTATATTAAGTGGATTTATATTTGTTCTGGTAACTGAACCAGGGTACTGATAGAACCGCTTGAACAGCGGCATGCTTTATATGTTTTTGATCTGAAAATGATAGTAATGAACAATCTATTCTCAACTATGCTAGTTATATCATCTGTTCAGTATGATCAAATAATTTCCTTACCCTGTTTTTTCAAAATATTCCACCATATGTCTAATATAGTATTTTCCCGTTGCAAACGCAGAGGAGTTTATACACACCTCATCCTCGCGGTTTTTCATAGTCTTGTATTATGTTTATGTTTATTATGTTTTGAAAATACATTTTATTAATACAGTACATTCAAGCAGGTCGCCGTGGCGTAGTGGATATGGTGTCCGCCTAGCGAACGGGAGGTCGTGGGTTCGATCCCACATTCGGAGCGTTCTTAAGATGTCCCCTAAACATACCAAGTACTTGTTCTACTCTGGAAACTGACTCGAGAGTGTTTCAATACGCCTCCGATGCAATCGTGCTAAACTATAAAATGTAAAATGAACTAATATATCACATGTTTCACAAAATACTCGCTCATATATATTATCAGATCGAGGTGTTTTGTTGTGATTGTGCTATAGTGATGCAGTTATTCAAATTGTCAGACATATATTTCAACGACATAGGACATTTAATCCGACATGAGCAGGTAAGATGAAAATTTCTTCTGGACAGACACCGATTTACAGTGGAAGGAAGAACAGCATTAAGGTGGTGTTGCAATGATGAAGCCTCAGCACACAGTGAAGTCACTCCTTAACTATCAATAAGTGGATCATAACAGCAAGATTCTACTCAAAATATATGAGATTAACCATCATCCAAGTGTACGCTCCTCACAACGAACAAGAAGATGCTGAAAAGGAACAATTCTATCCAGAACTTCAGGCAACACTAGGCGAATGCAACAAGAATGATACCCTCATTATCATGGGAGACATAAACGCTAAGGTTCAACGTGACAACAGTGGGCATGAGAGAACAATGGGCATAAATGGTTTAGGAACAAAAATAAATAGAGAACGACTCTGCGAGTTTTGCCAGATGAACAGACTTGTAATCACAGGGAAATTATTTTCCCGAAAATACTTTCACAGGGCAACATGGGTATCAGAAGACTGAAAGAGCAAGAGCCAGATATACCACCTTTTGATCAGCGGCCACTGGAGATCATCCTTACAGGCCTTGCGAGCACATAGAGGAGCTGACAGCAATAGTGATCACATCAAACTGCGTCTTGGCACAAATAGAAACCGCAACACAGCCAGACCAATACAGAATGTGTGAACCCTGCATAAAGACGAAACCAAGAAGAGATACAGCGAGACAGTAAGTTTACTATCACAAATTGTCTATGTTTCATATTATCAATAAACATGCGTTATTGTGAGTTTTAGTTCAGCATAAAATTCAAAGCAAATGCTATAAGTGTAGCCCGTGTGAGATTCGCATTCTCGTTTGCTTTAATATCTATCCATATAAATTAGTCTGATTGTAATTGCTTGTTTAAATATTAGCCGTCAATTCAATGTAGATCTGGGAAATAACAACGAAATCCATTAGTTTTCGTCGAGTTGCAATTTAATTTCAATGGATATCAGATAACGGCCTGCTGTGATATCTTTCTCCTTTGATCCGAAAATTAGGGGAGAAGGGGAATACAATTTATGGATGACTTTTGTCTTGCAAATTGATATCTCCAGGCATTATTAATGTGCTGAGGAAATGTTATGTAATCTTGCAGATAAAAGTCGCATGTTTTGTTGTTGGGAACGAATTCACGTTGTGATATCTAGGAAAGACCTGAAACCTCAAGAGCTAGGTGCTGGCCAATGATACCGAGCAATTCAAACAATGATACGACATCTCGGAGATCTATTACTGGTTAAAAGTTATGAAGTGCCATGGTTCAAAGGCATGATGTAAAGTAATCTCGACTGGGGAATTGGTAACATTTAATAGTATCACTGTTGTAGAGCACTCGCAGATTCGTGTTCATAATTATTGCTCAACATCATGACGCATTTCGACCTGATTACAGTTCAGATATTCCGTCATGTTGACTATCAAAATAGTTGGACTTAAATTCTTAAATGGTGATACAGGCATACCCAGTGCATTGTTTAAATGCAGACAGTTTTAGGTCAATTCCCTGGTTTTTGATTGAGAAAAATGGTGGACAATAATAAAGTGGGTCTCATAGGAACTAATTTCCCTGATGGCGTTATATGGTCCAATACAAAATTATCGGAAATGCAAAGACACACATTTGCCATCCATTCACACTTATCCGAGCGCTCTATATAAAAACAACATATCTATGTGTAGGTAGTGAAGGCCTTTTATAAACATTGTTGGCCTGGGGCGAAGCCCCTAGCCCATAGTACTGATACCAATTTCTGAGCCTAGCCGACTTGGCTGGCTGCCAAAACCAAATTTGAGAAACTCCGATTTACCACTTAATTCATGCGCAATAAAAGTAGTTCTTCCCTAAATACAGAACATCACTTTATAACATGACAGTGTCATAAAAAGTGTAAAAAATATAATTAAAGTAAAATTGCTAAGCATTGGCTTCGATATAGTTTTTATTGTTTACATATTCATGCGAGAATAGGCCCCGTAAGTCTCGTTTACTTTCACTTTCGTTCTTTAACTTCCGGGTACAACGACTATATCGTTGAAATGGATTTTTGCTTTGCGTTTGGTTTTGCGCACAGGACTCGGAGAAAAGGATCCTTTAGTTTTTTCAGGTCCCACATAAAGCAAAAGGAGAATAAGGAATCGGTTGATACATGCAGGTAAAGTGATTTTACTTACACAATAACATATCAGTTGGTTTACGGTTGACAAGTGTGAACGCTTTCGGATGTGATATTTTTCGGATAGTGAACGCCAACTTTTTGCTTACATAATTTAAACCGTTATAGTTGTATAGTTCGTATTAAGTTAGATATTTTGAAACAAATTCGGCGGCGTTAATTTAGTTAATTGATTGATACAACCTGTATCCATATACACGAGAACACATATTTTATGACAGGATAATTAATTAAATGATCATATCTAATGAAATGTTTCATATACTATTTATACCAATATTTTATGCGTAATTAAAATTAAATTAACTCATTTTAGATGAGCAGACAGGGATGTTAACAGGAATGACCGGATATGTAGCTGTCATTTGGTAGATGGGAAGAAAGAAAATGGATCAACTTTGTTTGGTTTTCAGAAGAAAAATCTGCTATGCCGGCTGGCCTGTAACCTGTATTAGCATAGAAGATCTATATCTCTCGGTTAATGTGCTGGGCCCCTCTGGGACATTGTCGCACAATTGTGAACTATGTACACGCGTGAAGGGAAGAACAATGGTTAAAAGCAGGATAAAAACATTTTGCTCCAGAGTTATATGCACAGCTTCCCCATCCTAGTCTTGAAGACATCTATGGACGGGGAAATGATCACCTGTTCTGGGAGACCATTCCAGAGGCGTATTCCAGATGGGAAAAAGGAAAACTGGTAGGCATTGCCAGTGGTAAATGGCACTATGAAGCGGTTTGCAAGGCATCTGGTGTGCAATCCTGCTGGTGTGAGTACAATTCTGGCGTTGATGTCCACCAGGTTGTTAACGATCCTGTACATCATGACCACTTTTGCCGTTTGGCGTCTGGATTCAAGCCTTGGCCAACCGAGCTTGTTCATCATTGCAGTAACACTGCTGGTGAATTGGTAGTCGCCTGTGCAGAAGCGGGCATTTCTTCGTTGGACAGACTCCAATTTGTTGATGTTGGATCGGGTTTTGGGATCCCAAACAGATGCCGCATACTGAAGCTGGGGTCTTACAAGAGATGTGCATGCCTTTGCCTTGATGTCTGTAGGGCAACTGTTAATGAGACTTATGAAATAACGACTGAATTGTAAGGACTTAGATTTGGAAGTTGGATCTTATACAAGCAGAGCAACTGTTTCGAATAGTATAAATACATATATTTCTGTGCTTCACAAAATATTGTTAGAAGGTATTTTACCTAAAGTAGGGATTCCAAGCCAACTTAAATGCAAGGGATCCATGGTGAAGTCATTTGAAGACTTTAGTTCTGCTAGAATTGAAATGGATGCTGCATAAATTTTAAAGCATATTCCTTGTAACATGAATCATCCAACGCTTTCTTAAAGCAATTATAAAAGGTAGACATACTGTTAAAGCTGTAACATGTTTTGTTACAAATGGTGCATTAAACACTGTATTATGTGAATTTAGCATAAGACATCAAACTGGGAATTGACATCATTTAGGTGTTTGTCTCAAACAGAACTATTCATTTCATGATCTGAATTTATTTTTGTAATATTTCATTTATACTTAAAGCTTAATTAGTCATTTTCCATGACTTTTATCATTAACAGTGATTGTATTTTTATCAGTTAAACTGTACTTTTACGCCGCATGGACACAGTTTCATTTTATGAGGATTTGAACAAAAAAATCAATAAAAAATCAAGTTTTGTAGTAAAATCAATTTAAATAATGCTATTATATATGTAAGTATCTATGTTAATTATAATTTGTCAAGCTAAATAAATACAACATGTAAAACTGCATATTATGCACAGTTGCTAAACACGATTTATTCCCAAAGTGATGTCTTACCCCAACTTCACATAATAGTGTGTAATTAGTTTTTTGTTCAAATCTTGATTCAGGCTCTACATCGGAAAAAGCTTTTGTTGATCACTAAAAAATATTAAATCACCTTAAACCAGGTGACTTGATTTTGGCTGATAGGGGGGTTCAAGATTTTTGATAACTTTCCAGCAGGTTTTAGAGTATGTGCACAACACTAAAGTATACATACTTGTTATGCTTGCAAAAAATATGCTTATGGTATGTTTTTAACAGTATGTGAACAACACTGAAGTATAGTTTGTGACATATACATTTGTTTTTTATATATTTTATTCTGATATTGCATGATAATGATTTATTGTTTTTCATCGACGCATTACAGTATGCTAAAGTATACATACTTTTCATGCCTGCAATAATACACGTATGTTTATGGTATGTTTTTAGAGTATGTGCACAACACTTAAGTATACATACTTGTTATGCTTGAAATAACATGTTCATGGTATGTTTTTAGTAGGGTTTTTAGTAGGGTCGTTATCGATTTTGATGATATCGCTGTATCAACGATATGCAATTGCCGATACGATATCAATTCCAATTTTGAAATATCGAGTAGCGTTTATCTAATTACCTCACAGGTTGAAAAGTACTAAAGCAGGCTATTCTTTGTTTTTATATAGATTCCACTATATCATGACACAATTTCATTATTTGTATAACACTATTTAATTTACGCAGAACATGTACATTACATCTAACAAATTAAGAATAATGCAGTTATATCTAGGTATTTTAACATAATAGCCAAGAGCTAATGTATTTTTAAAACTTATTTTAAGCGAGTCATAGCACTTAACACCCATAAATCGCTATATCGCTGTATCGTCGATATTTCCTTTCACAAAAAGGATGATCTATGGGTACCCTAGATGTGTCCACCTGATTGTCATTTTGATCGGACAATTTTTGAAGGAGTTATGGCCCTTTGTTACTTTTAACTATATAGAAGATATAGGGAGAAAATCTTGTTATCACAACTCCTCGGAAACTACTTAGAGGATTTTCACACAATTATTACAGGATGACCTATCGGTGCCCTACTTGTGTCTACTCAATTTTCATTTCGATTGGACAATTTATGAAGGAGTTATGACACATTGTTACCGGGTGCCGTGTGAAATAGGTGAGCGACTCCAGGACCATCATGGTCCTCTTGTTTTTTGAAAAAT
>VMBQ01000241.1:141957-165210 GCA_007657795.1 Dreissena rostriformis | reverse complement strand
GTTTCATTTTAATGCGCCCGGTAGGGTGGCATATAGCAGTTGAACTGTCAGTCCGTCCGTCTGTCAGTCTGTGCGTCTGTCCGAAAACTTTAACGTTGGTCATAACTTTTGCAATATTGAAGATAGCAACTTGATATTTGGCATGCATGTGTATCTCATGAAGCTGCACATTTTGAGTGGTGAAAGGTCAAGGTCAGCCTTCAAGTTCAAAGGTAAATATAAATAAAAAATCATGTGTATCTCATGGAGCTGCACATTTTGAGTGGTGAAAGGTCAAGGTCATCCTTCAAGGTCAAAGGTAAAAAAAAATGTGTTTCTGACAAACACATCTCTTGTTAGCTCTACTTTTCGAAGAAAACAAGAGCTAATGTTATAGCCAGGTTGTCGGCGTCCGCGTTGGTTAAGTTTTCTGTTAATGTCCGTTTTCTCAAAGACTATCAAAGGTATCCACTTGAAACTTAAAATAGTTACTCACTATCGCAAGGGGAGTCCATACTGACAAGACTGGTAACCATGTGACCTATATTTATGGAGTTATCTGCCCTTGTTTCGACTTAGTACATAGAAAGATTGGCAAATTCTCAACTTAAACTTAATTTTCTCAAACACTATCAAAGCTTTCAACTTCAAAGTCAGCACACTTGCAGAATATGATGACATACATCTTCTGACAAGAGCACATAACTTTATCATTCATTTTGTACTAGTTATTACCCTTTTCTGACTTACAATGAAACACTATCAAAACTTTCAACTTAAAAGTCGGTGCACTTGTAGAATGTCATCACCTTCATCTACTGACAACAGGAGACAACTCTATCCAGCATTTTGTAAGAGTTATTCCCCTTTTCGGATTTAGATTTTTTTTCAAAAATTGTCTATTTCTCAAACACTAAAAGCTTTCAACTTGAAAGACAACACTCATGTAGAATGATAATGTGATGACCTACTTCTTTTGACATGAGAATACAACTCCCCTTTTCCCCTTTTTGGACTTAAAACTTAGTCTGTGTCAAGCACTTAACGTCGAGCGTCCTGCACCCGTACTCTTGTCAACACTTGATACTGCTTGTCCAGAGTATAAATGAGAAGCTTGGTATCCGATTGAAACTTCAGTGATAGAAACCTAGCCTTATTTAGGAATCTTCCTCTTCATCTCTTAAAAATGTTTCTCTGTAAAATGCAACCTTAAATCCAATATGTAATTTAAACTTGTTCATACATACATTGTTCTCATGCCCAGAAGGGAGGCATCTGGTTTCTGAACTGTCCGTCCGAAAAAATAAACGTTTGCAATAACTTCCATACTACAGTATAGAATCACTTGATATTTGTACACAACTCTTCTTTGCAAAACACCTTCCCATGGACATATTTTCTGATGACATTGGCCCTTGAACTCAAAGGTCAAAGCGTCCAAAATTTTTATATTCGCCATAAATGTGTTGTTCATGATTGAATTTACTTGATATTTGTACACAACTCCCCTTTGGACAAGACCTTCCCACTGACCTATGTTCATGCGGAGTTCTTTTGTTCGTGCAATTATTTATTAAGATCGAACAGTTAGGTCACAAACTCACCATTTTAACACAATCCAGTATGTTCTCATCAAAGTTTCAATATCAATAAAGTCTATGAAATACAATTCTGTAATACATGTAACAGCACTAAAGTAGCATCATACTTTTACAGATGTGGCTAATTTCAGCTTCGTATGTTTAATTACTACACTGATGCCAACAGATATAATGACGCAATCAACGTATAAATAAGCCTCCAGTAAATTGTTTTATATTTTAACCGTAAAAAGCGCATGTGCCGAAAAAAAAACGGAAGTTGGCGTGTGCGTGTGTCTATTAAAAGGTTCTGACTACGTTAAAATTTTAGTAGACATAATACATAAGAACAGTTAAAACTTATCTAATAAGCTTAAACAACTAAAAAGCGCACATTAAAAACACTATATATAACATAAACTTGTATGCACATCCTGTTTATTACTCTCTTGCTAGACGGTAAAACGTACCGTCTATAAACTGCGAACAACGCTCCATGTCGCGTTAAAAATTCATTATTCAGAATGAATGGACGGAAACAAACCTTTATTTTTTCCGGATTTTTTATTTTTCGCTTTTCCCCACTAGCATAAGTAAACTATCATAGACTAAGTGAACCACTGTATCATGGTTAACGATTTGTCGTCCCAATACAGTGTATATGGTTGAAGGCTCTCCAAGGAAAACCATGCATTGTGATTACGCCACGCAACAATGAGTAAATGCGTCAAAAAACCGATCACAATTCATAACCCCGTGCATTTAGTTCATTTTTATGCTCCCCCCAAAAATTGTTTGGGGGGAGCATATAGTCGCCGCTTCGTCTGTCCGTCCGTCCATCCGTGCGTCCGTGTGTCCGTCCGTGCACAATTTTTGTCCGGGCTATTTCTCAGCAACTAATGACCGGAATTCAATGAAACTTTATGGGAAGCTTCACTACCAAGAGGAGATGTGCATTTTATCAGCCGGTTCTGGTCGGATGATTTTTCACAGAGTTATGGCCCTTTGAAATTTTACATTAACTGAACATATAGTGCAATTCTTGTCCGGGCTATTTCTCAGCAACTAATGACCGGAATTCAATGAAACTTTATGAGAAGCTTCACTACCAAGAGGAGATGTGCATATTATCAGCTGGNTTTTTTCAAAAATTGTCTATTTCTCAAACACTAAAAGCTTTCAACTTGAAAGACAACACTCATGTAGAATGATTATGTGATGACCACTTCTTTTGACATGAGGATACAACTTCCCTTTTCCCCTTTTTGGACTTAAAACTTAGTCTGTGTCAAGCACTTAACGTCAAGCGTCCTGCACCCGTTGGCGGTGCTCTTGTCAACACTTGATACTGCTTGTCCAGAGTATAAATGAGAAGCTTGGTATCCGATTGAAACTTCAGTGATAGAAACCTAGCCTTATTTAGGAATCTTCCTCTTCATCTCTTAAAAATGTTTCTCTGTAAAATGCAACCTTAAATCTAATATGTAATTTAAACTTGTTCATCCATACATTGTTCTCATGCCCCGAAGGGAGGCATCTGGTTTCTGAACTGTCCGTCCGAAAAAATAAACTTTTGCCATAACTTCCATACTACAGAATAGATTCACTTGATATTTGTACACAACTCTTCTTTGCAGAACACCTTCCCATGGACATATTTTCTGATGACATTGGCCCTTGAACTCAAAGGTCAAAGCGTCCAAAAACTTTATATTCGCCATAAATTTGTTGTTCATGATTGGATTTACTTGATATTTGTACACAACTCCCCTTTGGACAAGACCTTCTCACTGACCTATTTTCCGATGACCTTGACCCGTGAATGACATTGAGCTTAAAGGTAAAAGTGTCTAAAACAAGATAGGCATATTAAGCATGAGCAATAGATTAAACCTTCAACTTTATAAGGTTAGCATACATGTACAATGTATCTGGCAGTAAAATAAGCGTGGATCCGTTTACATTTACTTCAGTTTAGTCACTAAACTTCTTCCCAACCACACTCAATCTAGCCCCAGGCCTTCAGCGCCTACGGCGCTTTGATTTTTATATTGTATTCACTATATGTTTTAATAAGATTGTTTGATCTCTCATTAACGAATCTGATTTAAATATTTCATTTCAAAAGACCTTAATGACTAAAATGTGAACGAAATATACGTCCGTTAAATGTTCATGCGGAGTTCTTTTGTTCGTGCAATTATTTATTAAGATCGAACTGTTAGGTCACAAACTCGCCATTTTAACACAATCCAGTATGTTCTCATCAAAGTTACAATATCAATAAAGTCTATGAAGTACAATTCTGTAATACATGTAACAGCACTAAAGTAGCATCATACTTATACAGATTTTGCTAATTTCAGCTTCGTATGTTTAATAACTACACTGATGCCAACGGATATAATGATGCAATCAACGTATAAATTAGCCTCCAGTAAATTGTTTTATATTTAAACCGTAAAAAGCGCATGTGCCGAAAAAAAAACGGAAGTTGGCGTGTGCGTGTGTCTATTAAAAGGTTCTGACTACGTTAAAATTTTAGTAGACATAATACATAAGAACAGTTAAAACTTATCTAATAAGCTTAAACAACTTAAAAACGCACATTAAAAACACTATATATAATATAAACTTGTATGCACATCCTGTTTATTATTCTCTTGCTAGACGGTAAAACGTACCGTCTATAAACTGCGAACAACGCTCCATGTCGCGTTAAAAAGTCATTATTCAGAATGAATGGACGGAAACAAACATTTAATTTTTCCGGATTTTTTTATTTTTCGCTTTCCCCCACTAGCATAAGTAAACTATCGTAGACTAAGTGAACCACTGTATCATGGTTAACGATTTCTCGTCCCAATACAGTGTATATGGTTGAAGGCTCTCCAAGGAAAACCATGCATTGTGATTACGCCACGCAACAACGAGTAAATGCGTCAAGAAACCGATCACAATTCATAACCCCGTGCATTTAGTTCATTTTTTTTGTAGAAGCAGCATGCTGCCTAAAAAAGAAATTGCCCAAATACTGCACATGGGAAAACGAAGGTGTCTATCCCTTTAGGTGTTGTATATTATAAATACAGGATACGTATCTGTGAACAGATAAATTGAAGATGATGTGATCGATTCCATAGTCGAGGTTGTTAAAAAAAATGCAATGTTCATTAAAGATCATTACAGACTAAGTCGGAACAGCGATTTCTCATTAGAACCACCCGGTACTGGCAGACTCTCATGTTTATATTAGATTCTTAGGTAGAATTTTTAAACAAGGGCCTGTTTATTCAATGTGCTAATTGTAATATAAAACAGTATGTTATCGTTAGCATCAAACAAACACGTTATAAAAAATACGATGTTTTAACGACAAAAACAGTCAATGGCTTTTATAAGCGTCGTGATAACATTCATTTAATTCACACGTAATAAAAGACATATTCGATATCTCATAATTTGTCATAGTTCGTCTCGTTTCTTAGCATAACAAGCTATTTGTGAGTGGTAATATGAGAATAATAACAGTACGTTCTTTATAACAATAATTATAGTAGATAATGACATGTTGTGTTGTGTCTAAATTAATTATGCCTTTTTGGTTTCCTATTCAAAGTGCATGGTAATAAAGTCATTTAGTATTAGACAGACAATCATCATGCTTATAACATGAAGTAATTCTGAAGGACTATAATGTGAACCATCTATAAATCAAGTTGCTCTTGCAAAGGCCACTTGCTGCTGTGTTCAAGGTTTGAACGCATTTAGGGAAGTTTCAGGATTTTTTGGGTAAAGATGATATGCACGTAAGACACACACAAAAACAACACAGCACATTTGAATAATAGTTTATCTTAAACACAGCTTCCTAGAATTTCCGATGCGTAATGCTTTATGTTTCCCCTACAAATAATTTACTTTAGTGTGTCCTACATTTTGCGTGCAGGCATGTATATACGTATACAGTATACGTATATTTTACAAATATAAATTATAGTGAATTTGATTGTAATTGACAATAATAATGTCCAGGTGAAATTACTAAAATTAGTTGCAAATCAAATGTATGTCCTTCATATTAAGTGAGGTAAATGACCACACACTTATCAGGAAACTCATGAGTTAACGGATGGACTAAAACGTGCGACTATCAACGTCATGCTCGCAATCCTCCAACCGGAATATAAATAAACTCATTTATAAAACATTATCTAAATATCTTTACCGAAAAAGCAAACAAAAAAATACAGGCATTTTGAATTATTACAACATCATATAGAATTTAAATTAACCAACTTTCTTGAACAAATTCTAAAATAATACAGCGCATGTTTTTTTCCATGACAAAATGTTTATTGCTAGGAATGCAAACATGGTACAGACATGCATGATAATAAGAAAATCGACATTAAGGACCGTGTATTCTTGTATTTGTTTTATGTTGAATTGGAATCAAGGGTATATCGAATTTCTACCCGAAAAAAGATATATATTGATCGCTTCATTATTGATATATATAATGAAGCGATAAATATAAATTTCACAACACATCATAAATATTATAGGAAAAAAGACACGAATATGGACGTTTTTCTTCGACAAGACTTCAACTTTATTGTTGAAATTAGATATTTAACACAGAATTAAATGAAAATGCCCCCAAATTTCAGTTCCATTACGAAGAAAACTTATCATGTTAAGCGTGTTTGGCTAAACTAATCAGTCGTTTTATCCAATCGGTACTATATGTATGTCTGCATACTTATGTTAAGTCGCAATTGTGATATTCTCTCATTGAATATCAATGAACACAACACACTGATAAAACTCAAAGCCACGTTAGATTTCGGAGCCGCTATATGTGTTGCCTAACTTCGGTTGTGTGTGTCTAGACAGACGTGATAAATATAAACCACATATTCATGTATTAAATATACATTATGATGACATTTTGGTACAATATATAGGTTACCCAATTGATACGAATGTTGTTGTTGTTTTTTTGTTAAATATGAATTAAATAAATGACAAAAGAAATATGTAGTTTTAATGAATGTTTTTTTTCATGGACAAATCTGGTCATTTAGTCGGTGAACAACTTTTATTTCACGAAATTTCTTATAAACAGAAATGTGTGCGGTATCAATATCGAATGAAAAAAATAATTAAGTTGGTTTAACACGTTACCATTTATTAAAGGCAACGTGGTTTTAGAGTAGTAAGGAACAAAAACTGACCAAGGAATTGTATGTGTGTACATCGTTATACATGTATTTTTAATATATAATCATTCTCAAACTTCAGATTATGTGCACCATATATCAGAGATGATCGTCGAACAAAATAGGGCAGTTTTTGACAATTGTCATTCGACATAGAAAGAATAAAACAAATCCATTCTAATTATACGATCACAATATTTGCAAGGAATGATATTTTTCGGATGATGTTATCACAAGAGATTAATTTTAAAAGTGTGTATCAGTCCGCTTAGAATATACTGTTTGATATTAAACTCGAACCATATGTTAATACGTATTGAATATTGTATAAAAACAAATAAGCCCCACATTGCATGGTTGCATCACAACAACATTGTACCTACCTGCTAGGTCTGTAAATGCGTATCGATGACAATTATCTGCGACATAGGCTTTAGTTTCGGAAATATATTTCTTTAAACACAATAAATACACGATAAACTTAACTCATTAATTAAGTCAGTTTAATGCGATTATTGTCCATATTTTTAAATCGTTTGGAAAAGATTTTATCTTTATTAACATGAACCTCTAGAAGCTGATTCGTAAGAATATCTGCACAGTTGGTATAACCTCTGTATGCATCTGAACAGTGATGGCCTTTGTTGTTAGTTCACTGATATTTGCCAGAGCATTCAATATTGTCAATGTAAATATATCAAATGTTTTTATAATGAATAATTCTACAGTGGTTTATATTTGAATCATTTTTATGACTATTTACTATGTGATTGCCCTGATCACGAACTGAACCAAGATTCAAACATCTTACTGTGTATGATATCCGCTGTAAATTATTGTTCTGTCCTGTTTTCTTTGACTTCAAACTAAAATTATACCATTATAATCTTAGCAAGAAAATTGTGTTTCGTCTTTTGAAAATAATTTTGTAAACATTATCATTATTTCAATAGGTTTACGCAGATCATTCGTGTTTTGCCATCAGATGTATACATACACATGTTAAGGCAATAACATGCGCTTGCTTAGCGTGTAATAAATGTTACAAAACATTGTCTGCGTTTGAAAGACAAGTCTCCGTCGAACAGTTGTTTATAAAAATTAATACGGAGTAGGTTAAGTGGTATACACGGGGTATTAAATATTAAAATGTCATGTCCACAATTAGTGTTTTGCAGCTCAGGTTTGCATGCTTGTTTACATAAGTTTATAACTATGCCATAATGCTCAAAGATAAGGAAAATTAAGCCTTATACATTGTTTATATGTCCATAAGTCGTCGTCTAGTTGCAGTGCAATTTCTAAGGTTATCTGATAACGGCGTGCTAATATATCTTTCTTAAGAAATGTATGGGATATACATTTATAAATGATCTCTGTTTTGCGATTCGATCATACCTACTGCTTTATCAACTTATGGAAGATATTATGGCGGACGAAAATGATAAACGGCTGCTCAGATAGGAAGTCGTGGCCCGATGGCATGTATGGGTTTCTGGCACTGAAAATGTCACGCAATGTAATGACCAATAGGGGTTGTGTTACTAAACGCTCTAGTTCAAAGATATACGGACACTTTTTTACGGTTTAGAATGGGGTACATGTGACATCGTTAATGTAATTTTTTCATCCAGTTTCGCATTTGTTACATGATTAATTGTTTGCAAACAAACAGAATCGTACTTCAGCAAAATCAAATGGCATACCGTGAGATGCAACATATTTTATTCTCAACGCATCTTCACCGAGATTGTAATCTCGTGTGTGTTCACATAGCGTAAAAAATGCAAAAATGTGTGTGGTATACGTGTGCATTAAACACAATGCATGTTAATAAGGTGTTCTTACTACATTTTTTTAAGTTAATGTTCTTTTTTTTGTTTCCTTTATTTCCAAATCTTCGTGGTGATTATGAAATGTTTGCTTTCTTCTAACACAATGCTAAGATTAGTAAGTCTGTATAAATTGACAAATTATGCGGTAAATATACTCTTGATAATTTCCATTATATTCGAGAAACTCACTCTTCTTAAAAGAATATTTGTCTAGATGCATTCAATGAATTTGCACGATTGTGTTCTCTTATAGGAAGCGTCTATGCTTTATTATGTCTGAACAAGTGCTTAAATTTACAATAAAAACGTGAATGCAGTCATTTAATTCTCTTTTTGCTGTGCTCGCTCTTGAAAATGGTTCTCCATAATTTGGTGTGGACACATCAATACACCGTTTGTATTTGTTTATTCATTGCTGGTTACGGCAAAGCAAATCAGTCTATATCAGCCAACATATGACGCGCTTCCTGTATTAATGATACGATTTGAAGTCACCAAAAATCTAAAGAGTGTTGTATTGCCTATTAATCTGACCTCCAAACGGCATTTTTTAATGTATTGCAAACGAAAAGCAAATATCTCTAATAATTTAATGAAGATGATGTGATCGATTCCATAGACGAGGTTGTTAAACAAATGCGATGTTCATTATAAGCCATTACAGACAATGTCGGAACAGCCGTTTCTCATTAGTACCACCCGGTACTTCACGTCAATATAAGACTCCTAGGTAGAATGTGCTAGTTGTTATATAAAACATTATGTTATCGTTAACCTCAAACAAACGCGTTATCATAAATAAGATGTTTTAACGACAACAACATTCAAGGGCTTTTATAAGCGTCGTTTCATTCACACGTAGTTAAAGACATATTCGGTTCGGCATCTTATAATTTGTCATAATATGTCTGGTTTCTTAGCAATATAACAGGCTATTGTTGCCGTGTACCATGACAATTATTACGATATGTAATTTAGTACAATGTTTATAGTAAATAATTAGATGTTGTGGTGTGTATGATTTGATTTTGCTATTTTGATTTCCTATTCAAAGTTCATGGTAATAAAGGCGTTTAGTATTAAATAGACATTTATCATGCTTATAACATGAAGTAATTATGAAGGACTATAATGTAAAACATCTATAAATCGCGTTACTCATGCAATGGCCATGTCCAATGATCAGAACGAAATAAGGGCTATTTCAGCAGTGCGTGGGTAAAATGATATGCATGTAAAACACAGACCCATTGCATAACTTGAGAGCACATTTGAAGAATATATTATCCTACACACCGCTTCTTAGAATGATCGATACGTCATTCTTGATTTCATTTACTCCAGAACATTAGTACTTATGTTTCCCTACACATAATTTACTTTATCGTGTACGTTTTGCGAGCAGGCAGGTATATACGTTTACAGTTTACGTATAGTCTAACAAATACAAATTCTAGTGAATATTATAATAATTGACAATAATAATGTCCGGGTAAAATTACTGAAATTAGTTGCAAATCAAAGGTATGTCCTTCCAGTTAAGTGTGGTAAAAGGTAATTATATTTCAGGTCGACAACAACTAATCGATTTTCTTGTTATTTACATCCTAAAATATACTATGGAGGGGCTTCGTATGCTTAGACAGTCGATTACGGTGAACGTCTTAGCTTAGTCTTTTCAGACCTTGGTAATAATGTATTAACTATTTTTCAGAATACGAGAAGATGGATATGAAACGGAACAAGGATTTGTTATAACACGATACTTTTCAGGATAATTCTGATTTATATTTAACTCGTAGAGGTTGATTACACATATCCAATGTTTTTTTTTCATATTATGAAGCATCAATTGAAAATGTATTATGTGAACATGCCGATAAGTTTTATATTACTTATATGATAAAGAACCAAAATAAGATATATTCCTATCAAATATGTTTACACATCACATTGTTTTTAAAGGAACAACAATCTCTACCGATATATCTTTAGAAAAATAAAGAAACGTATTGTTACACTTTCTTTATGTTTTGATGTGCTTGGCAGAAAGGTAATACAATAATAATGTATAGTTTGACATTTTGTAACAAATAATCAACACGTGAAATTGATTAATTATTTATGATATAATCATAAATTTGGTATCCAGCCCCATACTTCAACTTAACATACCAAGATAATATTCAATTTAATAAGGTTTATGAGTTTGTTTGTTTTTTTCATTTATATTAGGTTAACTATTAACAAAATCTTGGAAACCAGGTTTAAGACGTGTTACTTTTCGACGTTAACTTTGTGCAATTCAGCACAATACTTCCATCAAAACTGTATTCATGAAGCGGAACAGTTTTTTTGTAACAGCGACTTGGAAATTGATCAAATTGGCACCAAATACAAGTCCAGGCTTTTTTCGGCATGTAAGCTACCAGCAAAAAATATTTCATCTTTAGACCCCTACTTAAAGTCAAGCTTTAAGTGGAAACCGTTGTTGTTTTTTCAGATAAAAGTGACATTGACCCACTTGTCCCAACTAGATGTCTAAATATTGGAAAACAGAGATTGCAATTGCTGTGTCCATGTTTAGATGTTATATATAATTATCTTCACACTATTACATTATTTGCATGAGAGCATAGCATCGCAATAATACAATCTTACAAATGAAAGTCGTTATCTGTTCTTCGTACATAACGCATATGGTTTGATGTCCATCCATTAAGTCATTTAACATCACTCTGCGTATACGATTTAGTGGGAGAATTAAAGTTTCATTTAATAACAAGTGCCATTATATAAAACTGCTACACGATACAACGTAGTCTTATTACTGCGAAATAAACCCCGACCCGCGTCGTGTTGCAAAGACAACCTTCAGGATTTTACAATGAAACGCCTATGTTTATTCGCTTTAAACCTATATCCCCCATTTAGATTGTGTTTCATTTTGAATGTTTGTGTCGAGTTAAATGAAAGCGTTTTTTTCTAATAATGAACATCTTGTATTGAGAGTGGCAAATAAATATTAAAACATGGCATGTGAGATAAGCATGAAGCGACGGATCAAACACTGTCGAGTCTTCGGAAAACCGATATTGTCACATGGGAATACTTGTCTGTAGGATATCAACCCTATATCCATTAGTCTGTACCTTAGATTACACCGTACACTCTAGCAAAATATATGTCCATTTCACATTTGGGTTAGGGACTATGATATTTAGTTTAAAGTGTATATAAATCATTAATGATGATACGAACAGTAACATTAATAAACAAATATTAGTATGATATGTTTCCTCCAAAACCGAATTGTCTTAAAACAAAATACCTGCTAATGGAAACACGAATGTTTATATAGTTTATTATCCCTATATGTGGTGTATAGTATTTAGGTTAAATAAATCCCTGTTAACCGATTTACCCTTAACGTATGACAACTGGAAGGCAGTCGTAGCTTTTTACAAACCTATAATGCGGAAGACAAGAAAACACCTATAATACACCTATAACAAGTCATTGAAGATGGTGTGATCGTCCATAGGCGAGTTTCTTTCATAATATGTCATTCAGGTTGTCGAACAGCGATTTCTCGTTAGTTCATCTACCGGCACTGACAATCATTTGTGTTATCATTAGGCTCTTAGATATTCCTTACAAACAAGAACATGTTTCTTAAATTTGTTCATTGTAATAATTTGATAAAAACAGAATGTTGTCGTTCATATAATGTTTTTACAGTTGATATCAATAATANTTTTTTCAAAAATTGTCTATTTCTCAAACACTAAAAGCTTTCAACTTGAAAGACAACACTCATGTAGAATGATTATGTGATGACCACTTCTTTTGACATGAGGATACAACTTCCCTTTTCCCCTTTTTGGACTTAAAACTTAGTCTGTGTCAAGCACTTAACGTCAAGCGTCCTGCACCCGTTGGCGGTGCTCTTGTCAACACTTGATACTGCTTGTCCAGAGTATAAATGAGAAGCTTGGTATCCGATTGAAACTTCAGTGATAGAAACCTAGCCTTATTTAGGAATCTTCCTCTTCATCTCTTAAAAATGTTTCTCTGTAAAATGCAACCTTAAATCTAATATGTAATTTAAACTTGTTCATCCATACATTGTTCTCATGCCCCGAAGGGAGGCATCTGGTTTCTGAACTGTCCGTCCGAAAAAATAAACTTTTGCCATAACTTCCATACTACAGAATAGATTCACTTGATATTTGTACACAACTCTTCTTTGCAGAACACCTTCCCATGGACATATTTTCTGATGACATTGGCCCTTGAACTCAAAGGTCAAAGCGTCCAAAAACTTTATATTCGCCATAAATTTGTTGTTCATGATTGGATTTACTTGATATTTGTACACAACTCCCCTTTGGACAAGACCTTCTCACTGACCTATTTTCCGATGACCTTGACCCGTGAATGACATTGAGCTTAAAGGTAAAAGTGTCTAAAACAAGATAGGCATATTAAGCATGAGCAATAGATTAAACCTTCAACTTTATAAGGTTAGCATACATGTACAATGTATCTGGCAGTAAAATAAGCGTGGATCCGTTTACATTTACTTCAGTTTAGTCACTAAACTTCTTCCCAACCACACTCAATCTAGCCCCAGGCCTTCAGCGCCTACGGCGCTTTGATTTTTATATTGTATTCACTATATGTTTTAATAAGATTGTTTGATCTCTCATTAACGAATCTGATTTAAATATTTCATTTCAAAAGACCTTAATGACTAAAATGTGAACGAAATATACGTCCGTTAAATGTTCATGCGGAGTTCTTTTGTTCGTGCAATTATTTATTAAGATCGAACTGTTAGGTCACAAACTCGCCATTTTAACACAATCCAGTATGTTCTCATCAAAGTTACAATATCAATAAAGTCTATGAAGTACAATTCTGTAATACATGTAACAGCACTAAAGTAGCATCATACTTATACAGATTTTGCTAATTTCAGCTTCGTATGTTTAATAACTACACTGATGCCAACGGATATAATGATGCAATCAACGTATAAATTAGCCTCCAGTAAATTGTTTTATATTTAAACCGTAAAAAGCGCATGTGCCGAAAAAAAAACGGAAGTTGGCGTGTGCGTGTGTCTATTAAAAGGTTCTGACTACGTTAAAATTTTAGTAGACATAATACATAAGAACAGTTAAAACTTATCTAATAAGCTTAAACAACTTAAAAACGCACATTAAAAACACTATATATAATATAAACTTGTATGCACATCCTGTTTATTATTCTCTTGCTAGACGGTAAAACGTACCGTCTATAAACTGCGAACAACGCTCCATGTCGCGTTAAAAAGTCATTATTCAGAATGAATGGACGGAAACAAACATTTAATTTTTCCGGATTTTTTTATTTTTCGCTTTCCCCCACTAGCATAAGTAAACTATCGTAGACTAAGTGAACCACTGTATCATGGTTAACGATTTCTCGTCCCAATACAGTGTATATGGTTGAAGGCTCTCCAAGGAAAACCATGCATTGTGATTACGCCACGCAACAACGAGTAAATGCGTCAAGAAACCGATCACAATTCATAACCCCGTGCATTTAGTTCATTTTTTTTGTAGAAGCAGCATGCTGCCTAAAAAAGAAATTGCCCAAATACTGCACATGGGAAAACGAAGGTGTCTATCCCTTTAGGTGTTGTATATTATAAATACAGGATACGTATCTGTGAACAGATAAATTGAAGATGATGTGATCGATTCCATAGTCGAGGTTGTTAAAAAAAATGCAATGTTCATTAAAGATCATTACAGACTAAGTCGGAACAGCGATTTCTCATTAGAACCACCCGGTACTGGCAGACTCTCATGTTTATATTAGATTCTTAGGTAGAATTTTTAAACAAGGGCCTGTTTATTCAATGTGCTAATTGTAATATAAAACAGTATGTTATCGTTAGCATCAAACAAACACGTTATAAAAAATACGATGTTTTAACGACAAAAACAGTCAATGGCTTTTATAAGCGTCGTGATAACATTCATTTAATTCACACGTAATAAAAGACATATTCGATATCTCATAATTTGTCATAGTTCGTCTCGTTTCTTAGCATAACAAGCTATTTGTGAGTGGTAATATGAGAATAATAACAGTACGTTCTTTATAACAATAATTATAGTAGATAATGACATGTTGTGTTGTGTCTAAATTAATTATGCCTTTTTGATTTCCTATTCAAAGTGCATGGTAATAAAGTCATTTAGTATTAGACAGACAATCATCATGCTTATAACATGAAGTAATTCTGAAGGACTATAATGTGAACCATCTATAAATCAAGTTGCTCTTGCAAAGGCCACTTGCTGCTGTGTTCAATGATCAGAACGTATTTAGGGAAGTTTCAGGATTGTTTGGTTAAAGATGATATGCACGTAAGACACAAACAAAAACAACACAGCACATTTGAATAATAGTTTATCTTAAACACAGCTTCCTAGAATTTCCGATGTGTAATGCTTTATTTCGTTTTCTACAGAACAGTAGAACTTATGTTTCCCCTACAAATAATTTACTTTAGTGTGTCCTACATTTTGCGCGCAGGCATGTATATACGTATACAGTATACATATATTTTACAAATATAAATTATAGTGAATTTGATTGTAATTGACAATAATAATGTCCAGGTGAAATTACTGAAATTAATTGCAAATTAAAGATATGTCCTTCATATTAAGTGAGGTAAATGACCACACACTTATCAGGAAACACATGAGTTAACGGATGGACTAAAACGTGCGACTATCAACGTCATGCTCGCAATCCTCCAACCGGAATATAAATAAACTCATTAATAGAACATTATCTAAATATCTTTACCGAAAAAGCAAAAAAAAAACAAAAAAACAGGCATTTTGAATTATTACAACATCATATAGAATTTAAATTAACCAACTTTCTTGAACAAATTCTAAAATAATACAGCGCATGTTTTTTCCATGACAAATTGTTTATTGCTAGGAATGCAAACATGGTACAAACATGCATGATAAGAAGAAAATCGACATTAAGGACCGTGTATTCTTGTATTTGTTGTATGTTGTATTGGAATCATATATATATTATATTTCAATAATGAAGCGATCAATATAAATTATATAAATTTCACAACACATCATAAATATTATAGGGAAAAAGACACGAATATGGACGTTATTCTTCGACAAGACTTCAACTTTATTGTTGAAATTAGATATTTAACACAGAATTAAATGAAAATGCCCCCAAATTTCAGTTCCATTACGAAGAAAACTTATCATGGTAAGCGTGTTTGGCTAAACTAATCAGTCGTTTTATCCAATCGGTACTATATGTATGTCTGCATACTTATGTTAAGTCGCAATTGTGATATTCTCTCATTGAATATCAATGAACACAAAGATTGATAAAACTCAAAGCCACGTTAGATTTCGGAGCCGCTTTATGTGTTGCCTAACTTCGGTTGTGTGTGTCTAGACAGAAGTGATAAATATAAACCACATCTTCATGTTTTAAATATACATTATGATGACATTTTGGTACAATATATATGTTACACAATTGATTAGAATGTTGTTGTTGTTTTTTGTTAAATATAAATTAAATAATTGACAAAACAAATATGTAGTTTTAATGAATGTTTTTTTTTTTTTTTTTTTTTTTNAGTCTCCGTCGAACAGTTGTTTATAAAAATTAATACGGAGTAGGTTAAGTGGTATACACGGGATATTAAATATTAAAACGTCATGTCCACAATTAGTGTGTTGCAGCTCAGGTTTGCATGCTTCTTTACATAAGTTTATAACTATGCCATAATGCTCAAAGATAAGGAAAATTAAGCCTTATACATTGTTTATATGTCCATAAGTCGTCGTCTAGTTGCAGTGCAATTTCTAAGGTTATCTGATAACGGCGTGCTAATATATCTTTCTTAAGAAATGTATGGGATATACATTTATAAATGATCTCTGTTTTGCGATTCGATCATACCTACTGCTTTATCAACTTATGGAAGATATTATGGCGGACGAAAATGATAAACGGCTGCTCAGATAGGAAGTCGTGGCCCGATGGCATGTATGGGTTTCTGGCACTGAAAATGTCACGCAATGTAATGACCAATAGGGGTTGTGTTACTAAACGCTCTAGTTCAAAGATATACGGACACTTTTTTACGGTTTAGAATGGGGTACATGTGACATCGTTAATGTAATTTTTTCATCCAGTTTCGCATTTGTTACATGATTAATTGTTTGCAAACAAACAGAATCGTACTTCAGCAAAATCAAATGGCATACCGTGAGATGCAACATATTTTATTCTCAACGCATCTTCACCGAGATTGTAATCTCGTGTGTGTTCACATAGCGTAAAAAATGCAAAAATGTGTGTGGTATACGTGTGCATTAAACACAATGCATGTTAATAAGGTGTTCTTACTACATTTTTTTAAGTTAATGTTCTTTTTTTTGTTTCCTTTATTTCCAAATCTTCGTGGTGATTATGAAATGTTTGCTTTCTTCTAACACAATGCTAAGATTAGTAAGTCTGTATAAATTGACAAATTATGCGGTAAATATACTCTTGATAATTTCCATTATATTCGAGAAACTCACTCTTCTTAAAAGAATATTTGTCTAGATGCATTCAATGAATTTGCACGATTGTGTTCTCTTATAGGAAGCGTCTATGCTTTATTATGTCTGAACAAGTGCTTAAATTTACAATAAAAACGTGAATGCAGTCATTTAATTCTCTTTTTGCTGTGCTCGCTCTTGAAAATGGTTCTCCATAATTTGGTGTGGACACATCAATACACCGTTTGTATTTGTTTATTCATTGCTGGTTACGGCAAAGCAAATCAGTCTATATCAGCCAACATATGACGCGCTTCCTGTATTAATGATACGATTTGAAGTCACCAAAAATCTAAAGAGTGTTGTATTGCCTATTAATCTGACCTCCAAACGGCCTCTTAGTTATCATTTCGCTGGTTATCCGATTGTTGTCGCTGACTGCCGGAGTCTTCGGAGCATTCTGTGTCTCCGAGTCAACAATTGTTTGAACGTTAAACCCCTGGCAGACAGCAACAGTGCTTTTTTTAATGTATTGCAAACGAAAAGCAAATATCTCTAATAATTTAATGAAGATGATGTGATCGATTCCATAGACGAGGTTGTTAAACAAATGCGATGTTCATTATAAGCCATTACAGACAATGTCGGAACAGCCGTTTCTCATTAGTACCACCCGGTACTTCACGTCAATATAAGACTCCTAGGTAGAATGTGCTAGTTGTTATATAAAACATTATGTTATCGTTAACCTCAAACAAACGCGTTATCATAAATAAGATGTTTTAACGACAACAACATTAAAGGGCTTTAATAAGCGTCGTTTCATTCACACGTAGTAAACGACATATTCGGTTCGGCATCTTATAATTTGTCATAATATGTCTGGTTTCTAAGCAATATAACAGGCTATTGTTGCCGTGTACCACGGCAATTATTACGATATGTAATTTAGTACAATGTTTATAGTAAATAATTAAATGTTGTGGTGTGTATGATTTGATGTTGCTATTTTGATTTCCTATTCAAAGTTCATGGTTATAAAGTCGTTTAGTATTAAATAGACATTCATCATGCTTATAACATGAAGTAATTATGAAGGACTAAAATGTAATCCATCTATAAATCGCGTTACTCATGCAATGGCCATGTAAACTGTTATGTCCAATGATCAGAACGAAATAAGGGCTATTTCAGCAGTGCGTGGGTAAAATGATACGCATGTAAAACACAAACCCATTGCATAACTTGAGAGCACATTTGAAGAATATATTATCTACACACCGCTTCTTAGAATGATCGATACGTCATTCTTGATTTCATTTACTCCAGAACATTAGTACTTATATTTCCCTACACATAATTTACTTTATTGTGTACGTTTTGCGAGCAGGCAGGCATATACGTTTACAGTTTACGTTTAGTCTAACAAATACAAATTCTAGTGAATATTATAATAATTGACAATAATAATGTCCGGGTAAAATTACTGAAATTAGTTGCAAATCAAAGGTATGTCCTTCCAGTTAAGTGTGGTAAATGACCACACATTTATCAGGAAAAACATGCCCTACCATATGAAAGAATCGTGCGACTATCCACAAAATGCTTTAACTTCTCCAATTGGATTATAAATACACATGTGTATACAAGTTTATCGCATATATCTTTACCGCAAAAGCAAACAAAAATTACAGGCACTTTGAATTATTACAACATCATATAAAAATAACATTTACCTCCTTTTTGGAACAATCACAAATGCTAAAATAATACAGCGCATGTGTATTACTCGTTATAGAACGGTCATTGCAGAGCATTAGGGTTTGACCGATTTAAATGTAACCTAAACTTCATTCCTGGTAAATTATACTGAATACAATGTATAAATATTGCGTTTATATAAATAACTCATTTTGCATATCGATAACTTGTTTTAATGATCAGAAGTCCTTATGCTCGGATAGCGGAGTGGAAGTGGTAATGTCATGCTAAGAAACGTTCGGCTTTAATAATATTACAAATTAATTTTGTCGATTGTTGTCTTTCTGATTTAAACACCATGTAATTAATTCTCTTCTTCATAGCTGTAATACAAATTTCAACAGATATGACATCAATACGGTCAAGAATATATCAGCAAACCGCACCGGTTTCATGTATCAATGCTTATGAATAAATGCTGATATTCCAACAATTAATACAATAACAGACTTCGAGAAGGAAAAAAAAATGAAATCGTCTCAAGAAGAAAGACAAAGTGACCAAAATAATAAGAAATGCATATAAGTGTGTAATTTGTATTTGTTAAAACAATATGAAAAGAATATTGTTTTGATTATTTACAGGAGAAAAAGCTTTCATTTTATTCGAAAATCTCACATATTGACAAACTGACAAGTATAGTTTATACGAACAGCAAAAACATGCTGATAAGTGTATTGAAGCTCAATCATAAGTCTGCTATCATAAATTGAGACACTCACAATAACTTGATAATATATGCCCGGTACCGACATAACAATTAAAGTGAGCTCAAACCGTGTTTAGTTGTTCGCAAGAACAACTCAAGTTACTGTGGTGTTTTGAAAATCGTTGTTCAGTTAACTACGATTCACCAAATCACACTCAACCCGCATACGCGCCTAGAAATTGTTCGCGGTGCGGAAGAGTATCATTTACATAACATTTTCACTGCAGACGATGAATGCTTACATGGCTTAGGAGTCTGCTCTACCAGTGAGTGTATTTACCAGCTTGTAAGACGACATTGGCCAGTCTTGTGTGTATCATTGAAATCTGTACATATTCGCTGCTTTCAGGGAAAACGGGGCTTAATGCGTGTCAAATAAGATTAGCCTGTGCACACTGATTAGCCTGTGCAATGCGCACAAGCTAATCAAGGGCGACAACAGCGAACAACTTCAGTGCCTTCAGCGCTTTGATTGTCCTTAGCAATCATCCGAAATTGACATTCATGAAAACTACGATATTTGTGGTATGCATCAGTATAAACAATAGGTTAACGTCTAACGAAATCACGTTTCATCAACAAATACGTATAAAACAGAAATTTACATGTATATTATATGACATTAATTAATGAGTTTACAAAAATATGAATCGCGCTCTGTGAAAAAGGGGTTCAAAGCAAGTGTCGTCCCAGATTAGCCTGTGCAGTCCTCAAAGACTTAACATGGACGACACTTTCCTCCTAAACTGGATTTTTGCTAAGAAGATACTTTCTTTAAACGAAAAATATCATAATACGAGTATGATAAGTGCGTCTCACACGGGTAACCTGGTTAAATAGATTGATTCATAGTGGTGTGTCTCTAATATTTCTACAACAACTATATTAACATTGTGTACCTGAACGGGCAGGTAACTACATCGTTAAACCGTTACAGTTACCCTAAAGTTAACACTTCACTTCGTCAACGATGCACTTAGGTCTAAGGCTTCGTACAAATATGTATTTTATTGACAAACAATAATACATAACGTGTGTGTCTATGACGATGTACATACACGAAACGATCCTTCATTGTGTTCTGATATTTCGACGCTTCGATATCTGCCAGCAACATAAGATCAAAGCGCTGAAGTCAGTGCATTTGTTCGCTGTTGTATAATCTTAGACGCAACTCAGTTTTCAAAATTATGTTATAGCTTTTTATATCGCAAGTTTAAAATGACAACAACACATTCAAATTTATAAAGAGTGTGTCTTAAAGCACAGGTCGAGATGTGTTTTATTTTTCTAATCATTGATACAGCTAATCAGTGTGCACATGCTAATCTTATTTGACATGCACTAAGCCCAGTTTACCATGAAAGCAGCCAATATGTACAGATTTCAATGATAAACACTAGACTGGCCAACGTTGTCTTACAAGCTGTTAAATACTTTTGAATACATACACACTATGTAGTGTACAGTGGGAACTATAAAAAGGCACATGCGTTGGTTAGAGCAGACGCTTTTAGCATTCGTCGTCTGCATAATTTTACTGCAGTTATCCACACAGGCAGTCACGGGCTACGGTTCCTAGCGTAGTAAAGCCAATACTGAATTGCAAAATTGCCTCTACAGTATTTGTGAGCTTTCGCTCCCAAATGAAAACAATCAGAGAAATTACTTTCTATGAGAACCGATGTATCTTCGCCATTTGTAATCGTCAAATAGCCGGACCTGATACTGTCTATCTTTGTTATTTACCTCATATTTTCATTTCACATTGGCAATGCAATGATTATATACTAGTTAGCACACAGTTTTATACAGCTGTGGATTGCGCATATACGTTTCATTTAAATGCCTCCAAAGTAAATAGTATCATTAGGCCATCGGACTGCGTTCGAATGATCATTACATGTGTGTGACATTATTACATGATTAAAGCCGCAGATAACAATTACATGTTAAATTCCAGGTGAAACGATTTCCAAAATATAAGCAAATTTGATTATGGAGTTAAAAAAGAAAGAAAATAACACACATTAACGACCTTCTATTAAAAGTATGGTTTTTAAAGCCTATCTATGATGCAGGGTCGCCAGTCGATGAAAGGCACACGAGTTCTTTGAGATTGAAATATCGTGTCGCATTATTATGATGTTAACCATCCAATACATGTATAATTGGTCCTTGTTGTATGTTATACGTCCGCTTTAATATTCAACTAGAACAAAATACTTGCGTGTTATTTTTTTATAAACACCAGCATGCCGCAATGTTAAGTTTGTATTATTGTTTAAGTTGGGTTCAGAAAAAAAATGTTTCGCATAAATGCTTTGTCTTGAGGTTTGTCTGTAGTAAGCACGATATCAATTGCGAACCCCTAGGGTATAACGTGCAAATACCAATAGTAGAGTACATATGTTCAGGCGTTCTACAAACACTGTTATGAACATCTATGAACCAGGTCTACTTAAGCTTTACAACCGATAACACAATGTTTGGAGGCGATGTCATTGCGTGTTTTATTCTCAATTACCATGTCCAGAATCGATTGCTTGTCTTCGGATTCCTCCTCGATCTCAAAGCAGGCTTTTGTTCCAAACAACATAACACACCACTTTTATCAAATCCATTATATTTACATAACATTGCCTCCCATCAATAAAATTTAGCAATGGAAAAGATCCAATTGCAAGAGAAAAGTCGTATTACTTATTTTCTTATAAAAGAAAAAGATATGCCAGCAGGCTTTAATTAGAAATCCATGGTAATTATTTTTCAGGTCGACAACAACTAATCGATTTTCTTGTTATTTACATCCTAAAATATACTATGGAGGGGCTTCTTATGCTTAGACAGTCGATTACGGTGAACGTCTTAGCTTAGTCTTTTCAGACCTTGGTAATAATGAATTAACTATTTTTCAGAATACGAGAAGATGCATATGAAACGGAACAAGGATTTGTTAAAACACGATACTTTTAAGGATAATTCTGATTTATATTTAACTCGTAGAGGTTGATTACACATATCCAATGTGTTTTTTTCATATTATGAAGCATCAATTGAACATGTATTATGTGAACATGCCGATAAGTTTTATATTACTTATATGATAAAGAACCAAAATAAGATATATTCCTACCAAATATGTTTACACATCACATTGTTTTTAAGGAACAACAATCTCTACCGATATATCTTTAGAAAAATAAAGAAACGTATTGTTACACTTTCTTTATATTTTGATGTGCTTGGCAGAAAGGTAATACAATAATAATGTATAGTTTGACATTTTGTAACAAATAATCAACACGAGAAATTGATTAATTATTTATGATATAACCATAAATTTGGTATCCAGCCCCATACTTCAACTTAACATACCAAGATAATATTGAATTTAATAAGGTTTATGAGTTTGTTTGTTTTTTTCATTTATATTAGGTTAACTATTAACAAAATCTTGGAAACCAGGTTTAAGACGTGTTACTTTTCGACGTTAACTTTGTGCAATTCAGCACAATACTTCCATCAAAACTGTATTCATGACGTAATAAC
>VMBQ01000241.1:0-139850 GCA_007657795.1 Dreissena rostriformis | reverse complement strand
GGGGGGGGGTAAAAATCAAAATCGAATAATATTTTGATTGTATACAGAGAGTATATAGACTTCATTTTATTCTTAAAATTCACATATTGACAGACAGAGATGGGTTTTTTATCTGAGTTTTGCAGTATGTATTGATTTCTAAAATGACAGGTTTATAAATCAATAAATAGTACATTTCACATTTCCAGTGCACTTTTTTACACGTATATCAGCTGGTGTATGTACAATAAAAGACATAGTGGTTATATCTATGAATACAAACTGCACACGTTTTTTCGTAGACATGAATAATACTACTTCAGATCATACTGTGTGTCCACACATGCCATATTAATTATTAAACAATACTTTGTTATTCGTTGACAATATATCGTACTGTTAGTATTTAATGAAGACGCAGTTTTCTTTCCAAACATTCAAATCACACATTATATATCTTATTGAGTATTTAACTACAATTATTTATACAGAAAATTGAATTCAGACTGTGTAATTAATAGCAAACGGTCATCTGGCGATAGCATGCTCTGGCTTTCAGGAAAGATTTCCAGAAAGAGACAAAGGCTGACCGCGCAATGACTTTGGTGTCCTGCGAAATGGACTGTTTAACCTTCAAAGAAATTGCACAATGTTTGTGATGGAACGCTGCCTTATGCAAAACCAACTTTTTTTAAATGTGTGTATGTTCATATGAAATTATATAACACATTTTATCAAACGTATATCAGGGTAAAGAACAAAAGGGGAACAGCGAATTATAAAAGGTTAATTGTTCGCATACTGCAATACAATGTTTTAAAATATAACATTTTATGTGCAATTGATCAAGGTCAGATAAAGTTAAACAACGACATCCTATTACAATGCGCGTCAATTTTTCAAAGCTATACCAACAATTCCAAGTCACCGTTCGATCAGACGCACACGAGTACGTTTAAATTAAAATCTCGCATCGGAATGCTGTTTGCATCCATCACTACAGTTGTAATAAGTTTCATTGTAAATTGCTTTTAAATTTTTAAGTTTACCAAATTATTTGCAATTAAATGTCTTGTGTACACCAGCATACCACAAACATTTCTTCATTTCTAACGAGATGTTATATCAACAGATTGTTAATTTATATTTGAAGGTGGATTCAGAAAACAAAGATGTTGCACAATAATATTTGCTTGTTATAATTTACTTTAGTAAGCAATTTGCATTTTTAGAGGCAAATTATGCGGTAGCAGAGTTAACAAACGTGCAACAACTTATAGACGAGTACACAGGTTCTCAATTCTGCAAATCCTGCGCATGCGCAATCATCGATGAATCAGGCATTCGGAAGCTTTTACAACTGATAAAAAAACACAGAGAGGTGATGTCATTGCGTGTTTAATTCTCAATTACCATGCCCAGAATCACGCGCTTTTCTTCGGACTCATTATCGAAATCAAAGCAGACGTTCGTTCCAAACAACAGAACATACGACTGTTATCATCTGACAAATGTACAAAACATTGCCTCCCACAAATTAATTAAGCCAGGGAGAAGATCACATTGCAAGACAAAAGTCGTTCATAAATTGTATTCCCCTAATTTTCTAATCAAAGTAAAAAGATAAACTAGCACGCTGTCATATTGGTAAATCATATTTAAATTAACTAGCAATATAAGCCAATGATCGCTTGTGGATACTACGTGTTTTGCATTATGTCATTTAATAAAATTCTAAAGAAAAACTGAAACTACGTATGAGTATTTGTATATGTATTACAAGAACAATGGCCATAAAGATACAAATTACGAAATCTGTTTCATGCAACCCAACAACCATCGACGTCGCTACAACCATCACCCCAACCTCTTAAACATCTATAGCCAACACAATATAGCGTGTTGTCATTGTATCGAAAAAAGACCGGACAATTAAACTAATGGTCCAATCAATTTTACCTTTTTAAAAGCCAGCTATGAGTTATTTAAATCTTACCGGAAACAAATACTTTAACATTGAATTTCTTCAGTAGTGTGTACATGATCAATATAATGTAAACCATTATCAGCTGAAACAAGATGGAATAAATAAAGTACTGCTGCAGGACTGAGCCATACAACAAAAAGTTACCTGAAAAAAAAAAGAGTTTGATACGTGCACTAATGTGTATATTTCATTAAACTTGATATGCAACATAAGATGTACATGACAATGAAATTAGCCTTAGAATCATCGCTTTAACAATCTCAGCATCACATCTCCATCGCTAACTGCCAATGCAAAAAGTGATTAAAATTGCCCCCAATATACATTAGACCAACTGTGACAGACACTGTGCTTTGTATTGTTACTTCGTTGCTCTAGATTGCTACTGCCGTTGGCGACAATAAAAGCAATACATCAACACCAAGATCAGTTAAATATAAGTTTGAGGTTACAGTTTAGATTCGTGTTACCCATAGTGGATATGATCTGGAAAAACCAAACTGGTAGTCGGACTTCATCTGTTGCACATCGTCCCGCGTCAGCATTTTGTTTTAATTCGCTTCTCCTATCAAACAAAGCACTGAACTTTAACCATACTTGACTCTAATATTCCTGTGGTGGTGCATTCCTTAAAGCGATTGCTGGATATATAAATTGCTTGAACAGAAATGATCCATCGATGACGTTCTACCAAATTAGTTTACGGTAACCCAGAGCGATGCAGTGTGACTTATATATGCCATTATAAAAGCACTTTGGAAACCTTCTTGAATTATCTACATAATTCATAATAAATTGTTTTGATATCATGACAAGAAGACAGCCAAAGGGCGTGGTAGCTTTACACAATGGCATTATTGAAATATTTGAAAATCTGATTTTCCAGACACGGCTTACCGAATTCCCAAGCAAGTTCAGAGAAATGTTCCATGGATGACCTTTACTCATGCACATTTCTTATCATTATTTTGATTCTTTGAAAATATTGCCATCAAGGAAAGGGTACAGTTATATTAATAAAGCTTTAAAACCTTGTTAAAGCAAGTGTTAGCTTTCAAAAACAATTCAAAGAAAGGTTACATTGGTGATAGTCTTCTTAGGTTCTCAAAAGCTTTTTGGATTTGTTCAAAACATGGTTTTTAATCGTTCAAGGAAGGTACCCTTATATGTATCTTAATTTAAAAAAATAGCTTCTTCTACAATAACTGTCATGATTTTACGATTATGCCCTTCAAGTGTGTGTTTTCCTACCATAAATAACTATTTTAACCAATAAATTCCTTTATTAATGAATAAAAATTCGACAATTATATAGTTCGGTTTTCCTTGAGTAGTTATTTAACGGTCCCTTAAAATAAAATTTACTACAATCAAAATGTCAGTCATGTATAAAAGGACTTAATTGTTATACGTGCATATTCATTTGCGCAAATACTTATTTAAAACTTTCATAATTATAATATTTTGAATTGAATACAATTTTAATTGATTTTATTTTGGTCCATTTGAAACCTTTAAGGATGTTGATGTTTTATATGCCTATATTGTCTCAGTTGTACCTGGTTTTAATACAACATATATATGCGCTTCTATTTTAATTTCCCTACTATAGGTTTTTACAAGACACTAAATATATCTCCATATAATTCATATTAAAGGGAAACATACCATTTTGGTTATATTCAATCCAAGGGTACCTTCGCTGGTCCACCATTTTGTGACCGAATTGTTTTGGCCCCACACTTGATTTTCGGAAAACGGCGTCAATATCTTTTCGCTGTACAGTTTTTATGCTGAATAAATAATAATTCATCACGAAGGCTTTCACAGGGTGAGGAAATGTCAGAAAACATGGCTTTTCACTCGCAATAATGACAAAAGAAATATATCGAACTTTTTAGGTTATACAAGATGAATTGACGCTGTTATGTATTTCCTGCTTACGATGTTATGTACAGTACCAAAGCTATATCGACGATTGGTTTAATAAACCCTGATCAATTCTCCTGGGTTGGAAATAAATGATAATATTTGATAACGTCAAATTAACATATTTATATTTCACAAAAACAACTCAATTACCTTCCTAAATTAATCAGATATTTTTTATTGAATGTTAAATATAGTGAACACAAATTGTGTCTGGACGAAGAATCCCTATTCATATAATGCTTCAAATATTAAGATAATAATAACAACGGAATATGATACATTTATATGCACTTTGTAATTTATGGTTTAATTTAGCGATGCCTTGCACTGCAATCAGGAATCCATGTATACGCATTTTACTTATAACAACATATTTAAAACCGTACATGCATAGGTTTTTTTTTATATCTGATTGTTTGATATATTTATTCATATTAAATTAAGTTTGTTTTCTCAAATTCATCTAGTGCGTGCAAACGTATTTAAAAGGAAAGCAATTCGTATTGGACGATGTTGAAACAGTATAAATATCTCAGATCTTGAGTCCTTTATCTTATTCACGCATTTCCTCGATAAAAACAACATGGCCCCATTTATAGTCGGGATGGAGTCTGCAGATAGAGTTGATTTAAATGTCCTGCATTCGCTATTCACCATCTTTTGCACACGTGCATCATTTGCAACATGCATACGATGTTGCTATTGAGTAAAATGCATATTATTATTTTTTTTTTTGTACGAAGAGATCCTGCACATGTCTTAATATATTTCAGTCGCCATTCAAATGCCTCTAAAGACTGTGATTTCTATTAATGTTTAGCAGTTTATGTGACCATGTTAATTGATATATAGTTTTCGTAGTTAATAGTTACAAATAAAATATTACATAATAAATAATTATGTTCGATGTGTACAGGAAAAAACTAGATAAAAGTCCAAATTCTAGATGGAGTCATATTCTAATAGTGTGCATTTTCTTCATGCTTTGAGGGAAGACAGAATTCATATGAAAATTAATCGTTTAACGGAGATATTTTATGTAGCGTCTTGACGCTTTCAAGAAAATATGGCGAAGTACTTCTGTTCACGAACTGGAACATTTGCGTACTTAGATATAACGCGATTTGTTCTTGGGTGAACATAAAAAGCAACTACTGAAATATATGGAGTAAGACTTTACGCGTGCACGATAGGTCAAGTTATCATTTGTTAGTTCTGTTGTACACAAAGGATTACAATCTTTGCGATCGGTTCATTGTATATGATCAGACATAACGACAATGATCTATTGGCTCTGTTTATTCCAGGCAAACATAATATACGGGGTCTATCTGTCAAAAGCAATCTTCTATAACGATTCTTTTTCGTATATCGGCCACAGCTGCCCGAGTTTTCTGGCAACGAAGAATATCTGTTCTATAAAAGAAATATTGTATTGATTTCTCCTCAATAAATATTACTTAAACAATAATTGCATCAACGATCAGGCCCATATTAGTTTATGATTTATAGTGAAGTTAAAGTTAAATTATATTGGCGTTTTATGTTATTTACGATGAATATACATCAAAAATATATATGTTACCCGATTATTTCTTACATCATGTATAACAATGCATTGCGCAATAAACAGTTCTTCTAAAATATGAAAGATGAAATTTGTCAAACAACGAGAGCGATTTCCTTCAAAGTGCGTAACTGTATTGAAAACTCTTGTTAACTTCGTTTTTTTTTTTTAATTCTGGAAAGTGAGTGTTTGTGTAAATGTAATGGTGATTATAACAGTTTGCAAAAAAGAAATGCCCGATTAATATTAATTGCGCATCCGTATTTCAGTATCATTATATAGTTTCCTTCTTCAAGTAACTACAAATACCCCGCGGTTGAGGAGGACGCAATTATGATCATGTATATTGGTGCATATGTGTTTAAGACTATTTTCCATTAGTCGAACTATCATAAACAGAAATATTATTATATATTTATTTTATATCTCATTTAAGAAGAATGTTTGCTGACCACCATGACTGTGTTGTAATACGATCTTATAAATTACCGAGTAATTTGGTCTTATGTTTGTGTTCTTCAAAAACATCTATTCGTGTTATTGATACGTGGTTGTTCTGGTTGCAAAATAGAAAGGTATGTACTATTATATTCTATCTTCTAACATATCAAAAACATTACGTATGTCAATCATTATTATTTTATTTCTACAGTTTGAATATCCTTTTTGCACTAGCTTGAAACTAGAATTTAGTCCGGAAAACACAAAATCTTGCGTGACTTAATATTGGACAGCGAAGCTTCTGACCAGACTTTGCGATTACGAAGGCTCGTCTGTAGATACGCTGTCCGCGTACGGCATAAGGTAAACTTTCGCATCACGAACGTCATTTAACATGTTCAATTGTTGACTTGTTCAAAACGAGTTCTACTTGTCATCATACAAGGGTTTTAAAACATGCCGTCAATAAAACAAACTTTCTTAACTTCCTTTGGTATGACTTGTTGTATGATGAGGTATGATGTTTTCTTGGAAAGTTAACTGTTGACTTTTTTCTTTTTTTTTTAATTATTTACAATTTAAATAATGTGTTGGCAAAACTTTCACCGAGGGTTTCTTCTTAACTGTAAAACTGTGTATTATGATGTCCACTGTTGTATTATTCACTGCTTAGAAGCTTACTTAATGGTAAATACACCACTGACGCTGGGACCCACATTGCTAACTGCATGGTAAATACACCGCTGACGCTGGGACCCACATTTCATTATCTCGTCACTAATGGACCCTGGATTCCTGTTTTAATGGTAACAGGAGTATAAACTTAGTTGTAGATTGACATGAATTCAATATTTTAACGTTTGTTTCCACGTAGAACAATGTTTGTTGCAGATTTAACATGTTTCTATTTCCAATGTTGTTACCGAATGGGCTACGTTTCATCGGAATATCTAAGTCCATGTATGTTTACTGCTATTATGCATTTGCATGAAATATTGACCTGTATTAAATAAAACTAGTTGATTTCAACACGAATTAATTTCCTGATAAATTTGTTTGAAGGTTTTACCATGTAGTATCGCGAAGATAATATGAGAAGTCAAGGGATATCTTCATACGTGTGAAGCTTGCGTTGTTTGGGCAACCAGTTCTTAAATCTAAAGAAAAATCATGCGTGGGTGTATTGTAGGCACGACAATGACGGTTCTAGTTTTACCTCAAAATCAGCTTCACAAATAAAACAACGTTTGCACTGAAATATTTGCTTTATTAAGTTTGTAGTTTTTCAACATAATGTTACAATTTTCCTTTGCAAGGTGTTTGTTTTCATAGATTATAAGTTACCCCATCATTACAAAAACGTTTGCTGTTTGGAACCTTTAATTAGTTCAGTGAGTCAAATTTTTTATGAAATCAAAAACAAAATGCTGAAGAAAAAGAAAGGTCTTTTTTGAATTGGTTTGCTACTTTGGTTGGTTGGAGGACAACATAAATAATTTTCAAATGATAGCCAAATGGCTGAATTTGGATTGCCTATTTCCTGGTTCTAGTTTAAAATTCATACTTAAATGCTTACACAAAGATTTGTGCTACTAACATCATAGGTATTAACATGACATAATGATATTTATAAGTTTCTTATCTTGTAAACGATGTATTGAAACTTAGTATAGTTATATAAGTAATTAGTGTGTTTGACATTAATTAATTTGCAAATACGATCACGTCTTATATTTTTATACTTGTGTCGAGATGACAATAACATATGTTTTGGTGGCAACTGACAGATACCTAATGCCGGATATCAAGGCGAGATCTTATGTTACGGATAGTATTTATTACTTCTGTAACTAAATAAAAAATACTGACAATGGATTGTGCGCGTTATATCCAGTTTTATTTGTGAAATAGCCAATGTTTACAATAATTTTGGTTATTTGCAAAAGCATATGTTTGTTATTTTACTTCCTACGGTCGACTGAAAAAAATGCCTCATAAAACTAATTTATTAAAAAAGTTGTGTTCATTTTTATTACATTGATAACTTGTATGTATTTTGTGTTATAGAGATAAAACCATCAACGATATTGATATATATATTTGCAATGAAGTAGATCTGAAAATCAGAGAATCAGAAATACACATATGGAACAAAACTTCCCGATGACCGGGTTGCATAACATCAAGTGGAATTACATCAGCGTACGTATTGGTGAGTTCTCCGTTTTATCATGAATAATCATTGGTCAATTTCGAGTTTCTATGTGTACGATCTACAGGCTTAGACATTGCATTTGCATATTGATAACCTGTTTCGAGAAGACTGTTGTATGGGTTTTGTAACATATACATATATATTTATATAATTGTATAAATAATGTGATTGAACTATAAAATGTGAAAGAAGACAGTAAGGTTTTTTGGATTTACGCTTAATGAGCATTGGTAAGAAAAATAGTCGCAAACTTGGCTTACTATTAATGACGAAATATCAGGCAATCTTTCTCTATTTGCCAATACCTTTCTGCACTAAACCCGAACATAAACGATGTATAACAGAAACATCTACTATAACTAGGAAAATTATCATGAATAAGCTGAGCTATACAAAATTGTCGGACAAAAAATCGGTCACAACGACTATGATTTATAGGCTGTATTATGCCAGACCAACACAGTTGAATTATACGAGATTTGCAGAAGCAACAATTCATTGTTTGCCAAAATGCATTCCTCTAAAACGCCTTTCGTATATTGACCAGAGCAGCACAAAACGGACGCAATCGAAAGACATTCATCATTGTTTGTTCAATTTCTTGCATATTTCGGAGTCATTCCTCTCGAAACATTGACATTCACTGACAATATAAGCTCTGGAATTTGGGAAAAAGAATTCCGTTTATCAATATGTAATGTATAAATGTATGATGTCTGTATTGTAGTGGCTTACTGGACGAGCCATATATTTCACAGAAATATACGAGTCAGTATTTTGAGCTTAAAAGTACAATAGTTGTACAACTTTATAACTTCGTTGACCACAAGACCATTCTCGTCGTGCTACACAAGCAACACACTTGTGTCCCGAATTCGGTACAGACGTACAAACAATAAATGTCGTGTTTATTCTGATCGGAGGTCGAAACAAATCCTGGAAGTCTTAAACAAAAGTATAGTCATTTCTGCATTCATCTTGGGTAATGTAAACGATATTGATACTCGATAAAAGTTCGTGGAATATCTATATTGACAATAGCCATGCATGGTATAATTTTGGTGCTATATTGTCTGGTGGAATTAGAAAAAATTGACTAAAATAAATAATAGAAAGCATTGTATCTTTACAGAGCACATACATATTTTGTTGATTTGCTAGTAATGGTTCCCGACAGGTGCTTAATAGTTCAATCTTTGACCAAATTACTGGTCACATTAATGAATTATTTAACAGAATACACATGTGTGGAGTGTGTGTATCTTTTACTGCACATATTGTTCTGTATGACCTGTACATGAAGTTTCAACCTACACGAAAAGAGAGCCGGTAAAAACTGGGATGTAATTTGTATGAAATATTGAGAAACAACATAATGTCAGAGCGCCTGACGAATGTATCATCTGAGAAAATATTATAAGGTATTTCACGCGATTGATTCCGCCGGCCATCTCTTATATATAAACTATATAGGCAGTGATATGATGAGAATAATATCGAAAATATTCAAGTATTGCTCTATTTTTTTAATTGTCTTATTATCACGTGTTAAATAAAAAAAAACTTTCCAATATTGGTGTGTTTATATATTAAATCGTTGTTTGTATGTTTGATGTGTTTGAAGGTTTTGACGTTTTTTTCTCAAATATTAGCCTTGAGATCTGTGTTTTGCCGTGTAAGCGTTCTTTTTTTTGTAGTCGAACAGTCTTTCCGATTGTATCTCTGTCGGTATTTTGACTTGCTTTCACAGAAATATGTTCATCTGTATTCGTGTGTAGACCTTCAGTGAATAGTTCGCTAACTTTGAATATTAAAAAACATACAATTATAACTTTAAAATCCAATATTTCATAATTCATGTTGTAAGTAATTTTGACTTTATTTAACGTGGAAACATGAGAACAGAATGTGATTTTACTTACCTGCTTAATATTATTTTAGCCTGTATGAGCATCATTTTTTCAGGTAACTTTGGGAAATTAATAGGCGCATTGACACATTAATAACTTGGTTCTGTGTGTGTTCTTGACCGAATGTATTACCCATATACCACTAGCTGTTGTTTCTGTTTGCACTAAAGAGCTTGTTAAATGGACGGTTTGCCACAACACAACTACTTTCATCCAGATGCAAGAAATTGCGTTGTAGCAAAATATCCACGATAACGACTTCATTAGATTAAATAGATTTATTCAATTAAAAAAAATACGATTGGCAAAACAAATTATTTGACTCTCAACAAGGGTAGAACCTGTCAAAATAGTTTAAATGTCTCTTACAAATGACACGGGTTTTGGGAAGCACCTCATTACACTCGATACAATCGCAGACTTTCTACATTTACGGTGGCCAAACATGGTATAAATCTAGAGCAACGTTATCGTGACAAATAAATCACGCAGACCTCAAACTGGGCAGAATAAGAGTGTAATGGAGTCTTCTCGAAGATCTACGGGACTATATTTTTTAGGTAGATTCCAATTTCTTTTTAGAACATATCTGAATCGTGTGTGACGTCGGACGGTGTACAAGGGGTCGACCAATCTTTCAGGTTTATTAAGAACCCACAGAGCAGCACAACGTGCGAGCACCGTTCCGATGCTTTACCGTCATTGTTTATCCAGAGGATCATTACATTGAAACTTTAATAAATAGTAAGTATATTTACTAGATAATACCCTTTTTGGAACGGTATTCGTTCATGGGTTTAAATTTATGACTGGTCGTTTTGTTTGGGGTTGACCCCCCCCTANCCCCCCCCCCCCTACACACACACACATTTGTTTGTTTGTATGTATTTATTTTTGTTAAAAGCACATGTGCTCTCCCGCGATTAATTCTAACAGATAGTAAATATATCACAGCACCGTCATATTCTATCGTTGACCATTTAATCAAACAAGATTAAAAGCCAACAAATGTGATTGAAAATTATCAAAGTTAACGCACCCCTCCCCCACACCTGAAAGAAAATCCTCCGAACTGCCCCTGGCACAGTGGAACGTTCCATACAGAAGACAAGGGTTATGATATTCGATACACGGTCTTGAAATCTCTATATTAACGATGCTTACATACATACTTATAAATCTGGGCATTATCATCTTGACAAAATAAAATAAAAATAAAATAAAAGTTAGATATAGCCTTTTATCGTCACAGAGTTTGGTCTATTCTTTCATTACTTATGGTTACCGATTATACTTGATTGTTCAGTCTATAACGTAATAAAATTTTACTTTAATATGAATTTACTTTACGAATTACACGTTTACATACAAATACTGCAGATACCATATGCATTATTACAGATACACGTATTGGCATCCGCCGGTTGAATCTCGGAATCCATCTTTATCGAAAGCTGTCTGATAGCATTACATCAGAGAGAATGACTAATGAATAATCGGTGAAAACATTATATGGTGATCCAAGCGATTGATTTAACCCGCTATCACTAATGATAGAACTAATATTCAGCAGCGTCATACGAAAATGGTTCTTATGCCATATGCGGCAAGCGTAGCTTTCCCTGGCCGCTAATGACATCACGAAACCTTGCGTGACTTTATAGCGGAAAAAGGATTGTTCCACCAGACCAACCCTGCGTGGATGCGTGGGCTGGTGGGGAGTAACGCTGGCCGCATATGGCATAGTCACCCATTTTCGCATAACGCGGCTAATATAAGCAGTGGTACGCTAAGAAACCTCAACGCAGCTTATTGGCAGATGAAAACAAAGTGTCCGCTGATCATCAGCTACTGGTCAGTGCCTTTATGTACTTACACAGAACCTGCAAAAAAAAAAAAATCAATATCGGACAATTAATTGTAACCACCGAAATGAATAATTCATGTATGTATCCGACATTCATTTATTTGTTCACAAAACAAAAATTGATATACCTGTACATGTACAATGTTTGCATTCGGTCCACCGTATAACATCAGATAAGACTATACAATAATCGCTCTTTTTTGTAAAGTTCAGTCTAATACTGAATACTTTAAGAGACAACATTTCAGTGGTTGCCACAACGTATTTCTCTCTAGCCGACACAACAACATTTGCTTTCTCGGAAAATTTCGCCGGACATCAACAATGTTTGTTTACTATCTCACGGTTGTCAAAGGCTACACTCTAAACATTAATATTAGCTGACAAATTCAGTTCTCGATTTTTGGGCCAAAGTTCTATATTAGTTTCTTTAAGAACAAAATAAAGATTGCCCTATCAATGATTAGAATAGTTATATATATTTTTCATAAATATTGAAAACACTTGAAGAATTTACATAATGCACATAGAATACATTTTCCTGTAAGTTTAACATTTGTTTCAAATACATGTACATTTCGCATATGAGTATTTTCTAATATATACCGTAAACAGCGTTCTGTCTTTTCGGTGGATAGTCGTCTCGATGATGTATGTTGATGCTTTATCCCGCTCCCTAACCCAAATAAATATCGCTCTTTTGCTCAAAAGTACATTTTTCGATTCACAAAAAAACTTCGGGTTAACATAACGACGTTTTTACATATAAATGATTTAACTGTTGAAATGTATGTGTAAATGTGTAAAGATTGGTGGATACATGTCCGCGATATGAAGCGCGATCTTGTATAAACATACATTAACAGAATATAATGTTTTACAAACCAAGTTTTTTTTCCCTCTTATATAAATAGTTGGGAATATTCCATTATACTATAATCTACATTTTTCTTCATAACAACTGACGCTTAATAGTGAACAAACGAATAGTGGTGCAAAGAAAATAACAACCTATCAAACACAGAGTGATGACTCCATTCGTTTCTGCGCAGATATTTCCCTCCAATTTTCGCTCCGTAGCTTGTGTCAATCGCGAGGCCAGTGTTTATGTTGTTTGACCCAGCAGATGCTGCGTTGTTTATCCTTGAGATTTTCCCGCCGAGCTATGAATACCGCGATACACAAATCTGACTTTCGTTTAACTAAAATCGAATTAGCGTCAATGCGAGACACCTGCCATAATCGTAGAGTTGGGGGCGCAACTAAAGTGCGGCCCGCTTATTGTATTATAGGCGATTTACGCGGGCTTGTTTTGTAATAATGGTCGACAGATGCATCCTGCTGGACAATGAAACATTTTCTTTTTGTGATATGACGGCGTGCATTATAGTCATATTTCACAATTAAGGAGTATTTCAGTTTCACAATCCACTGTGTCCTCTAAACAAGATTTAAAAAGTAACATGGACGTGCAGAACTAGACATTTTCCACTCTTTCTCGCGCTTGGCACTTGTTATTCAAACACGACCACCAAAGTTGTCGTTGCATAACATGATTTATAGATTTGTTTATCCATTGTCCGTAACTTCGGATAAATTTAACAATTACTTGCCAATAAATGTGTTATCGCCCGGAACTAATCGCACGAGACCGCTTTACGACCGATGAAAAGAATGTGAAAGTTCAAAACGTCATCTGATCTTAATTCGATGTTCCTTGGAGACTCGTGCAATTTCTCACCGGCCACCTGCGTATTAGTCTCGGATGGGGTTAGATCGAATATAAACATCTTACGATATGACAAACATGCACGTGATCCGCGCGCGGACCGGGTCGTCTTCTTGGTCATTGGAACTGGACATTAGCCAGTGACGTCATCAAGCATGAAATAGACCAACCAATCAGGACAAGTAAACATTCCGCGAACTATTGGGGATCCAAAGCAAATACTCGTGTACAGTTACGTTTTTATGGTGTTTGCATATGCCATATGATTTATAAGTACTTGAGTAAATATGCTTTGCGTGTCTTATTCTCATTTAAATACTATACTAGTATGCAGTTACCCGGTAACATCCCAAGGTCAATCTCTCACTCATCATTGAATCTCATTATTTTTCGCTACAACTGAGATCAAATTGATGTCTATCAGCAACGCACTTAATCTTAGAAACAGAATAGAACAGTTCTTTATTCGTTTTCACAGGGAACAAAAAAATAACATTTTGTAATAAAATGTGAGCTTATGTACTGGTGGCTGACGTGGTCAAAGGGTAGTCCGTTTTTCTACGACGTCGGGTATATGTTTTACTACGAAACATTGTGTCGATACACTACTTAATCAGGTGAGTTTCATCTTTTCTGGTATTAATGGATTAGAGAACGGAACATCCAGTAATGGTTGGTACTTATTTTCAATAACAAACTAATAATAATTGCACATAGTTGGAACCTTTACATTGATTTTGAGCTAAACTCGAAATATATTGATTTGAAGTAATGCATGAGGTGGTTATTCTGTTAAAATAGCCAATTACCGTAACTTAACTTAAATAAAACTACATGTTACTTTGATACACTGTACATTAAACATTTTAAAGTACAATACAGATTACGAACATATATTTTAATCATTCAAATGCTTTGTTTCGAAGGAAATTACAAGTCGCTTTATGTATAGGTTTTGCACAGAGTATGTATTGGTTGTGCAACGAACTACAAATATAATGTTTAGGTTACTCAACGAAGTATACCAATCTGTACTTCGATGGCATGTGTATTGACACAATGTTTCGTAGTAAAACATATACCCGACGTCGTAGACAAACGGACTACGCTTTGACCTCGTCAGCCCCCAGTGTTATGTTTAAGAGAATTTACACAAATATCAAACAAACTGTAGTATATACGATTAGTCATACAGTGTGTTTCGTTTGCGTAAATTTAATAAAATTAGCTCATTCATGTGAGATGTAATAATGATCATCCCTGTTATCATCATAACTAAGCACATACTTTATTTGGCATGTGAAAACATATTATCGTTCCAAAACGATACGATACGATGCGATACGATACGATACGATACGATACGATACGATACGATAGACATAAACGGCTAGTGGCTTCGCGCATCGTGTATTTAGAAGAATGCGTCTTGTAGTTGTTGTTGTTTTTGTTGGTGGTGGTGGTAGCGATGGTGTTTTAAATAAAATATAAAATACGAACCAAAGGATCTGCCCATACAACTTGATTAACAATCAAATGCACATTGCTGCTTAAATGCTGCGAACTGCCATGGTGTCCCGAGCAATTAAACATAAATCATGTTTTAAGTGGAGAACGGATATACCCCACCGAGAGTCTGTTTGTAGCGTGAAACTAGAGGAATTTCACAATTAAAAATTACCCGCTGACGGCTTGAGTGCCAATGTAAATGTTTTGTTTCATGGATAGTGTTGTTTTCTAAGGAATTAATGCATTCAGTGCTTGATGTTAAAACCAAAGCACTCAAGATATCGACTCGAATTGTCCGTCCAAGTATTTTATTACCGTGCCTGTTTTTGATCACTGTTTCTGCTCTTGCTTAACCGGTCCTCAACGACTTAATGCACTGGGTTCCCCTCAAGCTTGTGGCATACTTTTTCAAATGGAAATCGGTCTATCGCATCCAATTGGTGTTCTGAAGGATGGCATTTTGCACAATCATATTTTCAAAAAATGATCAGATACCAATGTGATATATACAGAGTGCAGAACTCGATTGATAAAGATCAATTAAGAACAGAACAGAAAGTGTATGACGAATTTTGCATGTGTTTATCATATTTAACGCAAACAGATTTAAATAAAGTAATGTAACGTGTTAATATGTCAACAATAAGTACAAATAAAGAATATAACATTACACAAAATATTGAAAAAAGGTTGTATCAAGGATTTGATAATTTTGTGATGTGTGATACAGGAGATCTTTATTTTCATATTTGTGGAGATTAAAAACCTTAAGAATACGATCCGTTGCGCGAACACAACATAATTCCACATATTGTTAACGTATGTTCATAAAACTGGTATTACTTTTGTATATTTAATTATTAACATGCACACCAAGTTCACGGCGTCAAGCGTACATACGGACTCATTAGTCACGACCACATTGTACTGCGCGATCACTCATCATTGGATCATCCCCCTTAATTTATAATTGCGACTCGCTCTGTGAAAACAGGGTTTAATGCATGTGCGTAAAGTGTCGTCACAGATTGGCCTGTGTAGTCCGCTGCACAGGCTAAACTGGGACGACACTTTCATTCTGAACTGGATTTTTGCTAAGAAGATACTTCCTTAAAGGAAAAAAAAACATACAAGCGGAAAGGATCATCCCTGGTAAGTCTGCGTGAACATACATGAAGTCCCGTTTTACCATTTAAGTTTTAAAAACATCAAAATAATAAACATATTTAAAGTCGAAATCAGCTTTAAATGTGTTTTAAACTATAAGCACGCTTTTTACTGAAAACGGTTCAATACAAGTTTGATTTGCAAAAAAAAATGTGCATATATTGTTTCGCATTGCAAAAGATTAATTCAACAAATATTTCTATATTCAAATAAAATAATGTTAGTCAACATATCTCTATTATTGTTATTGTTTTTTCAACATAAAATAAACTTTACTAATACAAAACTTGCATTATATTATCGTTCATATCTCATTCGAGATTTCGCTCATTAATTTATACATGCTAGTGTCTGTCATTTGATTATATAGTTATCTCATAATATAACCATCGTCCAATTATCAAAGGTGTTTGTTGATTGAAGATCCGCCGGTTGGCTAAGTACATGCAAACACGAAAGTCCAAAATTAGTGGAAACCCAACAAACATTGACCGCACGACAAGATGAAAAGGCAACACAATTAAGTTCAAATTTTATTCTTCAATGATTTATTCTAATTAGAAAGGGGTGTCATCCTCAAGTTATTGGCCATTAGTTATAATCAGACAGATAGGCGGCCGACTAATACGATAGCGATCTCCCTGGTCACCTTTGTAGGCGGCTTTATAAGATGCTCGGATTTGCAATTAAGGGCTACGTGCGGTAATAGAGGAAATAGGAGAGATCCGTGTACCAAAAAGACTGTAATGACATGCGTCTTAAATGACGTAATTTTCAAGTGGAGAAAATCCTCGGGCTTGTTGTTCGGACGAATTACGTTAAGTGTTATAAATAACTATGATGCGATCACACTAAGAATGTGCGGGTTTACTCTCCCGCCAAAAGTATAAGCGACCCCCGTTGCTTCATTCTGGCTTTGGAAGATACACATAAGGAAACGATACACTCATGCAGGAAACGTGTTGTTTATGAAAGTATCCCAACATATTAACCCATTTATGCCTAGCGTCTAGAAAAAAGGCCTTGGCAAACAGCGTAGACCCAGATGAGACGCCGCATGGTGCGGCGTCTCATCAGGGTCTGCGCTGTTTGCTTAAAGGAATTTCGGTAAGAAATATTCTAAATATAGAGATACATATACAAGACATCCCTTTATTTTGGAAATACATAAATCCAATTTAGAAGGTTGGGAGAGTCCACTTGGCATAAATGGGTTAAGGTAAAATACCTGGTAAACATAGTATGTGCAACTTCATCTATTAAGAATATGCATTAGAATGTCTGTATACAACTACCAAAACTAGAGTTACATTTAGTCTTGCAAATAACAATGAAAAACTCAATTAACTGAACATTGCCAAAACACAGATTTTCTAAACACACACCAACAACATACGTGTATAAAGTACTACACAAATATTGACTTGGATGCATCATCCACTTCTAATGCAGCAACTATGCGGCACATGTGTTTCGGTTTTTTTTCCACCGTAGTTGTTTTCAAAGGGATTATACCGCTGGACAAAACAAGCAGAAAACAGTGTCTATGAAATATCTTTGTGTGTGTTTCGAGCTTTCCAGCTCTCAATCTTGAACTGAGCGTGAGTTTTCTTACAACCGTATCTACACTAAACACACCATCCCCGTGCTGTTAAAAACACGGACTGGTTCGGAGTTCAATGTTTTGTTTGCGTATGTATAAAAGAACAATCTTCTCTACTCGAGATATCTGACAACTGAAAACAACAAAGACAAAGTGAATATTCAGCGCATTTAAGCTTCCACTATTCCTATATATAAGCTATTCAATCTTTCCAAAGATAGTGAAAACATGGAAATTAATGTTATAAATACTACATCTAATAAACATTAAAATTATATTCTTTAATCAGTATTATAATTAAATGAGTGTTTTGTTCAATAAAAAATGAAAGGGTTTATAAATATATTATGTTTACGATGCATTGACACAAATATTGTAATCCTCATTATTTTCAGTTTTAAGTCAAGGACATGTAGAATACCAGTTATTATACACCCATGCTGACTCCACCAATGCAATAACAATTAATCCTCGCTTTGTGAAAACGTGGTTAAATGCATGTGCTTAAAGTATCGTCCCAGAATCTTAAACGACACTTTCAGCTTGTATTGTAGTTTTCGTTTGAAGGAAGTCTCTTTAAAGCAAAAAACAATTTTGGAGGGAAAGTGTCGTCCCTGATTAGCATGTGCTGACTGCACAAATATTAAACCCTGTTTTCCCAAAGCGAGTCTCAAATGCTTTTCGCGTATTATCTTCTTCCACTTCAGATTCACCAACAATGACACAAGAACATACAGTAAATAATTTTAAGATGGGTCTCTAGGAAATGAAGCACATTAAATTACTCCAATACCGTTTTCTGTTACAATATAACAATAATTGAACGTCTGCACGGGTTCCAAGTTCGCTTAACACAAGCAAGAAAAAGTGGATCTATCGCATGAATTACGCAGTTTATCCCCCTTGTTGGTCGGCTACAGGACGCAGTATNGTCCGTTTCTCTACGACGTCGGGTATATGTTTTACTACGAAACATTGTGTCAATACACTACTTAATCAGGCGAGTTTTATCTTTTCTGGTATTAATGGATTAGAGAACGGAACATCCAGTAATGGTAGGTACTTTTTTCAATAACAAACTTATTACAAATGCGCATAGTTGGAACCTTTACATTGATTTTGAGCTAAACTCGAAATATATTGATTTGAAGTAATGTATAAGGTGGTAATTCTGTTAAAAAAAGCCAATTACCGTAACTTAACTTACATGAAACTAAACGTTACTTTGATACCCTGTACATTAAACATTTTAAAGTACAATAAAGATTACGAACATATATTTTAATCATTCAAAAGCTTTGTTTCGAAGGAAATTACAAGTCGCTTTATGTATAGGTTTTGCACAGAGTATGTATTGGTTGTGCAACGAACTACAAATATAATGTATAGGTTACTCAACGAAGTACACCAATCTGTACTTCGATGGCATGTGTATTGACACAATGTTTCGTAGTTAAACATATACCCGACGTCGTAGACAAACGGAAAACGCTTTGACCTCGTCAGCCCCCAGTGTTTTGTATAAGAGAATTTACACAAATATCAAACAAACTGTAGTATATACGATTAGTCATACAGTGTGTTTCGTTTGCGTAAATTTAATAAAATTAGCGCATGCATGTGAGATGTAATAGTGATCATCCCTGTTAACATCATAACTAAGCACATACTTTATTTGGCATGTGAAAACATATTATCGTTCCAATACGATACGATGCGATCCGATACGATACGATAAACATAAACGGCTAGTGGCTTCGCGCATCGTGTATTTAGAAGAATGCGTCTTGTAGTCGATGTTATTGTTTTTGTTGGTGGTAGTGGTAGCGGTGGTGTTTTAAATAAAATATAAAATACGAACCAAAGGACCTGTCCATACAACTTAATTAACAATCAAATGCACATTGCTGCTTAAATGCTGCGAACTGCCATGGTGTCCCGAGAAATGAAACATAAATCATGTTTTACGTGGAGAACGGATATACCCTCCCCCCCNCACAATTAAATTACCCGCTGACGGCTTGAGTGCCAATGTAAATGTTTTGTTTCATGGATAGTGTTGTTTTCTAAGGAATTAATGCATTCATTGCTTGATGTTAAAACCAAAGCACTCAAGATATCGACTCGAATTGTCCGTTCAAGTATTTTATTACCGTGCCTGTTTTTGATCACCGTTTCTGCTCTTGCTTAACCGGTCCTCAACAACTAAATGCACTGGGTTCCCCTCAAGCTTGTGGCATACTTTTTCAAATGGAAATCGGTCTATCGCATCCAATTAGTGTTCTGAAGGATGGCATTTTGCACAATCATATTTTCAAAAAATGATCAGATAACTATGTGAAATATACAGAGTGCAGAACGCGAGTGATAAAGATCAATTAAGAACAGAACAGAAAGTGTATGACGAATTTTGCATGTGTTTATCATATTTAACGCATACAGATTTAAATAAAGTAATGTAACGTGTTAATATGTAAACAATAAGTACAAATAAAGAATATAACATTCTACAAAATATTAAAAAGTTGTATCAAGGATTTGATAATTTTGTGATGTATGATACAGGGGGTCTTTATTTTTATATTTGTGGAGATTGAAACCTTGAGAATACGATCCGTTGCGCGAACACAACATAATTCCACATAATTTTAACGTCTGTTCATAAAACTGGTATTATTTATGTATATTTAATTATTAACATGCACACCAAGTTCACCGCGTCAAGCGTACATACGGACTCATTAGTCACGACCACATTGTACGGCGCGATCACTCAAGCGTACATACGGAATCATTAGTCACGACCACACTGTACTGCGCGATCACTCATCATTGGATCATCACCCATTATTTATAATTGCGACTCGCTCTGTGAAAACGGGGTTTAATGCATGTGCGTAAAGTGTCGTCACATATTGGCCTGTGTTGTCCGCTGCACAGGCTAAACATGGACGACACTTTCATTCTGAACTGGAGTTTTGCTAAGAAGAGACTTCCTTAAACGAAAAAACAACATACAAGCGGATCGTCCCTGGTTAGCCTGCGTGAACATACATGAAGTCCCGTTTTACCATTAAAGTTTTAAAAACATTAAAATAATAAACATATTCAGAGTCGAAATCAGCTTTAAATGTGTTTTAAACAATAAGCACGCTATTTACTTAAAACGGTTCAATACAAGTTTGATTTGCAAAAAAAATATGTGCATATATTGTTTCGCATTGCAAAAGATTAATTCAACAAATATTTCTATATTTAAATAAAATAATGTTAGTCAACATATCTCTATTATTGTTATTGTTTTTTCAACATAAAATAAACTTTACTAATACAAAACTTGCATAATATTATCGTTCAAATCTCATTCGAGATTTCGCTCATTAATGTATACATGCTAGTGTCTGTCTTTTGAATATATAGTTATCTCGTAATATAATCATCGTCCAATTATCAAAGATGTTTGTTGATTGAAGATCCGCCGGTTGGCTAAGTACATGCAAACACGAAAGCCCAAAATTAGTGGAAACCCAACAAACATTGACCGAACGACAAGATGAAAAGGCAACACAATTAAGTTCAAATTTTATTCTTCAATGATTAATTCTAATTAGAAAGGGGTGTCATCCTCAAGTTATTGGCCATTAGTTATAATCAGACAGATAGGCGGCCGACTGATACGATAGCGATCTCCCTGGTCACTTTTGTAGGCGGCTTTATAAGATGCTCGGATTTGCAATTAAGGGCTTCGTGCGGTAATTGAGGAAATAGGAGAGATCCGTGTACCAAAAAGACTGTAATGACATGCGTCTTAAATGACGTAATTTTCAAGTGGAGAAAATCCTCGGGCTTGTTGTTCGGACGAATTACGTTAAGTGTTATAAATAACTATGATGCGATCACACTAAGAATGTGCGGGTTTACTCTCCCGCCAAAAGTATAAGCGACCCCCGTTGCTTCATTCTGGCTTTGGAAGATACACATAAGGAAACGATACACTCATGCAGGAAACGTGTTGTTTATGAAAGTATCCCAACATATTAACCCATTTATGCCTAGCGTCTAGAAAAAAGGCCTTGGCAAACAGCGTAGACCCAGATGAGACGCCGCATGGTGCGGCGTCTCATCAGGGTCTGCGCTGTTTGCTTAAAGGAATTTCGGTAAGAAATATTCTAAATATAGAGATACATATACAAGACATCCCTTTATTTTGGAAATACATAAATCCAATTTAGAAGGTTGGGAGAGTCCACTTGGCATAAATGGGTTAAGGTAAAATACCTGGTAAACATAGTATGTGCAACTTCATCTATTAAGAATATGCATTAGAATGTCTGTATACAACTACCAAAACTAGAGTTACATTTAGTCTTGCAAATAACAATGAAAAACTCAATTAACTGAACATTGCCAAAACACAGATTTTCTAAACACACACCAACAACATACGTGTATAAAGTACTACACAAATATTGACTTGGATGCATCATCCACTTCTAATGCAGCAACTATGCGGCACATGTGTTTCGGTTTTTTTTCCACCGTAGTTGTTTTCAAAGGGATTATACCGCTGGACAAAACAAGCAGAAAACAGTGTCTATGAAATATCTTTGTGTGTGTTTCGAGCTTTCCAGCTTACAACCGTATCTACACCAAACACACCATCCCCGTGTTGTTAAAAACACGGACTGGTTCGGAGTTCAATGTTTTGTTTGCGTATGTATAAAAGAACAGTCTTCTCTAAATGAGATATCTGACAACTGAAAACAACAAAGACAAAGTGAATATTCAGCGCATTTAAGCTTCCACTATTCCTATATATAAGCTATTCAATCTTTCCAAAGATAGTGAAAACATGGAAATTAATGTTATAAATACTACATCTAATAAACATTAAAATTATATTCTTTAATCAGTATTATAATTAAATGAGTGTTTTGTTCAATAAAAAATGAAAGGGTTTATAAATATATTATGTTTACGATGCATTGACACAAATATTGTAATCCTCATTATTTTCAGTTTTAAGTCAAGGACATGTAGAATACCAGTTATTATACACCCATGCTGACTCCACCAATGCAATAACAATTAATCCTCGCTTTGTGAAAACGTGGTTAAATGCATGTGCTTAAAGTATCGTCCCAGAATCTTAAACGACACTTTCAGCTTGTATTGTAGTTTTCGTTTGAAGGAAGTCTCTTTAAAGCAAAAAACAATTTTGGAGGGAAAGTGTCGTCCCTGATTAGCATGTGCTGACTGCACAAATATTAAACCCTGTTTTCCCAAAGCGAGTCTCAAATGCTTTTCGCGTATTATCTTCTTCCACTTCAGATTCACCAACAATGACACAAGAACATACAGTAAATAATTTTAAGATGGGTCTCTAGGAAATGAAGCACATTAAATTACTCCAATACCGTTTTCTGTTACAATATAACAATAATTGAACGTCTGCACGGGTTCCAAGTTCGCTTAACACAAGCAAGAAAAAGTGGATCTATCGCATGAATTACGCAGTTTATCCCCCTTGTTGGTCGGCTACAGGACGCAGTATTGACCGGAATATCCCCCTCGAGGGAGCCGGCTTTTTCGCAGTATTCATATTTGATAAATTAAAATTTCCCAGGCCTGGCGGTTCGACAAAAGGCGAGCCTTTCATAAAACGCGATGTGAAAAGTCAATTCACAATTGGTCAGAAGAACGCAATTACGCGGCCGGCTTGGCTTTAGAGCGATCGCCTTAATACCGATAGTGAACAAAGAGACCAGACAAATTGTTCTCAAAAGGTTTATCCATACGATCAAGATCACAAAAAGTTATAGTCTTAATAATTTGCCTCATAAGTGTTAAGTATAAACGATACTTATTATGAGCATCGCTCTGGGAAACGGATCTTAATGCACGTGCGTATAGCGTCGTCCCAGATAAGCCTGTGCATCTCGCACAGGCTAATCAAGAACAACACTTTACGCTTTCATGTAATTGTTTGTTAATATGAATTGTCTTCTTAAAGAAAACCCAGTTCAGGCGAAAAATGTCGTCACTGATTAGCCTGTGCGAACTGCACCGACTACTCTGGGACAAAACTTGACGCACATTTATTAAAACCGGTTTTCCCAGGAGCNAAATTAATGTTATAAATACTACATCTAATAAGGGTTTATAAATATATTATGTTTACGATGCATTGATACAAATATTGTAATTCTCATTATTTTCAGTTTTAAGTCAAGGACATGTAGAATACCAGTTATTATACACCCATGCTGACTCCACCAATGCAATAACAATTAATCCTCGCTTTGTGAAAACGTGGTTTAATGCATGTGCTTAAAGTATCGTCCCAGAATCTTAAACGACACGTTCAGCTTGTATTGTAGTTTTCGTTTGAAGGAAGTCTCTTTAAAGCAAAAATCAATTTTGGAGGGAAAGTGTCGTCCCTGATTAGCATGTGCTGACTGCACAAATATTAAACCCTGTTTTCCCAAAGCGAGGCTCAAATGCTTTTCGCGTATTATCTTCATCCACTTCAGATTCACCAACAATGACACAAGAAAATAAAGTAAATAGTTTAAAGATGGGTCTCCAGGGAATGAAGCACATTAAATTACTCCAATACCGTTTGTCTGTTACAATATAACAATAATTGAACGTCTGCACGGATTCCTAGTTCGCTTAACACAAGCAAGAAAAAGTGGATCTATCGCATGAATTACGCAGTTTATCCCCCTTGTTGGTCGGCTACAGGACGCAGTATTGACCGGAATATCCCCCTCGAGAGAGTCGGCTTTTTCGCAGTATTCATATTTGATAAATTAAAATTTCCCAGGCCTGGCGGTTCGACAAAAGGCGAGCCTTTCATAAAACGCGATGTGAAAAGTCAATTCACAATTGGTCAGAAGAACGCAATTACGCGGCCGGCTTGGCTTTAGAGCGATCGCCTTAATACCGATAGTGAACAAAGAGACCGGACAAATTGTTCTCAAAAGGTTTATCCATACGATCAAGATCACAAAAAGTTATAGTCTTAATAATTTGCCTCATAAGTGTAAAGTATAAACGATACTTATTATGAGCATCGCTCTGGGAAACGGATCTTAATGCACGTGCGTATAGCGTCGTACCAGATAAGCCTGTGCATCTCGCACAGGCTAATCAAGAACAACACTTTCATGTAACTGTTTGTTAATAGGAATTGTCTTCTTAAAGAAAACCCAGTTCAGGCGAAAAATGTCGTCACTGATTAGCCTGTGCGAACTGCACCGGCTACTCTGAGACAAAACTTGACCCACATTTATTAAGACCGGTTTTCCCAGGAGCCACTCTTATAAAACATCGCACGAAAAATGTAAATTACGATGCAAACTTTGGAGAAGATGAATGGCTAATCAACAACGTTTTTGTAAATTGTGTTGAGTTATTCTTTTGATTTCCGTTTAACCTTTCACAGGGCCTTTATTTTAGGAACATATAGATACTAACTGTATATGTGCTGTGAGATAAAAATTAAATCGTTATTTCATGACAGTCCCAAGAACACAAGGGTTATCATTAATTACCGCAGTATTATCAGAGGCTTATTTTCCTGTTGTGTGTCAACCAAAAGAAAAGTATGTATGTACGTGTTTGGTGCTCAACTCAAACGAATGAATATGTGCAGTATCTGGAAAGGCCGAGTGGGAATCGTATCCATTTTTGTGAACAATACGTGGGATGCGCGTATTTTTATTCATATATCATTCTTTCCTATAGTTATTATTTCCTTAGGTTCAGTAATTCTCACATTATTTTGGAATATCATTATTTGATCTTTCTTTAACGTTATTTTTTATACAAAGATTCTGTTGGTTGGATGTTAAAATAATGGAGTTGTTTTTGTGGGAGCTTCATATTCTGCTGATAATTGTCACAGTTGTAATCAAAATGTTTTACTTATGATTGCTACATATTGAGCTCTTTTTTGAATGGCATATAAATTTATAGAACTTATGTATAGTTTGTATTATGATATTTTACACAAACAGATCGTATGTTTAACGGACATTCTAGTTTTGTACAAGTTCCGTTATACCAGAATATTTAATACAAGATTACGAATGACTGAATGCATATAACTTATTGTCTGTTAATAATTACCTAAATTCATTCCATAACTTCTGAATAAATTGTGGAATGTAAGTACTACCTCATCCATAGTGTTTTGCCGAATTTTAATGTAATTTCCATGGATTTCAGATAACAACGTATTGGTTCACTATGTGCTTTAATCAGAAAATTAGCACACCACAATTTATGGACGAGTTTTGTCTTGCAATTTGATCTTCTCACGGCGGCTTAAGGAATTTGTTGAAGGAAATGTTATGTAAAGTTGTCAGATGATAAAAGGCGTATTTTCTTTTTGTGGAACCTAATTTCTTCTTTGCTATCGACGAGGGACACGAAGACAAGCGCGTGATACTGGGCAGTTGAGTATTTCACACAACGACATGACATCTCGGTGTTGTGTTACAGGCTTTGAAAGCTTTCCAGTGCCGTTTGCTTCATGGTTGCGTAAAATATTAGGTGGTTGAGGAATTAACAACATAAGTATATTTTCATCTGCTTCTGAATGTATTGTGGACCATGTCTTTGCATACAACATGTTTACTTAAGTAAAACTTTAGAACGACCACACATCATTGATATGCAATGTCGGTATATTTCTGTACACATCTTCGAGATAAAGTAATGTTTATCCTAGAAATACGGACATGTTTGTGATGTGTAATTGTGCATGCAAATGTGTACTTGGTCTGACTTTATCATACTTTTAAATGTAGTGTTCTCTTATTTGGACAAATTAAGAACATTTCAACAAAAAGTGGAAACATAATTTCAACATTTAACTTTAAATTTCTTTCTATTCGATCATACCTATCAGTCTGAATTCTTAGATCATGTGCACAGAAACGTATTTCGTATTGCTGTTCTAAAAAATGTTTGCACTATCGTTTCTAAATAAGGATCAAGCTTTACAGTTTGTTTTGTTTCTTTATATGCATAAGTAACCAACTATCGTTATAATCTCGTTTCTCCTCTTGAAAGTGTTTGTCAATAACTCTTTGTTTGCACAACGACAAAACAATACTCTAATCGATTTGTGAGTTATTAAACCACACTTTATTAAATGCATATTTAGAGTCCCTTACTGTTTATAATCAGTTCAATTAAGTATCATTTAAATGAATCAACACATCTTCCAATGTGGGTCGTAATATGATATTGTAACTATAAGTTATTTTGAACCAATATTTTACTATAGTAACATGTCAGTTGACATCAAAATGATATCTGACAAGTTCGGCTACATTTGAAGTTGATTTTCTGACAACAAGAACAGCTTTGCAGTTTTTATGTTCATTTGTTTACCAACTCGCTACACTTTGAGAAACCCCATACTTCACGCGAGTATGAAATAAGATAAGAAACAAAAGCATTTGTTTCCAACTCGCTACACTTTGCGAAACCCAACCTTCGCACGAGTATGTAATAATTGAAGAAACAAAGTAATAAAATAACTGCACTGCTACCTTTGGTGAACAATTATACGTTTTCACGTCGGATAACAATATGTAAAGTGCTTTTTCGCCCTTACCGTACAGTGTGTTAGTATTAAGAGTGAAATTCCCGTTATAATTAAGTATTACATCCAGATATATAAAGTCGTTTACAATGTCTTTATTATTATTTCAATACAACCACATGTAACTACGTTTGGTAGCTCCCTGTTTACGGTTAACGTAAAACAATAATTTTCGTTTTCTACATGTTAACTTGCGCGCTCCATGTGTTCCAATAATCATATAAACAATTAATAGATATGTGTATGTCTTCTGGCGTTTCACCTTTTGCGACCATATCGTATGCAAAGAGTTATACAATCCTACATAGTTATGTCTTGTATATTTATTCATTCCACATTATGTCTATTTTGAAAACATGTCAAGATCATATAAGAAAAGAGGGGAACGTATCCGCGATTTTATTATCTCCCCTTGTCTTAACCCGACCGCTTTATTAAAAAACTCCGAGTGTATGTTGCAATTCCATTCTTAAGATTTGTATTATTGGTACATACTGCCTATAATGCGAAAGATTTTGTCATCAAAATGGGACTTTCATTACTTTAATCATAATGCATTAAATATATAAAATGAAACCAACTTTCATATCAACGAAGCAGCAATCCAATAGTTTATTCATATTCACATATGTTTTAGTAATGTAATGGAGTATGAAAACTGCATCTATAGCTGACCTGCCTTTTCTTAACCCAAACTGCGCGTCGGTTATAACACCATTGTTTTCACACCATTGTGATATTCGCTGGTTGAGTACAAGTGGACAAATGTTGCGAAGTTACTTAAAAATGTGATGTCTCTAATTACTTGCATCTGGTGTATCACCCTTTGTATATATTTGGGGAATAATCCCTTCAGTTCATTCTTATGGGAATCTGTCTATACTTTAATCATATTAAAAATTCGTTGTGATGTGACCAGTAAAAATATCGCAGACTTCTATATATCTAAATATTCGTTTAGCAATTTATCTACATCAGGAGATTTACGTATGTATATGGGGAATAATCGCTTCAGTGCATTCTTATGGGAATCTGTCTGTACTTTAATCATATTAAAAATTCGTTGTGATGTGACCAGTAAAAATATCGTAGACTTCTATATATCTAAATATTCGTTTAGCAATTTATCTACATCAGGAGATTTACATGTTACAAGGAGACAGAGACATTATTTCAATGGCAACGAGCTCGACTGCGTCTCTTCGAACTCTGACCAGGCAATGTCAGTAAAACTTTGAAGTAGAAACTAGTTTTTGAAAATAATGTCTTTAGAAAGTATTGTAAATCTTTTTAATTTAATGATCAGACGTGTGCATGACTTTTTGAAAATAATTCACATAACATCATTTTAATAAGGTTGCTGAAGCACTTACCGAGTTATAAAGTTACAAAACATACTTAAAATTTTTAAGGCTTGTCGATGGACTTGTTTTAAATAGACTTTATAGATTAGATAAAACAGGTAAGTTGAATGTTAGTTAAAACCCTTTTACTGAATGTATTGTGGCAAATATTCAGTGTTTATAGCTGTAATATTAAATGAGCAGTGAAATTCAATCACCCAAAGGAACAATAATGTGGACGATGATACAGTGGTTCGCATAGAAACTTATTTCCCCAACGGTTTACTTATGGTATTGTAAGATACAGAAGCGTCGGAAATGTCAGAACTTGTGAATGATTGTTTCGTCAATCACCAAGGGCTCCAAACGTTATCTTGTTAATACCGTTGAAGTAGTTTGTGGGGATGCAACGTCCACCAAGTAAATGTGTTACTGGGCGTGCATATATGTTATACAATATTTTAACAGATATGTATAATGTACTGGGTCTCCCGGAAGTTTTTACTTAATTAATAAAGTAAGGTAAATGTCACCGTATCATAATGGGATTATCTTTTATAAAGAAACTTAATACACATTTGTTTCGCATATTAGACCGCAAGCTTTTAGACATACCACATGTTATCGGACTAATAAATGTCATTACAAAAACAAACAACAAGAAAATATGATTGTTAGTGTATACGTTTTAGATGAATGCAGCTACTTTTTTCCGGTAAATTGCTTAATATATGTCTATGAAATATTAGCATTTTATTATTTAATGCAGGTTAGTGCGGCATTATATAAGGGCGTCCTCGCATATAGTGATCTCCCAGTCAGCCCTCAAACGTTAACGGTCTTCAGTTTATGTCCGATCGACGTTTTTGGGCTGAATGATCGGTCACTATGCGAACAGACCCACAGTGGTCTGTACTTTTTCTAATTCAATCATCTGTGTCCCCCATCGTTTGTAGTAAAGTTCATATAATATACCCACCGTGGACTGTGCAGTTTCAAATAAGCAACAAGGAAAACTATAAGATATATACCGTGGTACTCTATTTAATGTCAACAAAAAGTTATTTAAGAACATTGTTCATATTAAGGTTACACCCGGCGCCATATTTTATTATATTTAACTAATACATTGAAGAAACGTGTTTTGTAAGTAAGTTTATTATTGGTTCCATAATTTTTTTTTTCTAATAGCCTGATGATCTGAGAGACTGTATGATCGACTAATTAGAACTAACTGTATAGTAATTATATGTAATGGCCTATAATAAATAGATGCAATAACGGTTAATGAATCAACTACGCCGTGTTAAGTTATTACTTAGCGTAATTTGTTTTTCATTCGAAAATCTTGTTTGTTCACAATTTTTGCTGTCTTGACCTGTCCTCTAGTCGTCTTGTATTCAAGTTATATATTTATATGTAAACATGTATATAAGCTGCAAAACTGACATGACAGGAAAACTTGAAACTGCTGTTGTTGTCAAAGATGCGGATAAAATCGCAATTTACTTGGGAATCTTGACATCTTGCTTCTTGCACTAGGCTATATATTCGGCTAAACCAAACAGAAAGGTCATCCCATGGGATGGATATCTGTTTGCACAACATGCGCCATTTTATTGCCTACATAAAATTTGCTGTAGAGATTGTTATTGTAACATACGTAACAACCACCATTAAAACTTAGTTGTTAGGTCAAAGGAAGATTTTACAGGGACAATGCACGATCTATATATATATATGTACAGGTTACCATCGTAAACACAATATGTTCGAAATAATTGAAGTAATCGTGTTATAAAGAATTATGCCATAATTATTGTTCCTTGTCGAAGATAAATACGAAAAAGAAGACATCTAGGACCGTGTATTTTGGTGTAATTTGAAGGTTATGTGTATATTGGAATTAAGGGCATATTAACTTTTTTTTCCCGAATAAAGATCTATCTTTCTATATCAATTACAAAGCGATCAATATTTCACAACACATGGGGGAACATAATAGACACGAATATTGACGTAATTTGTCAACGAGATTTCCACTTATGTGTAATTGGATATTTAAAACACATAATTAAATGAAAATGCCTCCAAATTTCAGTTCAATTACGAAAACGTTTTATCCAATTGTTACTAAATGTATGTCTGTATACTATTATAAAGTGTAAATTGTGATAATCTCTCATTGATTATGAACAACACACATTGATAAACCGCACAGCCACGATATATATCGGAGCCGCTATATGTGTTGCCTTAATTCGCTTGTGTGTGTCTAGACCTAGACAGAAGTAATGAATATAAACCACATGTTTATGTTTAAATATACATTACAAGGGCATTTTGGTCCATAAATAACGAAAGAAATATGTTTTGTCCATTGATTGTTTTCCATGCAAAAAATCTGGTCGTTGTAGTCAGCGAAATACTTTAATTTCACGGATCATCTTATTAGCAAAAACGTGTGAGGTATCAATATCGAATGAAGATTTTTTTTTAGTTGGTTCTTCACGTTTAGAAAATACAATAATTACAATTTTGCAAAAAGCAACGTTGTTTTAGTGTATTATAAACCAAAACCTGACCAAGTGATTTTATGTGTGTACATCGTTTTACATGTATTTTTAATATGTAATCATTCTCAAATGGCGCACAAACTAGGGCAGTATTTGACAATTGGTATTCGACATAGAAAGAATATAACACGTTCATTATAATCATACGATCACAATACTTGTAAGAAATGATATTTTTCGGATGATGCTGTCACAAGGGAGATTGAATTTAAACGGGTGTATCAGCACACATCGTCTATATCGTTTGATATTAAACTTGAACCATGTATTAATACGTGTTGAATATTGTATCAAAATAAACCCCAATTGTTATTGTTGCATCAGAACAACATTGTACCTTCTAGGTTTGTAAATGCGAACCGATGACACTAATCTTCGACATAAGTTTTAGTTTCTGAAAATTTCAAACGTTTTTCTTTTAAAAACAATAAATACCCGATAAACCTTAATTCATAAACGAAGTCATTTGTTATGTCATTATTATCCATTATTTTAAAGTCGTTTTGAACATATTTCACCTTTATTTAATTGAACATCTGAAAGCTGATTTGTAAGAATATCTGCCTTGTTGGAATAAACTCTGTTTGTAGGCATCTGAACAGTAATGGCATTTGCTGTCCGATTGCTGATATTAGCAATAAATATATTACCTGTTTTATTATGAATAATATTCCAGCGATGAAATTAATTCTACAGTGGTTTATATTTGTATCATTTGTGAGACTACTTATAATGTATAATTTGTCTGATCACGAACTGAACTAAGTTTCAAACATCTTACTGACTATGATATCCGCAGTAAATTATTGTTCTGACCAGACTTCAAACTAAAATACATGTTATACAATTATCATCTTAGCAATAAAATTATATTTCGTTTTTTGAAAATAAATTGGTAAACATTATCATTATGTATATATGTTTACGCAGTTCATTCGTGTTTTGACATCAGATGTATAAGATACATATTTAAATGTAATGATATAGGGTTCTTAGCGTGTAATAAATGTCACAAAACATTGCCTGCGTTTACGAGACGGAAGTGGTATACACGGGGTATTTAATATTAAAACGACATGTCCACAATTAGTGTGTTGCCGCTGAGGTTTGCATGCATGTTTACGTAAGTTTATAACTATGTCAAAATACAGGAAGACAAGGAAAAATAAGCCTCATTCGTTGTTAAGATGTCCATAAGTCGTCGTCCAGTTGCAGTGCAATTTTTAGTGGTATCTGACAACGGCGTTCTAATATATCTTTGTTAAGAAATGTATTGTAAATAAATTTATAAATGACCTCTGTTTTGCGATTTGATCTCACCCACTGCTTTATTTACTTGTAGAAGACAATGTTAAGTATATCGCGGACGAAAGAAATAAACGGCTGCTATGATAAAAAGGTGTGACCCGATGACATGTGTGAGATTCTGTCAACTGACACGTCACGCAATGTAATGACCTATAGGGGTTGTGTTACTAAAAGCTCTTAGTGCTTAGATATACGAATACATTTTCGCGGTTGAAGAATGGGGTACATGTGAAATCGTTAATTGTATTTTCCAACCGGTTTCACATTTGTTACGTGATTAAATGTTCGCAAACAAAAAGACGCTAACTTGAGCAAAATCGAATGGCATATATTGAGATGAAACACATTTTATTCTCAACGCATCTTCATAATCTCATGAGTTTTCACATAACCTGGACAATGCGGAGTCGTGTGTTTATGCATGTGTATTAAACAAAATGAATAGCAATAAGTTGTTCTATATACAAATTGCATTTTATAAAATACCTTTGACATAGAACCTTGATCGCTGTTAACTTCGAACATCACAATGGAGGGTTATCAACATTTCAATCCGACAAAGAATTTCAATGTCAACAAACACGTGTGTATCTTATCATATGCTGACCTTGTGATCCCAAAAGATTTTAAAAAGAGAAACTAGAATGAACTATAAAGGACGCCGTAACTGCGTATATGTTTTTAGTTTATGTTCTTTTTGGTTTCATTTATTTTAAAATGTGCGTGGTGAATATGAATTATTGCGTAAATCTTAGTCAGTTGGCGTTTTCGAATCACAAACATATTTGACGATAAGTCGAACAAAAAAACGAATTTGCAGCACAATTAAATTGAATATATATGATGGTGTCATTAAACATACATTGTCATAAATAACGTTGCAGTAATATACAGGATTCATATATGTGCTTGTTGATGCATACATTTATTGCATTGTGCGGCTATCACAATGCAATGGTTTCCCTGGTGGCCATAGCATGCGAATACCATGTTATATGGCTAAGAGAAATAGTGGAAGATTATATAGTGTTTGCATATCAACTAATTTCCCTGATGGTTCATTGATGTTACAAGGGGAATACATCTCCTGACTAAGAAAAATGTAAACAAATATTGGTTATTTAATGTTTAATTGTCATTTTAAATTGGTAAAATAATAAAGCAAAGATAATTTGGATACTAAGTGTAGACCTAACATAACGTTAATAATTCACTGAATGTTTTAAAGCCAGTGCGGCGCAGTGGTAGCACTCTGGCCTTTGCTTCCAGGGGACCCGGGTTTGAATCCTGCTATTGGCAATTTTTTGTATTCAAGAATTTTTCTTAATGTTGTTTTTAGTTAAATCTATTCGAAACAGTAAACGTAGTTAATGGCATTAAAAAAAAACGAAAAGTCTCTTTAATTTTGATAATTATAAAAAAAAATGTTGTCCCGAGAAAACGGTTTGCGGTCGCGAAAACTAAGTAGTGGTAGTACAATCTGTATTATTAAATGTGAAGAATCTCTATACGCATGCAGGCCTTTGATAACGGTATTATAGCTGTATACAAAATGAAGCGTGCGATTATCCTTGTTATTAGATCAATATGTGTGTAAGAAGAGGGACTGTACTTGGTTGTAAAACATGTCTTCACACAGATGGAAATACCGGTAAGAAACCCCTTTAATTTCAACTAATGACCTATTCAATTGTAATAAATGTAAATCCCCACTGTCAGAGGTAGCATAGGCATGTTTCATTAAAATTCCACGAGATAAACTATTTTATTTACATGATATTTAGATACCACACGCAAGATATCCATTGGGAGAATTTAAGTGTTCACACACACAGCTGTGGTATATTCGCCTTTATTTTGTATCATCTTTTTCCTGCAGACATGTTCATTGGTACTCTTAATGCAAGGTTTGAAATTCCTATACAAAAGGCTTCGATCTCGGTAAATAATTTAACTGTTTGCATTTTGAACAAAATATTTGTGGATAAGATTTGGAACGAATACCCGCCGGTGTTTACATTCTTATAATTTGTGTCTATGTTATTTTGAAGTACAAAATACCGTCATTTACAAGTGGATGAATACTTTTTGTCTGAAACATATCCTCTTTTTTTATATTATATAACACTCTCGGTTAACACGCATACAGCCAAAGGCAAATGTTTAAGTAAAACAGGTCAGTGTATCCATAGATACGGGTAGTACTTGAATACGAATTCACTTTTTGAAACGTCGATACGGAAATTGTTGTGACGGTCCAGCAACATCACAAATAAAAGCTTAGTTGTGAATCTGTAACATTGACATACAATACAAAATGATCCATGTATTGACTGAGCTGAATTGTCGTATACCGTTTTCAACAAAAAAATAATGCAACATATGTTGTAATGAATTTAAGAAGTCAATTATTTCGTCATCATAATTCAAACACATTATTTATCCTATTCACTATTTTATACATTGTTTGACCCACTGGAAATATGCAATTGCTTTTATTCCTGCTAGCTGCTAATTTCCATTACCACATATATTACACGTGTGTATATCGATGTATTTGCTGTCAGAATACTGATATTTGCTGAACGCATTGATGAATTTTCGTTCCAACTAATTGTACATAGACAGTTGCAGAGAACATTAATGGTATAATGACATTCAAACATTGTCAGGAACAATGCATTACACGATATCATTACTTATAATAGACGCCCAATGACATTCATTCAGTGATTTATATTAAGAGGATTTATATTTATTCTGGTAACTGAGCCAGGGTACTGACAGAACCGCTTAAACAGCGGCATACTTTATATGATTTTGATATGCAAATGATAGTTCCGAATAACTTAATCTGAACAAGGATAGTTGTATCATCTATTATGTATGGTCAAAGAATTTCTTTCCAATTTGTTTTAAACATTGCAACATTTTTTTCTGATAGAGCTTAATCCCATTGCAAAATTTAAACATGTGGAGTTTTAACACACTTTATCTTTGCGACAAAGATATTTTTTTATACTTTTTATGAAATGTATATTAATAGTACAGCACCTTTTGCACAAAATACGTGCTTAAAAGAGTCTATATCTATTAGCAGATCGAGGTAATTTGTCGCCGCTATTGTGATACAATTTGTCAGAAATATATGTCAAGGACTCTGGACTCAGGAATCCAAAAGGCTAATTGATAACACGCGCATAAATTACAATTTGTTCTTTTGTATATGAACCGTAAAATGGAAACCAATACAAACGCGTATTGACATTCAAATTACTGAGGTCTTCATGACGTTTTATCAATCACGTAGGATGCGAACGTATAAATTTCCAGTTTATATTTGTTTCGAAATAATCATTAAACAACCATTACTTTCGCTTTCAGCCAATGATGCTTAACAATTGGTCGTTATGTTATGATATATTTTACTCCGATTTGACATAAAACAAATATCGTAAAACAGTGTTTACTTTCACAAATGGAGTATGTGTCAAATAATTAATAAATAATAAACATGCGTTATTGTGAATTTTATTTAAGCATATATTTAACAGAAAAGGATATAAGTGTGGCTCGTTTGAGATTCGCATTCTCGTTTACTTTAATATCCATCTGTATTCGTTATTCTGATTGTAATTAATCGTCTAAATATAAGCTGTCACTTCAATATAGATCTAGGAACATTTATAACGAAATCCATTAGTTTTCCTCGAGTTGCAATTTTATACCAATGTATATCAGATAAGACGTGCTGGAAAATCGTTTTCCTTTGATCTGAAAATTCGAGGAGTAGGGAAATACAATTTATGGATGACCTTTGTCTTGCAAATGTATAACCTCCAACCATAATTAATTTGTGGAGGATATGTTATGTTAATTTGTCTGACAAAAGACGCATGTTTTGTTGTTGTGAACGAATTCAAGTTTTGATATTTAGGAAAGACACGAAAACTCAAGAACTAGATGCTGGTCATGACACTGAGCAATTCACACAATGCCACGACCTCTCGGAGATCTATTACTGGTTAAAATATAATGAAGGTCCATGATTCAAGTGCTTGAGGTAAAGCCATCTCAACTGGGGAATCGGTAATATTTAATAGTATTACTGTTGTAGGAGCACTTGGTGTTCATAAATATTGCTCACAAAATATGAAAGAAAATAAATTCGTTCAATGTTCATGCGAAGTTCTTGTGTTCGTGCAATTATTAATGTAGATCGAATAGTTTGGTCACAAATTCATCATTTAAACACACATCAGTATGGCCACATCAAAGTTACAATATCAATACGGTATATGAAATGCAATTCTGTAATTACATCAATAAAGTAGCATCATACTTACAAAGATGTGCCCAATTTCAGCTACGTTTGTTTAATAACTACACTGATGAAAACGGATATAATGACGCAACCAATACATAAGCCTCAAGTAAATTGTTGTCTATGTAAATCTTGAAAAGTGCATGCGCCGAATAACGGATGTTTGCGTGTGCGTGTGTCTATCGGAAGGTTCTGACTACGTTTAAGTTTAGGTAGACAGAGTACAATAGAACAGTTAATTTCAAGGGGGAAGCGCCTTGTTTTGATCAATATATTGCAGTTAAATAATTGATATTGCATCTTTAAACTAATTTAATTAGCTAAAACGCTCCTATAAAAAACACTATATGTTAAATTAAACATGTATGCACATCCTATTAATTATTTTCTTGCTAGACGGTAAAACGTACCGTCTATTAATCCGAACAACGGTCCATGTCGCGTTATGGAGTCAATAATATTCTTAACGAATGGACGGGACAAACCTTTATTTTACGCATTTTATAATGTTCTGCTTCTCCCACTAGCATAAGTAAACGTTCATAGAATACGTAAACCACTTTATCATGGTTCACAATTTATCGTACTCCCCCACATTGTATATGGTTGAACGCTCTCAAAGCGAAACTATGCATTGTGATTGCCTCAAGCAATAATGAGTCAATGCGTCAAGAAACCGATCACATGCATAACCCCGTAGATTGAGTTCATTTTTGTAGAAGTAGAATATTGCCTTTAAAAAAGAAAAAAAGGCTAAATATTACGATGGCAGCAAGAATATTTATGTCACTTTAAGTGTTGTTTATTATTAATACAACAAAACGTCTGTGAAAAGATACACCCTAAACGTTAAACCCCTGGCAGGCAGCAACAGTGTGTTTTTTTATGTATTGCAAACGACAAGCAAATATCTCTTATAATTAAATGAAGATGATGTGCTCGTTTCCATAGACGTGGTTTTTAAACAAATGCAATGTTCATTACAGGCCATTACATAAAATGTCGGAACAGCGGTTTCTCATTAGTACCACACGGTACTTCACGTCAATATAAGACTCCTAGGTATAATGTGCTAATTGTAATATAAAACATTATGTTATCGTTAACCTCAAACAAACGCGTTATCATAAATAAGATGTTTTAACTACAAAAACATTAAAGGGCTTTTATAAGCGTCGTTCTAACATATATTTCATTCACTTGTAATAAAAGACATATTCGGCATCTCATAATTTGTCATAATGTGTCTGGTTTCTTAGCAATATAACAGGCTATTGTTGCCGGGTAACATGATTATTATAACGATATGTACTTTAGTACAATTTGTATAGTAAATAATGACATGTTGTGGTGTGTATTATTTGAGTTTGCTATTTTGATTTCCTATTCAAAGTGCATGGTAATACCGTTGTTACGTATTATATAGACATTCATCGTGCGTACTACATGAAGTAATTCTGAAGGACTATAATGTGAACAATCTTTAAATCGCGTGACTCATGCAAAGGCCACTTAATTGAACTGTTTAGTTATGTTCACTGATCAGAACGCATTGAGAGCAATTTCAGCATTGCTTCAATAAAGATGATATGCGTGTAAAACACAAACACAAAATCCATAGCATAGCTGGCAAGCACAATGGAAGAATATTTTATCTTACAAACCGCTTCTTAGAATGTCGTATACGCAATGCTTGGTTTCGTGTACTCCAGAACAGTAGAAAATATTTTTCCCTACTCATTATTTACTTTATTGTGTACGTTTTGCGAGCAAGCAGGCATGTACGTATACAGTATACGTATATTCTAACGAATATAAAATGTAGTGAATGTGATAATAATTGATAATAATACTGTCCATGTGAAATTACTCAAATTAGCTAAAACAGGTATGTCCGTCAGGTTAAATGTGGTAAATGACCACACACTTAACAGGACGCACATGCGTTACCAGATTAAATAAAACGTTCGACTTTCAACGTCATGATCGCAATTTTCCTACAGGAATATAGATAAACATATATGTACAGGTTTATCTTAAATACCTTAAAAGCAAACAAAACATAAAGGCCTTTTAAATTAGAACAACATCATGTAAAATTAAAATGTATCTGCTTTCTTGAACAATTCACAAATGCTGAAAGAACATAGCGCATGTTTTTTATGTTTCATGATGTATGTCTATTGTTTATGTACATTGCACTTATGTTGTTTAAGAGGAGTATAGACAGCATCGGGAGAGAAATCCGAGTCACACTCGAAAAGTCCTATATTTAAGGAAATTGGCAAATTACCTACTACAACTTAACATAAAAATAATAACAACTTGGGTCACCGCCGTGGAACGGTCACTGCAGAGCCGATTTAAATGTATTTCAAACCTTATCCCATCTAAATTTTTATAAAAAGTATCATGACATTTATATTGATAACTCATTTTGCTTATCGATAAATTGTTTTCATGATCAGAAGCCCTAATGCTCTGATAGCGGAGAGAAAATGGTCATGGCAAACGGTCTGCCTTGTTAATATAAACAATATAACTCAGTGTGTGAATTGTTATGTTACTGATTTTACCGCTATGAAATTAATTCTTTTCTCCATAGCTGTAGAACAAATTTCAACAGCCATTACATCTATCCGGTCAAGAATATATCTGCAAACCACATCTATTTCATTAATCATAGCTTATTAATCAATCCTGATAGTCCAACAATAAATGCAATAATAAACATCAAGGAGGAAAAACAAAATATGAAATCGTCTCAAAAATGAACACAACGTGGTCGTTATAATTAATGTATATAAGTGGGTATTTTTTGTTTGTAATAACAAAAAGAAAAGAATATTGTTTTGATTATTTACAGAGCAAATAGCTTTCATTTAATTCTTAAATCTCACATATTAACAAACTGACAAGTGTTGATCCTACAAACAGCAAAACTGTTAATGTCATTAGAAATAATTCGAAATTGGCATTCGTGTAAACCACGATATATGTGGAATGCATAAACATAAACAATAGTAACACGTCTAACGAGATAACACAGGTAAGGAATGATTTTTTTCATGAACAAATACTTATAAAACAGAAATTTACCTGTATATAAGATAATGACAAATTAATGAGTTTACAAAGTGCATCTCACACGTGTAACCTGATTAACAGATTGATTCATAGAGTTGTATCTTTTCTCTTGGTAGAACAACTATATTAAACTTGTGTAACCATACGGACAGGTACTACATCGTTAAGCCTATCCAGTGACCCTAAAGCTTACACTTCACTTCGTCAACGATGCACTTATGCCTAAGGCTTCGTACAAATATGTATATTATTGTAAAACAAAAATGTTCAAAGTGTGTCTTTGATGACGAACAGAAACAAGCCGATCCTTCATGTGTTCTGACATTTCAACGCTTCAATTTCTGTCAGCAACATAAGTAAACCATCAGATAATTTACTTTCTATGGGAACCAATGTATCTCGCCATTAGTCATCTTCAAATAGCCAGGCCTGATTCGGTTTATCTTCGTGATTTACCTCATATGCTTTTTTCACATTGGAATTTCAATGATTATAGTATAGTTAGCACACAGTTTTATACCACGTCGGATTTCGCATATTAGTCTCATTTAAATACATCTTAGGTCACCAGTGGCATTACTGCCTTCGGATGCGTATTACATGTGTGTGATATAATTGCATGATTAAAGCCGCAGAAAACAAATACTTTTTTTTTAATGTCAGGTGAAACGATTCCAAAACTATTTGCAAATTTGATCATGGAGTGCAAGAACAAATAACACACATGAACTACCTCCATTTAAAAGTATGTTTTAAAGCTCTTTATTAAATTGAGGGTCACCGTTCGATGATAGTACTTTGAGATTAGAATATCGCGTCGCATTAGTGTGATGTTTACCATCCAATGAAGGTACAATTGGTCCTTGTCTTATGGTATACGTTCGCATTAATATTTAACTGGAACAAATAACTGTAGTGTTATTTGTTATCAACGCCAGCCTACCGCAAATATGTTTTATTTCACACAATATATGAAGTTTGAATTATCTTTGAAATTGGGTTCAGATAAAAAGTTGCGCATTATTGCTTTGTCTTGAGTTTTTTCTCTTTCGTAAGCACTGTATCAATTGCCAACAAATCATGCGACAACCAAGGGTATAACGTGCGCATACCAATAGTCGAGTACACATGTTCGAATTTCTACAAACGCTGTAATGAACATCTATGAACCAGGCCTACTTAAGCTTTACAACCGATAACACAATGTTTGGAGGCGATGTGATTGCGTGTTGAATTCTAAATTACCATGTCCAGAATCGCTTGCTCGTCTTCGGTTTCCTCCTCGATCTCAAAGCAGGCTTTTGTTCCAAACAACAGAACACACGACTTTTATTATATCTATTATATTTAAGTAATATTGCTTTTCACAAATTTATTAAGCCGTGGAAAAGATCTTATTGCAAAACAAAAGTCGTATTCCCTTATTTTCTTATCAAAGAAAAAGATATACCAGCAGACTGTAATCAGAAATCCATGGGAATTATATTTCAGGGCGACGAAAAACTAATCGATTTCGTTGTTATTTACATCCTACAATATACTATGGAGGGACTTCTTATGCTTAGACAGTCAATAACGGTTAACGTCTGAGCTTAGTGTATTCAGACCTTTGCAATAATGTATAACATATTTTTCAAAAGACGAGGAGCTGGATATTAAACGAAACAAGAATTTATTAAAACCATACCCCACGGGATGTCCTTTACATTTGCTGGTCTTAATATAATAATAATAATAATGTACATATAATTAATAGGTACCAGGTGCGTCACATTATGACATAAAATGTGCGATGATTACAAATAAACCAACAATATCAAACATCCAACCATAATATTATTATGCGAGTATTTTGACAGATTTAACATAATAATTCTAGGCTTTTACATCCATAACATAACACCGAGAGGTCATATAATGAAATGCTAAGTTGCCATTGTCAGAATCTTCGTGCTCCTCCTTGATATCAAAGTTTGGTTTATTGACAACAGTATGACCTTCGACTTTTGTCATCATGAACGTCGACTTATTTCAAACGACTTATAAGACATGAATGGTATTTATGTCCTTGGAAAGCAAACTTCACAATAAAGCGTTCGGACCAAAATACTGTATCTTTTACAAATAAACGCCGATGTTAATTCGCTTTAAACCTATATCCCCCCAATTAGATTTTGTTTCAGTTTGAATTATTGTGTCAAGTTAAATGAGAGCGTTGTTTTAAATAATGAAAATTTTGTTTGTTTTGAGACTGGTCAATAAACATCAAAACGTGTAATGGGAGATAAACATGAAGCGGCGGCTGATATTGTCACATGGGAATACGTGTCTGTCGGACATCAATCCTATATTCATTAGTGTATCCCGTGGATTACACCGTACAATCCAGCAAAATATATGTTCATTTTGCATTTGGGTGAGGAACATTATGTTTTTCAAAGTCTATCTATGCTATTTATGATAATACGAACAGTGACATTAATATCAATATTAGGAGCATATGTTGCGTTCAAAACCACATTGTCTTAAACAAAAGATTTGCTAATGGAAACACGAATGCTTATTGAGAATAATTATCCCTATATGTTGTTTATATTATTTAGGTTAAATAAGTCCTTGTTAACCGATAAACCCTTAACGTATGATAAAAGGAGGTTAGTCTAGCTTTTTACGAACCTATGCGAAGATAAGAAATTACCTCTAATAAATCATGGACGATGGTGTGATCGATTCCATAGGGGATGTTCTTTAACACACGCAATGTTCATAATAAGCCATTCATAATTTCGAACAGCGATTTCTCATTAGTTCATCGGCCGGCACTGACAAGCATTTGTGTTATTATTATGCTCTTAGATATTCCTGACAAACAAGGACATGTTTCTTCAATGTGTTCATTGAAATAATTTAATAAAACATTATGTTGTCGTCCATATAATGGTTTTACAGTTGACATAAAACACAATTTTAACTAGAAGTATATTAGAAAACAAACATGACTAGTATGAATTATAGACATACATTTTCTTACAACCGCTTCTAAGAATATCGGATTCGCTATTAGAAATGCACGATTCGTGTAACAATAACAGAAGTAAATACTTTGGATCAAGTAAAGTAGTAATTATATTCCCGACAAATACTTTAATTTTTTGTGTACGTTTTGCGCACAGACAAGTACACAACTATATTCTAGTTAATGTACATTATAGTGAATGTATTTATTTTTTTTGACAAATTCAGCGAATAACGTTGTCGTTAAAAATTGTATTCATGTACAAAATATCTGATTTATGGAACCTTTAAGAGAGTGTTGATTTATATCATGCTATTTCCTCGGTCATATTAATGTGTTTGGTTAAAACATTTATGGTTTACTTTTTCTGTGCGGCTCCTTGCTCTGATTGTGGGAGTGGAAGTGGCAATTGCATGTTAAGAAACAGAAAATAGCAAAAGAACGCACAGTTTTCATTTGGAAATCTTAAAAATCAGAACTTATGCAAANTAAAAAATAAAATCGAATAATATTTTGATTGTATATAGAGAGTATAAATACTTCATTTTATTCTGAAATTTCACATCTTCACCAATCGAGATGGGGTTTTTTTTATCTAAATTTTGAACTATGTATTTATTTCTTAAATGACAGGTTTATATATCAATAAAAAGTACATTTCATATTTACAGTGAACTTTTTTCTACTTAGATCTATATCAGTGGTAATATCCATGAATACAAACTGCCCGCGTTTTTGCATAGACATGAATCATTCTACCTCAGATCACACTGTGTGTCCTCACATGTTATATTAATTATTTAACAATACTTTGTGATTCGCGATTTCAATATAGTGTAATGTTAGTATTTAATGAAGACGCAGTTTTCTTTCCAAATATTCAAATCACACATTATATATCTCTTTGACTATCTAACTAAGATTATTTCTACAGAAAATTGAAGTCAGACTGTGTTATTAAAAGCAAACTGTCATCTGCCGATATCATATCTGGCTTTAATGGAAGATTTCAAGACAGGCTGACCGCGCACTGACTTTGGTGTCCTGCGAGATGGAATGCACTACGTCTAAAGTTTGTGCTGGAACGCTGCCTTCTGCAAAACCAAATATGTTTTAAATGTTTGTATGTCCATATGAAACTTTATAACATATTTGTTCGTTCGTATATCAGGGTAAAGAACAAAAGGGGAACATCAATAATTACAAAAGGTTATTTGCTCGCATTCTGCAATACAATGTTTTTAAATATAACTTTTAATGTGCAATTGATCAAGGTCAATTAAATTAAAACAACGACATCCTATTTTTTAAAGTTCTACACACAATTCCAAATCACCGTTCGATCAGAAGCGCACCAGTTCGTTGACATTAAAATCTCGAATTTGAATGATGTTAGCCATCCACCACTACAGTTGTAATTGGTTTCTGTGTAGATTGCTTTTTAATTGTTAAGTAGACCAAATTATTTGCAGTGAAATGTGTTTGTGTGTACACCAGCATACCACAAACATTTCTTCGTTTCTAACGATATGTTATAGCAATATATGTATTTAATTATATTTGAAGGTGGATTCAGAAAACAAAGATGTTGCACAATACAATTTGTTTGTTATAATTTACTTTAGTTAGCATTATACATTTTGAGAGGAAATTATGCGGTAGCAGAGGGAACAAACGTGCAACAACCTATAGTCTAGAACACAGGTTTTCAATTCTGCTCATGTGCAAACATCGATGAATCAGGCATTCGGAAGCTTTTACAATTGATAACAAAACACCGAGAGGTGATGTCATTGCGTGTTTTATTTTCAAATACCATGTCCAATCACGAGCTTTTCTTCGGACTCATACTCGATATCAAAGCAGACGTTCGTTCCAAACAGCAGAACACACGACTTTTATCAGCTGCCAAATTAACATAACATTGCCTTACACAAATTAATTAAGCCGCGGAGAAGATCAAATTGCAAGACAAAAGTCGTCCATAAATTGTATTCCCCTAACTTTCTGATCACAGTAGAAATATATACTATTACGCTATCATCAGAAATCCATGGAAATTACATTCAAGCACGACGAAAACTAATGGATTTGGTAGTTATTTACATCCTTAAATATGCTTTGCATGAACTTCTTATGCTTTAATAATCAATTACTGTGAGCAAGTGTGCTTTAAGTGCTCAGGCCTATAATGTATTATTTATACATCATGTACATCATCAGAAGCTTGGTAACATCAAAACGCAACGGAAATTTGTTAAAATCGAACGACTCAATAATGTTGATGATCATAATTATTTTTTTAATTATTATTTTCTTTTAGTTCTCCTTATTTATTTATAACCGTTCCATATGTTCTGGATTTAGACATCTTAACTTTAACTGTTAAATAATTTATTGCAAAATTGGTGGGAGAGACGCATCAAACAAAAGTAAACATCCGTGTGACAAATATACACCAAAGCCAAATAAAACTGGTATTTCATTATTGGAATACATTTTTTTTTATACAAATTTCATATACTGATACCATTAAACGCTGTGCCAGTCCTATTTACTGACTTGTATTACTGTGGTAATAATCAAATTGGCCTAAAGGTAGTCGCAATTGTGTATATCTGAGCTGAGAAGTAAATGTCCAAAAACTCAAGGTTGTTCATACAAGGTTCCAAAAGGATTTATCAACATATTTATAAAATGGAGGAAAGGAATACATGCCTAACCCAAGCTTGAACTATGTAGTATTAAGTTCAGTTGTGAGGATAAATAAATAAATATTTGAAAGATCATCTCTACCATAAACCTTATTTTAATAAGTGTATGCAATTGATGTATTTACGAATTTCAGAATAACAAAAAAAAATATGTGTATCTAATACGTTCTAGAAAAGTCTGTTTAAATACATTCAGCCTTTAGCCCATGACAAATCGCATAGTAACAGTTGCCAACGACGTACAGGCAATTCAAAACAATAATATGAATATAGACAATGTGAAACTGCAGATGCACGAACACGAGTAAAAGAGTATTATAGCATGTGGTACTTAATTTATGGCTGGGAAACAATGGCCAGAAAGTGTGACACAAGACACATCTTGAACATGCTTCACATATGCAATAAGAAGTTGCTCCACTGACAGCATCTGACAACTGATAATATGACAGCATAGATGACAGAACGGGGATACAAACTACTGCATCCACAAAACATCAATCAAATACTGTTGTAGTTTTTTCAAATATAATCAAATTGATTCTTCAGCTGCACAGAGAAGAAAGAAACCTATCATAAAATGTAGCCCTGTATTTATGGAAATCGCCAGAAAGGGTAAATACCTCTTCTTAGAACGTATAGTACATTTTAACAGAGCAAAACAATTATATGACTATCATTAAACATATTTATAAAGATGAGAAATCTCAATAAATATTTAAATATTATTTACTAAGACAAATAAGTAAACAAGCGATTAAAACTCCGAAAAGTGTGGATCTTAAGATATTTTAATCAATATAATAAGGTAAAATATAAAGCACATGATTTGGGGAAAATTGAACAGATCTTCCATTAATCTCACTAATTCGAGCTTTCTGAGCTCTAAATTCCTACCTCTGGTACAATCATGCAGAAAAGGTGATTCGTTGTACATTGTATTGAATCAATGTTTTAATGTAATGTTTTAATTAACTTCTCGTTTGAATAAATCACACGATATATATTATATAACATATACAATTTCATATATTATATAAATTATATACATAGCGAAGTAAGTTGCTCAGATTTGTGAAACATATTTTGTATTAAAAATAACACAATTATGTGAATATGAACACCATTAAGAACTGGATAGAATAGATATGCTTCATGAACTGCAATACGTAGAGTAACCTTATATGCGTATCGCCGGAATGGCCTCTAAATAAACTATATATAAAATTAATATCCAGTGACAAAATATATAAAACAATATATAACTTGAAGTTCGACTAGCTTTTAAAAGAAATTTCAGCACACAATGTTTTTCATTGATAGTTCAAAGGCAGTAAACATGCTTTGAATCATTTAATGTCAAGTGTTTTTATTTTAAGGAACTGCCCTTTTTTTAGGTGGCGGTGGTTGTGCAGTTGGTGTCGGCGGCGATGATGGTGGTGGTTGTTATTGTTGATGCAATAATAATTGTTTTTGTTGTAAATGTGGTTGTAGCAGCAGCAGTAGTTGAAGAAGAAGAAGTAGTAGTGACAACAACAGTAGTATTATCAGTAGTAGTAATAGAAGTAGTGCTGGAAGTAGTAGTGGCAGTCGTCAATGCATCTAGCATTTCTTCGAAAAGTATTTACTCATCGATTAGCTGGACCTGTTTTTCAGTTATATGAATAACTATTTATTTATTGCACAATTGGCACAATGGCTTTAATTTTCTTACTATTTAGACAGCAGGCATTCTAGCTGTGATGAAAAGCTATTTTCCAATCCGAAATGTAAGCTGTAGAAGAACTTCAGGGAATACACAATCTATTGGATATCGCACCGGTCGTTTGTAACATCTTCTTACTATAAATGCGCCTTATTGTTTGTGTTTATTTCTATTCCGACGTTTAATTTCGATTTCTGATCTAAGGTTGACTCGTAAGTGGTGTACAGTTTTTGTTGCTCGGATGATGATATTATGACCCAATAATATTCTAGCACAGAATGTTGTCATTAAACTTGCAAAAATAATACCAGAATTGCAAACCAACGACAAATGATGCGTTTAATATACTTTCCTGATGAACGAACTGTAGCAAATCAAACATCAGATCAATGTCCCATCAGGGGGTTGAAGTACAACACTGTAATTTTACTCAGTTTGCAGGAGTTAAGTAACCCGTAAAATAAAGAATGGTCAAACTAAGTTTTATATCATCATTAATTCATCTGAAAAGTCTGAACACAAACAGTAGCTCCGGTGCATAAAGATCGAAGCAACTAAACGAACGCGCCTTTTGCGCTGTGAACATGTTCGTGTAAGAGGCGATATAAACTTTGGTAGTTATACTTACGATTTATGGACAGTGAACACAAATCGATGAAACAAACTATCAATTTGCATAAACGAAATTGATTAGAAAGATACACAAATATTGTTTTTTCTCAAAGCAGTAGGATCATTTTACAAGCAATGTCAGAGATGTTATAATCCCCATAGATATATAAATAAGATTTCATTATACTCGTGTTGGTACAAAGGCAAACACTAATCCAGGGTAATTGAACGAAAGGACAATGAAATGTGGCTTCTAGTCTATGCTACCAGATTCGAAGCAACCATAAATCAGTGCCTAGATTTTCTGTCAGCGAAGAAGCCGAGACAATGAGATTGTTTGACCACTGATCGTGCGGCTGATTTTAAAGACTTGAACATCCAATGATGTATGAAACAGTCATAACAACACACACTAGCACACAAAGACATGCACATCCAATGATGTAGTAACAGTTAAAACAGCACACACTAGCATACAAATACACCTGAATTCATACACTTATACCTCACATATAACAATATTTCAATTTAATTATAAGAGACTGCTTATTTATGCATTTAATTACATTTACAACAATACGACTTTCATAGCATAGTTTTCTACTGCGATAAACTTTAAGTATAGTTGTGTTTCAGCTCCTAGGCGAAAACGTGGTTGTACAAAAACCAAGCATATCTTAAGTAATATGACGCTTTCATATCTGTAAATCATATGTACATTAACTAGCAATATAAGCAAATGATCGCCCGTGGATATCACGTGTTTAGCATATGTCATTTAATAAAATTCAAACCAAAAACTGAAATTACATATGAACAGTTGCATATGATATGTATTACATGAACCATGGCCATAGAGTTGACAAAATACGAAATCTTTTCATTTAACCCCAAACCATCGACGTCGCTAGCACCATCCCCTCAACCTCTTAAACAACCTTTTAAACATCTAATGCCAACACTATGTATTGTGTTGTCATTGTATCGCAAAAAGAGCGGATATTTACCATAATGGTCCAAATAATTATACCTTTTTAAAAGCCAGCTAAGAGTAAGTTAAACCTTGCCAGAAACAAATACTTTTACATTAAATTACTTCAGAAGTGCGTACATGATCAACAGCATGTAAAACATTGTTAGTTTAAACAAAAATAAATACAATATTATCATATTATTTAACATAATTTTCAAACGTTAACCCACTTTCATTTCCTAAATGCATATTTGCTGTTATCTTATCATTATTCATTTCATTTGAAGGGGATGCGGATAAACATTGACTAATGAAAGACTATTCAAATCCAAATCCCAGAGAAACCGCTATGCCGATGGGTTATTAAATTGAATTCGTCGTTCTTTGATTACAGATTCGCTAAGTCGACAACATAACACACAGTCGCAAAATGAGTATAAAGCATATCTTTACATACATTTTCCAAATAAGGCATTCAATGGATTGTGTTCAGTAGAAGCAGAAGCCTTAATTAAAGTAACGGGTAATTGTCCGAAGATTCAAATTTACAAAGAATTGCTTATGTTTATGATAAAGTTTGATGATAATATAAATATCATTGTCAATGTTTTTTTTATTATAAATTAACCACGTTTGTTTAATAAACAACTCATTAAATGTACTACTTAGTGTATTATTATTTTATTAATATAATTGCATCATTAAGCAGACAAATCTTTCTGGCTTTAAATCATAAACCGAACACAATATGTGTTACTACATGTATGTTTGCAATATCTAAGACAACGTTTGCAAAGTCTTCAAAAAAATCTGAGTAAACATTTTAACACGCAAATGTACCCCTTCATAATTTTTTTTCTTCAACAACACGGCATCCCGATTGCCCTTATAACTGATAAGCAAACCCAGCAATACTATATAAATAATCAATAAGTTAAACACTGCTTGATGTTTAAAACATTTTAAACACAGAATAATCTGAACATTCGTGCAAATTTCCTGATTATCGCAACACATGTTTATGTTTGAACTGCCTAACAGCACATGCAGGACTTCAATGTGGAATTGTACTGTTTCCTTCAGTCAGTGTATGTTGCGTCTTTGTTAAATATAGTGGCACTTATGGTGTTTGATTATCCCACTTTGAATTATTATAAGGTTATATGTAGGGTATTTGTCATGAGACCCAAGCCATATATATTAAATGGTTTTGGCTTGATTCCGTATGATCAATATGTGAATAACATATGTTTACACATATGTATCCATAATTATGTAAACATTTATATACTTTGTGCACAATTATTTTATTTATCCATTTATATAGGTGTTGTAAGAACAAGTACCACGCAAAACATCAACAACCAATTACAATATTGCAAGGTTATTTATACAAGATGGAGTATATAAAGTACTTCTGCAGGACTGAGATAAACAACAAAAAAGTTACCTTTTTTCATGAGCTCCATTGTAAAAACAAAACACAGAAAACAACGAGTTGGATACGTGCAAGCATGTGTATATTTAGTTATACTTGATATGCATCATAAGATGTACCCTACATTGCACTCAGCCGAATAATCAGCGTTTCAACAATCTTAGAATCGCATCTTTTTCGCTAACTGTCAATGCAAAAGTGATTTATGATTGCCTCCGATATACATTAGGCAAACTCTGGCAGACACTGTGCTTTGTATTGTTACTTTGTTGCTCACGATTCTACTGCGTTGGCGACATTAAATGCAATACATCAACACCAAGATCAGTTGAATATAAGTTTGATGTTACAGTTTAGATTTTTGTTGTACACATTTGATATGATCTGGGGAAACCAAACGGGCTGTCAAACGTCATATGTTGCACATCATCCCGAGTAAGCATTTTGCTTCCATTAATGTCTCCAATCAAACAAAACAATGTATTTTAACCATACTTGTCCTGTGGTCCCTTACCAAAAGCGACTGCTTGATATATAAATTGCTTTCACACAAATGATCCATTAATAACGTTCTACCCAATTGCGCTAATTGTTTTACGGTAACCAAGGGCGATCCATTTTGATGTATATATGCCTTTATAAAAGCACTTTAACAACCTTCATAAATCATCTACAAAATTACTAGAATTTGTTTTGATATCACGAAAAAAGACATCCGAAAGGGGGTGGTAGCTTTCCATAATGGCTTTATTAAAAGATTTAAAAATCTTCTTCACAGAAACGTCTGACTAAATTTCCAAGTAACTTCAGAGAAATGTTAAGTGGATGACCTTTCAATCACATTCCAAATCATAACTTTGATTCTTTGAAAATATCGCCACCAAGGGAAGGGGATAGTTTTATTTTTATGGCTTTAAAAAACCTTGTAAAAGCGATTGTTATATATTAAAATAATTTCACATAACGTTTATGACCGTATTCTTTGGTCCTTAAAAACTATTTTGATTCGTTTAAAACATGGTCTTGTTCGTTCACGGAAGGTTTTCTTATATGCATTTAAAAAAAGTGTTTACTTCTTCTTCAACAACTGACATTATTTCACGACAATGCCCTTTAAGTGTTCCTTAGAAGATAACAATGTGTTTTCCTACTAGAGATTATTATTTTAAGTATTTATTAACTCTTTTAATGAATACGTATTTTACAATTATATTGTTCTGTTTTTCTTGAGTAGATCTAGTTATGCTATGGTCCCGTAAAATACAAATGTACCACAATTAAAATGTCAGACATATGTATTAAAATGACTCTCTTCTTATACGTGCAAATCCATATGCGCAAATAATTATACAAACCTGTAATTATTAAAATATGTTTCATTGAATAAAATTGTAATTAATGGTAAGTTTGGTTCATTTGAAATTTTTAAGGCTTTTGATGTATTATATGCCTCTGGTATCTCAGTTATACCTTGTTTGAATACAACACACATATATATATTCCTCTATTTTGATTTCCATACTATATGCTTTCATAAGACTCTTCATATATCTCCATATATCTCATATTTATTGGAATAGCACTATTTTGGTCATATTCAATCCAAGAGTACTTTCTCTGGTTTACCATTTTGTGAGCGAATTGTTTTGGCCCTGCAGTTGGTTTGCGGAGGACGGCGTCAATATCTTTTCGCTCTACAGTATTTATGCTTAATAATTGATCACACATGCTTTCAAATGGTGAGGAAATGTCAGAAAACATTGCCCTGTACTCACAATAATGACTGAAGAAAGATATCGAGCTTTAAGCTTATAAAAGATAAATTGATGCTGTTATGGAAAACAAATGGTACATACAATTTTCATATTTATATTTCACACAAAAAAAACTCAATTACGTTTCTAAATGAATCAGATATTTTTTTTATCAAAATATTAAATCTATGACTAAATAATTTGTCAGGCCGAAGAATCCTTATTTATTCAAAATCCGTTTGAATATGACGGAAATGTTAACAGTGGAATATGATAATCTACTTTGTAACTTTTAGTTTAGTTTAGCGATGCCTTGAACTGCAATCAGGAATCTATGTATACGCCTTAGACTAATAAGAACGTATGTAACCAAAAACAACTTGAAGAAATTGTACAACACATAAGTAATTTATTTTATTGTTTGATATATTTATTCATTTTAAATTAATTAAAAAAAAAAAATCTCATCTTATCTGTGCAAATGTATTTTAAAGGAAGGACATTCGTATTGGACGATGTTGAAACATTATAATTATCTTAAATATTGAGTCCTGTCTTAACATTTCATTTCCTCAAATAAGAAAAACATGGTCCCATTTATATTCGTGATGGAGTCTGCAGATAAAATTGATTAAGATGTCCTGCATTCGCTATTCGCCACAATTTGTACACATGCATCATTTACAACATGCGATACAAAATTGAAACTCGATTAAGCGCACAGTCATTTCTCTGTTTTCAGCAAGAAGAGGTCTTGTACATGTCACATCACATGCCGAGATATATTTCAGAGTCTTCATACAAATGCCTCTGTCGACTGTGATAACTTTTTGTACAGGAAAAAAACTACATGAAAGTCCAAGTTCTGGATGGAGACATATTCATTGATAGTGCTGATGTGATGCGAGTTCAATTTTTTGTATTCGACAATAAATCTTTTAACAGATAGTTGATGAAGCGTCTTGACGTTTTCAAAAGGAAAAACTGGCGATTAATTCTATTTAGAAACCGGAAGATATGCGTACTTAGATATAACGCGATTCGATCTTAAGAAGAACATTGAAAGCAACTACTGAAATATCGTATTAAGAATGTCACGTTTTCACAATAGGTCAAGTTATCATAAGTTAGTTCTGTTCTACACAAATTATTACAATCTTTGCGATCGGTACATTGTATAAGATCAGACATAACGACAATGATATATTGGCTCAGTTTATTCCAGGCCAACATAATTTAAGGGGTTTATCTGTCAGAAAGCAATCTTCTATAACGATTCTTTTTTGGTATATCGACCACAGCTGTCCGAGTTTTCGGGCAACGAAGAATATCTTTCTGTAAAAAATAGTGTATTATTTTTCCTCAATAAGTATCACGTAAACAGTTATTGCATTATTTATTAGTATGCTTATCCCGATTGCTTTTTGTCTGAATAGTCGCAAAACCGGAGTAAAATATTGTAAATATTATGACGAGATACAACATTTGCTTTCATGAACCTTTTATGTGAAAAGATGAGGATTTCAGTGTGAATACCATAAATAATATCAAAGGCGTGTGTTTATACTGATATAATAGGACTAAACATTCAAATGATCTTTTGTATATGACTAGAATGAAAATAATTTTACATCTTTTTGAGAGTTCGTTTTTTCGGGTGACATTTTCTTTAGATACGCTGTCCGCATATGGCGTTAGACACACTCTCGCATAACGAAGATCATACTACATGTACATGTTCAATTGTTTAATTGTTCAGATCGAGTTCTACTTGTAATCATACACAAGATTTAAAACATGCCGTCAATAAAAAAAAAACTTTCTAAACTTGCTTTGGTATCAACTATACCATATATATGGTATCAACTATACCATATATATATATATGTTTGGTGTCAACTTTCATTGTTTTAATGAGGTTATTTGTACTGTTGTAATTTTGTAATCTTTACCGTTGATTTATTTTTTTCATACAATTTAATCATTTACAATTTAAATAATGCGTTGGTATAACTTGAACCGATGTTTTCTTCTTGCTCGCAAAGCTGTATTGTTGTGACGTCATACTACTATTCGTAGTTAATACGCCGCTGACATTGGGAGACACATTTTATTTTCTCGTCACTCGTGAACTCTGGATTCCTTTTTTATGGTAACCGGAGCAGGAACTTACTTGTAGATTGACGTAAATTCAATATGTTTACTTTTGTTTCCACGCAGAATAAAGTTCGGTGCAGAAAAAAAAACATGTTTCTAGTTTCCAATGTTGTTACCGAATGGGCTGGGTTTCTTACATCTTAGTCATTTTATGTTTACTGTTGTTATTTATAGACATTGTAAGATTGCCCTGTATTAAATCAAACTAGCGGGTGGCAACACGAATTTATCTCCTGATCATTTATTTCTGTATTTTTATTATTCATATGTTTTCTGCTCAATTTCCATTGTTAATACACTCTAGTTGATCACACATTAAAACTATTGACTTCATTAAAAAGCAAAGCTCTATTTTGTTTATGACGAGAAAATAAGTCTGTACTATATGTTTATGTTATTACAACTTACATGTTTATTATATTTATTAAGGATTATTATTTTAAATTTCACCTTAAATATTCAAATCGTATTAGACGCATCTCAAACAGAAATGATCTTATATGGTATAACCTCATTCTGAGGTTTCGTAAAATACAGCAGAAGCTTCTCCTTTGCCATCATTGTGCCGTTATGTGAAGTCGTTGCATCTTGTCTAAATAAAAGCTCGTTAGTCCATGTATGGGCATGATGATATTTGCAGATACGCCCTATATAGAGTCATGAAACATAACTCGTCCTCCCCTAATTTTATGGTTAAATTCATTTGTTATTGTTTTACCTAAAGTTTGTCCGGTGCATATCTAAAAATCATTAAAAAACAAACTTGAAGCTTCATAGGTAGGTATTTAACACTGCATAAGAGTGCACTGCTCACGATCTATAACTCTTACTTATTTATTTTTAGAGTGATTGTACTTTGGTAATTTTTGTTTTTTAAATTTTGTCCAGAGCATATCTCGAAAACTTGTTGAAACTTAAAGCCTATGTAGATTTAATTGTGGGATCGTGCAATGCTCAAGAACTGTAATTAATTTTCCGCTATTTCAATCGCTATTTCCAAAATAATTGCCATATGTTAATTTGTCTACTAAATTTAGTTTCCGGACCAAATACGAGAGCCATCAACTTGAAACTCAATAGGTAGATAGATGCCATGGAGTGGATATGCATTGCTTAAGATTCATAACTCTTTATCCTATATTTAAGAGTTATTGCCCTTTGTGTATTTTTGCTCGAAGCATATCTTGAAAACTAAAAGAGGTATCAACTTGAAATGTAATAGGTAGCTAGATCGTATTAAAGGGATTTGCAGTGCACAAGAAAAACACTATTGATTCCAGATTATGGAGATTGTGCACGTTTTTTTTATTAAAATGGGTTCGTAGTATACATGGAAATCTTTAAGAGGTATGATCATGTAACGTAATTTTTAGGTTGATCACATTGATTGGATGTTAAGTGATCAAGAACCATAACAATTGCTTCCATATTTTGAGAGTTGTTGTCATTGTTTAATGTATAACATTTAAAGTTTGAAAAGGACATATCTAGATATATAGAAATGATGCAAACTACAGTGAACTTAAGCCGGAACTAATGCTTTCATTCATAATTTGTTCTTGTGCATTCTTATTCTTATGCTGAAATTATTAGTTTATTACCATGTAGTATCGCGAAGATTATGCGAGAGATCAACGGGCAACTTCATAGGGGTGAAGCTGGCGTTCATTGGAAAACCAGTTCTCAAAACTGAACTGGTGGCTATGCACTGTGAAAAAACGCACGACAGTGGCAATTATAGTTTTACCTCTAAATGAGCTATACAAAGAAAACAACGTTTGAATTGAAAGATGTACTTTATGCTTTATTTAATTTGTTGTTTTTCAACATTTAGTTACAATGTTGTTTTCCACGGTGTTTGTTTTGATAGATAATAATTAAGCCCATCATTAAAACACGTTTGTTGTTCTCAACCTTTACTTATTTCAGTATGTCAGATTTATTTTTTTAAATCGAAGTATAAAATATATATAATTTGCTGAAGAAAAAAGGAATGTCTGGTTTGAATTGGTTTGTTAGTATGGTTGGTCGGAGGACAACATATATAATGTTTTAATGATATCAAAATGGCTAAACTTGTATTGCCTATTTCCTGGGTATGGTTTAAAAGTCATAAAAAAAAATGCTAACACAAACATGTGTGTTACTAACATCGTATGAATTAACACTGCATACTGATATTTATCTGTGTATTATCTTGTAAACGATTTATTGAAACTTAGTATAGTTATATAAGTAATTAGTGTGATTGAATAATCAATTTGCAGATACGATCACGTATAATATTGTTTTACGTGTGTCAAGATGACAATTACATATATTTTGGCTGGAAATAACAGAGTACTCATGACGGATATCAAGGCGAGATTTTACGTTACAGATAGTATTTATGACTTCTTAAACTAAATACAAAATACTGGCAATTATGAGTTTGGCCTTATCATGTTATTGATTTTGCACGTGATGTCCTGTTTTATTTGTGAAACAGCCAATGTTTAGAACAAATTTGGTTATTTGCAAAGCGTACGTTTGTCATTTTACTTCCTTCGGTCGATTAAAGGAAAGCCTCATACAACTACTTTTGTTAAAATAGGTTTGTTCATTTATAGTATGATTAATATAATGTATTTTGTGGTATAGAAAATAAATATACCCATCACCGCTTTAACGATCTATTCGCGATGAAGTAGATCTAAAAATCAGAGAATAAGAAATAAACATATAGAACAAAAGTTCCTGATGACCGGGTTGCATAACAACAAGTGGAATTACATCAGCGTACTTATTGGTTAGTTCTCCGTTTTTGCATGAATATTCATTGGTCAATTTTGCGTTTCTATGTGTACGATCTTCCGCCTTAGACATAGTATTTGCATATTGATAACTTGTTTTGAGAAGACTGTTGTAAAGATTTTATTACATATACATATTTAGTTTCAGAATGTTATTACAAATGAATTGCTTGAACTACAAAAATGTTCAAGATGAAACTCAGTTGTTGTTTTTTTAGAAATACAATTATTGAGCATTGGTAAGAAAAATAGTCTCAAACTTGCAAATGAAATAAAACCGTCTTGCTGATTTTATTATGCAACATTGCATAATATGTTTTAATTGAAATTTCAATGCGACTGTCTCTTGATCACCGTTACTTACGAACTAAAATTTTCTTCACAAAATTGTTCCGGGCAACGGCTCTACATCATAAATAGTTAACAACAGATCACATTTTGGCTTACAATTGATGACGAAATGTCAGACGATGTTGCTCTTCTTGCCAATACCTTTCTGCACTAAACTCGATTTATAACCGAACATCTACTATAACTAGGAAAGTTATCACGAATAAGTTGAGCTATACAAAATTGTCTAATACCAATGCAATCAGACAAAAAAGGACACAATAACTATGATTTATAGGCCGTAGTATGCCAGGCCAGGCCAATTGATCTAAACGTCTAAAAGGCAGCAACAATTCAAAGTTTGCCAGAATGCATTCCTCTAGAACGCCTTTCGTTTATTGACCAGAGCAGCACAAAAAGGACACACTTGTCGCACATCCATCATTGTTTGTTAAATTGTCTTTTTTAAATATTCATTGACAATAAATGCGCTGTTATTTTGGGACAAGAATTCCGTGTATTAATATGTAAATTTAAAATGTATGATGTCTGTTTGTAGTGGCTTACTTGAAGAGCTATATATTTCAAAACAAATATGCGAGTCTGTATTTTGAGCTTAAATGTACAATAGTCGTATAATTTTATAACTGTGTTGACCACAAGACCACAAACGCATGAAATACTACGATTCAAATGACAATGATCGAGATGTCACAACTACTTGTATCTAAAACACCACACACTTAACTCATACAAATCAAATAACTTTGATGTCAAATTTACTATTGGATTCATAAGTTCTACATTAATAGTCTCGTCTTCTTCACAGGCTACAAGCTTGCATCCCGAAATTCGGTCCAGACGTACAAACAATAAATGTCGTGTATATTGTGATGGGATGTCAAAAAAAAACCTGGCAGTCTTCAAAAAAGTATAGTTATGTCTGCGTTCTTTTGGGGTTATTAAAATGATAATGATACCCAATAAAAGTTCATGGAATCTCTGTATTGACAACATCAAAGCATGGTAAAAATATTGACTAAAATAAATAATAGAAAGCATTGCATCTTTACAGAGCACAAACATATTTTGTTGATTTACTAGTAAAGGTTACCGACTGATGATTAATTGTTCAGTCTGTGACTGAATTACTGGTCACATGTATATTATTTTACATAATACACATGCATTAAGTGAATGTATCTTATACTGCACATGTCGTTCAGTGTGACCTGTACATGAAGTTTCAACTTTCACATAAAGTGAGCCGATAGAAACTGTGTTGTCATTTGTATGGAATATTGTCAGACAACAAAATGTCAGAGAGCCGGACTTATGCATCATCTGAGACAATATTATAAGGTATGTCCCTTATATAATAACTATATATGTAGTGATACAATGAGAATAACATCGAGAATACACAAGAATTGCTGTTTGTGTTTTTAATGGTCAAATAATCATCAAGAACCCAGTCGCATTTGAGTGAACGTTTCGGTCATATACAATGATTATGATGCATCAACTATGTGTGTATACTCCTGTCCAATACTGCTTGTCTAATATACAGAGACATTATTTCAGTGCAAGCTACATCTCGTTTATAGATAACAGCAGATAACAACAGAATTGTTCATCGTATGATATTTATCATAGTTTGTTTCATATCCCGCGCATGTTGAGGGCTACACTCATTCTTATCCTATTCATTTCGTATGTATCTAGATGTTTGCATTGTCTATTAGGAATTGCAGTGTGTTCTTGAACTGACTTGCTTTCAAAGAGATATGTTCATCTGTAGTCTTCTTTACACGTGCTGTAAATTGTTTGCTAACATGGAGGATTACAAAACTTACAAGTATCATGCTTAAAGCCTTTATGGTTCAATATAATACATAATAAAGCATATATTTTAGGATATTTTGTATGGACCATTTATCCTTAACGTTATACGACGATGTACTTGGAAAGTTTAATTATACAATTATTCAATCATGAATGTATTAAGTTTTTTTATGCATACGAATTTCAAGCAATTTTACGTGTAGATTAATTAGATAGTAAGATGAAAAAGTGGACGCGTTGACAATAATAATAATAACTTGCATCACTTTGTGTTCGATTCTATAATTTATTAACACATATATCACAAGCCGTTGCTTTTTGTTTGCCTCGAAACCGTCCGTCAAATGGACGATATGTCACAACACAGCAACGTTTATGTAATACTCCAGGCTGAGGACTCATACAACTGCAATATCTTTATGTATAAGGCTTAAAATATTAAACTTGAATATGTCATGATGCATTTTGTAAGTAATTTTGACTGTATTTTATGTGGAAACATGATAACAGAATGTTATTTGATTTTACTTACCTGATTATTATTGTTTAAGCAGGTTTTCGCGTTATACTGTTCACGTAAGTCTCATGATAAAGCATACTGCAAGTTTTTCAAATAGACGCGATGACAAATTAATAACTTGGTTCTGTGTGCGTTCTTGACCGGAATGTATTACCCATATATCTCAAGCTGTTGTTGCTTGCTTGCACACCCAAGAGCTTGTACAATGTCACAATTAGCCACAACCCATTCATAAAGATTCCAGTAGGTGTGTTTTGGCAAAATGTCCATGATGACGACTCAGATATAAAACAAATTCTCAAAATTACGATTTTCAAAACAATTTCATCATTTGACTCTCAACAAGCGTGGAACCAACCCGAAGTCCAGACGAACACACACACAGGCCGGGTTCAAATCAATGCGGGGAATCACGTGGTCACATTTGAGAAAAAAATGGCCGCCGATGCCTCGATTTGATCGAGAAATCGTGTTTTTAACAGGTACATCTTACTTATTACTTACTTGTTTTTAATCGGATGACGCCTATCATAGGTCCAGCCGGAAGCGGTTTCAGCGAGTATCAACCGTTTTCCTCGGGTTGGTCTGAGTGTGGAGATAAGTCATGGCATATTTCGCTATTTCCTGAACCATCAATTGAAATTGAACACGGACTAACAATAATATCACTGTTTTTACACTAATTAGCACTGTTTAAGTACCAGTTGTTCATGTGGACGCATTTTGGTTGACAAAAAAGGATAAATCGATTGCTCATGGCGTTATTTTCAAGGTAAAGTTGAGTTTCGATAGGTTTTGACGATTGATATTTAGCACGCACATGGCCCTTATACACGGACAACTTCTTAGACAACCTGATATTGAGCACGCACATGACAAGGAATACTGTTTTCTCCGCCCAATAAGTCTCTAACAACCTCGCATTGGCATGTTCTTGTACATGTAGCGATACATATGTAAAGGCACTGTAAATGTTTGTTTCGTATACGAAATTGGCTATCTGGATCATCAAAAAATTATTTTCAATAGGAATTTAATTGCTAGCCTGTTTCGGTGTAGCTACTTTTTGTTATGGTTTAGGACTATTTGAAAATGCTGTTTTTTCTCCAGACAGTTGTATTAATATTTTTTTTGGATTGCTGTTTTTTGTTTCAAGAAATCCTTTCAGGATATTGTCATTTAAGTTCATGTCCAATTGTTTTCAGAACAATTTCTCATGCTTAAGGGACAAGTACATACAAAGACAGGCTAACATTTTACCCGATACCTATACAGTTTGTGACCAGAACATGAAGTATGAATATGTTTTGGCATTAGGAATGTATTTAAACAACTTGAAAATGCATTTTATTTCCTAGTTTATAGTCTTAGCCTGTGCATTCCGTAGAGACGACACTTTCCTGCACAAGCTAATCTGTGAAAATTCTTAATGCATATGCATTCAATTCAGGCTGAAATATTTCAAAATTCATAAGCAGCTTGATGAACATCCAGAACAGAATGCTGTTTTACTGACATGCTTAACATCGTTTGCGCAGATAAGAGCATGATCACGAATGTTATTGACATTATGTGCAACACAATGTTGTTGATCTGACTTCGCGAATAATCGTTTTCACAGAAATATATGCAATATGCATTTCTTGGTGTCGATAGTTTGCTAACTTTGAGGATAAAAAAAATCATACAATTATGTGGCCAAAATACAGTTATTATTTAAACACAAATGAGATCCATATAAAAGATCAGAGAAAAAAACCTTCAAGTTACATGAACAAGAGGGCCATGGGCCCTAAGGCGCTCACCTAAGAGCCAAAGGAACTAGACTATTCTGAAAAAATGCAAACTGATTCATGAAGATTGCAACATAACTATTTTCAAATTTTCAAACTCAGCCGAGCTATTGTTAGAACAAATGTTCTGACCAAGTTTCGTACAGATTGGATAATTAATGTGACTTCTAGAGTGTTGACAAGGTTTTACTTAAGCCATCTAAGGAAAAATGCCACGCCCCCTGGCGACCATGTTGTTCGACGAATCGCAACCATTTTCGAACTCATCCCAGATGTCATTAGTACAAATATTCTGACCAAGTTTCATGAGCATTGGACCAAAAATGTGACTTCTAGAGTGTTAACAAGGTTTTACTATAGCCATATGAGGAAAATTGCCCCACCTCATGGCGGCCATGTTTTTTTAAAAACCAGAACCATTTTCGAACTCATCCAAGATATCATTTGAGCAAATGTTCTGACTAAGTTTCATGAAGATTGGACAATAAATGTGACTTATAGAGTGTTAACAAGGTTTTACTACAGCCAAATAATGAAAACTGCCCCGCCTCCTGGTGGCCATGTTTTTTTTATCTAACCGGAACCATTTTCGAACTCGTCCAAGATATCATTGGGACTCATGTTCCGACCAAGTTTCATGAAGATTAGAAATATATGTGACTTAAAGAGTGTTAACAAGGTTTTACTATAGCCTAATGAGGAAAACTGCCAACCAGAACCATTTTCAAACCCGACTAAGATTTCAATTAGACACATGTTCTGACCAAGTTTCGTGAAGATTGGACTAAAACTGTGACATCTAGAGTGTTAACAAGGTTTTTGCTATATCCATAATAGGAAAACTGCCACGCCCCCTGGCAGCCATGTTTTTCATCCATCCGGAACCATTTTCAAACTCGTTCAAGATATCATTGGGACACATGTTTGGACCAAGTTTCCTGAAAATTGGACAATAAATGTGATTCTAGACTGTAAACAAGGTTTAATTGTAGCCATATAAGGAAAAATGCCACGCCCCCTGGCATCCATGTTTTTCATCCAACCGGAACCATTTTCAAACTAGTCCAAGAAATCATTTAGACACATGTTCTGACCAAGTTTCATGAAGAATGGACAATTAATGTGGCCTATAGAGTGTTAACAAGGTAAATGTTGACGACGGACGACGGACGACGCACGACGCGCGACGGACAGAAGGCGATCAGCATGAGCACGTTGTGCTCAGGAGAGCTAAAAATTGGAAATTGAATTATACGATTATGAATACATATTTTTAAACTAATAAGCATACAAATGTCAACCAACTGTATGTCCAGTTAAAGAAGACAAAGTGGATTAAGTAGACGCATTGTTACATTAATAACTTGATTTTTCACCGGTTGCATGAAAGAACACGTGAAATGCAAAATATGTCTTTAATAGACCACGCTCAAAACTCTATGTAACTTATATAGCCATGGTCTCCAATTTACATTTTGTACAACATTTGACTCTGTGTAAGCGTGGAACTCGAAATTATGTCCAGACGCACACACAGTGAATGGAAATTTTAATTAACATTGCTTTATTCTAAACAAATCTTGAACGGTTTTAAAATCAAATAGTACATCTTTGTAAGTTGGGAGCAAACTTGTGTTATCGTCACTACCAGAAGAATTGAGTGATTGGAAGTACCTAATGACACGCGATAAAAGTCGGAGCAATTCTACATTCACACTGGACAAACTTTGTTTAAACTGCTGCAAATGAGCCTCACTCTGGTAAACGTGTGTAAAATGTCTTCCCAGATTAGACACTTTCCACTTTTGTACTTTTGTGGAATTTTTCGTTTGAAGGAAGTCAAAAAGTCTTCTAAATGATAATTCCGTTTAGGCGAAAAGTGTAGTCACTGATAAACGTGTGCAGACTGCACGGGCTAATCAGGAACAACTCTTTCCGCTTTTATAGAATTTTTCGTTAAAAGGAAGTCTCTTTAAACGAAAATATAGTGTGTTCGCTGAAGTTTTCTCAGAACGCGGCTACATTACCTGTGGAATGATGATTTATCCCATGTTCCAGTTCTGTATAGGCATCGATATGCAAACATCAAATGTATGACAGCACAGAACATAATAACATAATATGTATTCACATGAATCGAAATACCCACTATCACAACAAATGGGGAATTTAAAGAAGACAGAAATTCCCGTCTGTTTCATTCTTCGTTTTACAATACTAAACAGCAAACATACATAAAAAAGGAAACGAACAATTGATTAGATCTACCGGTAATAAAAAATGAATTAATAGTTCAGCAAATTCATTTTATAAAAAATAACCCAATATTAATTCCGTCTTACATCAATAGTTGACAATAATCATAACATACATAACATAACATATGGTTTATTGTAATGCAAGGCCTCCGGCCCAAAATACTATTGTTCAATAATCATCCAATGATGGTGACAGAGATATGTTAATTAATAATTATATTATAAACGAGCAGAACATGTACCACAAAGACATAAGCATGCAATATATATAACATAGCATATCATAACTTTGACAAGTAAGTAATTCAAGTTATATGTTTCATAATAAAAGTAATTATAACGTCAAGAAACACTTTTATATTCAATTAAGTATCAAGCAAAAACGTCTTCCGAGTAATAAACGCATCGTTCATATATTTTACCATAGCAATTACACTCTTTCTGTCATATTCCGACATCATTGTATAAAACAGATTTAAAGTTATATACTTGTTTCCAATAATATCTATTAAATCCACTGTATTATAATCTACAATTTTATTCATGACAATTATGATGACAACAGCGGACGCTTAGTGAACGAACGAATCGTGGGGCAAGCGAAACAACAAGCTGTCAAACACGGAGTGATGACTTCATTCATGTTGGCGCATATATATCCCTCCAAATGTTCGCTCCGTAGCTTGTGTCAATCGCGAGGCCAGTGTTTATTTTGTTTGACCCATCAGATGTCTGCGTTGTTTATCCTTGAGAGTTTCCCGCCGAGCCATGAGTACCGCGATACACAAATATGACGGTCATTTAACTAAAATCGAATTAGCGTCACTAGTAGACACCTGTCATGGTCGTTTTAGTTGGGGGCGCAACTAATGGCCGACCAGCTTTTTGTATTATTATATAGGCGATTTATGCGGAATGAAAAACTCCGGGATTATGAATCAATTATTACCGACAGATGCGTCTGGCTAAAACACGAAAAAGTTTCTTTTTGTGAGATGACAGCGTGTATTAGAGACATATTTCACAATTTAGGAGTAAACTATTTCAAAATCCTCAGTTCCCACTAAATAAAGATTTAAATGTTCTATGAACGTGCAGAATTTTAGAATTTCCACATATGCCAAATGTTATACGAACACGACCACCAAAGTTTACGTTGCATAACATGATTTATCGATATGTTTATCCCTTGTCCGTTACTGCGGCTAAATTTAACCATGACTTGCCAATAGATTTGTTATCGCCCGGAACTTATCGCTCGAGACCGCTTAACGACGGATGAAACGAATTTGAAAGTTTACAAACTCATCCAATCTTAATTCGATGGTCCTTGGAGATTCGTGCAATTTCCCTCCGGCCACCTGCTAATTAGTCTCGGTTGAGGTTTGATCGAATACAAACATGCTAACGATATGATAAACATGCACGTGATCCGCGCACGGACCGGGTCGTCTTCTTGGTCATGGGAACTGGACATTAGCCAGTGACGTCATCAAACATGAAATAGAGTAACCAATCAGGAAAAGTAAACATTCAGCGAACTTTTGTGGGTCCAAAGCAAATACTCGTGTAGGGTAACGTTTTTATGGTGTTTGAATATGCCATATGATTTATAAGTACATGCGTCAATATGCTAAGCGTGTCTTATTCTCATTCAAATACTATACCAGTATGCAATTACCCGATAATATCCCAAGGTCAATCTAATTATTATTTCGCTACCACTGAGATATAACTGCTGTCTATCAGCAACGCACATACAATTAGTATCGTTTGCGAATATTTCATAAAGTAAGCGCATTTATGTGAGATCTTAACGTGATCATCGCTGTAATGAGCATAACTAAGCACACACTTTATTTGGCATGTGAAAACACATCAAAACAAAACAAAACAAAATGCAATACGGTACGATACGGTACGACACGGTACGATACGGCACGATACGGTACGATACGATACAAAACGGTACGATACGGTACGATACGGTACGATACGGCACGAAACGGTACGATACGGAACGGTACATTACGATACCGTACGATACGGTACGATACGGTACAATACGGTACGATACGGTACGATACGGTACGATACGGTACGATACAGTACGATACGGTACGATACGGTACGGTACGGTACGATAGGTACGATACGATACGATAATGTACGACACGGAACGAAATGGTACGGTACGATACGATATGATACAGTACGGACGGTACTAAACGGTACGGTATGGTACGGTACTATTCGGCACGAAACGGTCCGATACGGTTCGATAAGGTACGATACGGTACGATACGGTACGAGACGGTACGAGACGGTACGATACGGTACGATACGGTACGATACGGTACGATACGGTACGATACGGTACGATACATACACGGTTAGAGGCTTCGAGCATCGTGTATTTAGAATTTGTCATGTCTTTCTTGTTGTTGTGTTTGTTGTTGGTGGTTGTGGAAGAGGTTGCGTTTTAAATAAAATATATGAAACGAATCAAAATACCATATATCTTGATTTACAACCAAATGCATATTGGTGATTAAATGCTGCAAACTGCCATGTTGTCCCTAGCAATTAAACGTCAGCGTAAAACTATGTTCAAGTGTTGAGCGGATATACCCCACCGAGAGTCTGTTTGAAGCGTGAAACTAGAGGAATTTTACAATTACGAATTACCCGCTNAAGTAAACATTCAGCGAACTTTTGTGGGTCCAAAGCAAATACTCGTGTAGGGTTACGTTTTTATGGTGTTTGAATATGCCATATGATTTATAAGTACATGCGTCAATATGCTAAGCGTGTCTTATTTTCATTCAAATACTATACCAGTATGCAATTACCCGATAATATCCCAAGGTCAATCTAATTATTATTTCGCTACAACTGAGATATAACTGCTGTCTATCAGCAACGCACATACAATTAGTATCGTTTGCGAATATTTCATAAAGTAAGCGCATTAATGTGAGATCTTAACGTGATCATCGCTGTAATGAGCATAACTAAGCACACACTTTATTTGGCATGTGAAAACACATCAAAACAAAACAAAACAAAATGCAATACGGTACGATACGGTACGACACGGTACGAAACGGCACGATACGGTACGATACGATACAAAACGGTACGATACGGTACGATACGGTACGATACGGCACGAAACGGCACGAAACGGCACGAAACGGTACGAAACGGTACGATACGGAACGGTACATTACGATACCGTACGATACGGTACGTTACGGTACAAAACGGTACGAAACGGTACGATACGGTAAAATACGTTTCGATACAGTACGATACAGTACGATACGGTACGATACGGTACGGTACGGCACGATAGGTACGATACGATACGATAATGTAAGACACGGAACGAAATGGTAAGGTACGATACGATACGATACAGTACGGACGGTACGAAACGGTACGGTATGGTACGGTACTATTCGGCACGAAACGGTCCGATACGGTACGATACGGTACGAGACGGTACGATACGGTGCGATACGGTACGATACGGCACGATATATACACGGTTAGAGGCTTCGAGCATCGTGTATTTAGTTTGTTGTTGGTGGTTGTGGAAGAGGTTGCGTTTTAAATAAAATATATGAAACGAACCAAAAGACCATATATCTTGATTTACAACCAAATGCATATTGGTGATTAAATGCTGCAAACTGCCATGTTGTCCCTAGCAATTAAACGTCAGCGTAAAACTATTTTCCAGTGTTGAGCGGATATACCCCACCGAGAGTCTGTTTGAAGCGTGAAACTAGAGGAATTTTACAATTACGAATTACCCGCTGACGGCTTGAGTGCCAATGTAAATGTTTTGTTTCATGGATAGTGTTGTTTTCTTAGGAATTTATGCATTCAGTGATTGCTGTTAAAACCAAAGCGCACCAGACATCGACTCGAATTGCCCGTTCAATTATTTTATTACCGTGCCTGCTTCTGATCACAGTTTCTGCTATTGCTAAACCGGCCCTCAAAGACTATATGCACTCGGTTCCCCTCAAACTTGTGGCATAACTTTGCGATGGGAAATCGGTCTACCGCATCCAATCGGTGTTCTGTAGGATTATATTTTTCAAAATCCTATACAATTTTAGCTTGTGTTAATAAAAATAGTATTAATATCGTTCCTATTTAATTATATATTATTTACATGCACAACCAGTCATTTCGAAGAGTCCAGCGTCACGCGTACATACGGAATCATTAGTCACGAGCACATCTTTGAATCCTCATCCATAATTAATAAATTGAGACTCGCTTTGTGAAAACGGGGCTTATGTATGTGTAAAGTGTCGTCCCAGATTAGCCTGTGCAGTCTGCACAGGGTGATCTGGGACGACACTTTCCGACTTAACTGGAGTTTCGCTAAGAAGAGATTCCTTTCAACGAAAAAATACCATTAAAGCGGAAAGTGTCGTCTCTGATTGATTAGCCTGTGTGAACATGCATTAAGCTCCGTTTTCCCAGAGAGCGGCTCTATTAAATGTCTGCTGATTGGATACTGGCCACTGGATACATGAGTTATATTAAAATAAGCGTTAACCAATGTCCTGAGTTACTGAAAAATTATAACAAGGATGGTTTGCAAATTCGGAAATTATGCGAAATACCAATATAAGATTTATTTATGTCAATATGAAAACCGTGAAAATGTGGTCAATTTGGCCACTGAAAAGCTTGAATTTCTCACGACACAATACAAATAAAATAACAGAATACTAACTGAGCCTGTCTTTAAGTCTCTAAATGCATATATTGTTTCATATTTCAAAATAATAATTCAACAAATCAATTTGTATATTCATATGTTAATCAAAATAACTCTCTTGTCGTTTTTTTTTCAACATAAAATAAACTTTACTTATTCAAAACTTGCATGATATTATCGTTCATATCTCATTCGAGATTTCGCTCAATAATGTATACATGATTGTCTGTCATTTGATTATATCGTTATCTCGTTATATAACCACCGTTATATTATCAAAGGTGGTTGTTGATTGAAGATGCGCCAGTTGACTAAGTACATGCAAACACGAGAGACCAAATTAGTGAGAACCCAACAAACATTGACCGCACGCCACGATAAAAAGGCAACGCAATTAAGTTCGAATTTTATTCTTCAATGATTAAATCTCATTAGAAAGGGGTGTCACCCTCAAGTTATTGGCCATTAGATGTAATCAGACAGATGGGCGACCGACTGACCGCGGACAGGTACGATAGCGATCTCCCTGGCCACCTTTGTGGAAGGCTTTATTAGATCCTCGGATTGGCAATTAAGGGCTACGCGCGGTAATTTAGGAAATAGGAGAGATCCGTGTACCAAAGGGACTGTAATGACAAGCATCGTAAATGACGTAATGCTTAAGTGGAATAAATCCCCGGGCATGTTGTTCGGATGAATTACGTTAAGTGTTATAAATAACCATGACGCGATCAAGCTTTGAATGTGCGGTTTTCACTTTCCCGCCAAAAGTATAACCGGCCCTCGTTGCTTCATTCTGGATATTGAAAATAAACGTAAGGAAACAAAACAATAAGGCAGGGAACCATTCTATACATAGATGGTGACGTCATTACGTTATTGACAGTAAGACGGTACCGTTTGAAAAATAATGAATTACTTGCTAACTAGGCTATAGATTTAAATTTATCTATGCCAATTAGAATATATCTGGTGGTTACGAGGTAGAAATTCGTCTTTTTGTAGCTTTAAAACTTAAAAATAATCGCGTTTGTCGTAATGGACGTCTACGTATAGAAATCCTACTTTCGGTTTTAAAAGTGGTACCGTTTGAAAAATAAAAAATTACTTGCTAACTAGGCTATAGATTTAATTTTATCTATGCCAATTAGAATATGTCTGGTGGTTACAAGGAAGAAATCCGTCTTTTTGCGCTTTAAAACTTAAAAATAATCGCGTTTGTCTAAATGGACGTATACGTAAAGAAATCATACTTTCGGTTTTAAAAGCGCTACCGTTTGAAAAATAATAAATTACTTGCTAACTAGGCTATAGATTTAATGACAATTTTGCACACTTTCAAATTGCATCTATATGTATTGATTAACATGTATTTCATTTCAAGGTTAGAGGCTTCAGTTTATTGCGAAAAATATGCATTAGAATGTCTTTATACAGCTATAAAAACTATAAAATAACATTTAATCTTGCAAATTACAATTAAAACAAAATAACTGTGTGTTTCTGTTTTGTCCGCCGAAATTGTTTCCAAAGGGATAATAACGCTGGACAAAACACTTTTTTTAAAATTGTCTTTCGTTGTGTTTCGCGATTACCAGCCCTCAGTCTTGAACTGACCCGTGAGTTTTCTAACAACCGTTTATAAGCCCACGCCATCCCCGTGTAGTTCAAAACACGGACAGTTGCGGAGTTCCGTGATTGCTTCAAAACCGGCCGAGTTGATGTTGGTATATTTTCCCATTTTTGTTATGTGTCGCAAAAAAAGTGATTATGAGTCAAAATGTGATTGTATTTATGTCAGATGTGCAAAACATTTGGTCAAAATCGGTCAAGAAAAGCCCAAATTCAGTACAAAGATAGGGCTTTTCAATTTCTGACCATGGACAGAAAGGATCTAACACGCGCGGGTCACATGTTAAACCATTGCATCATTGTTTACAAAGCCATTTGCCATGCAAAAACCGTGTTATTTAGTAGTTCTTCTTTGTTTTGAAAAGCGCGGATGTGGAAATCACGTGAAATTTGCGCTCACGTGATCCAAAGAGTGCATACGTCACAGGTTTATAATAGTCTTGAGGATTCCGTTATGTACATAATTAGGTTTCGTATTTTTGATGCTTTTGGCATTTTTTGGCACATATTGCGAAAATCAGTATGGAAGAGTTAAGCTTGAGAATGTATCTGACGAATACTGATAAATTCTGGTCAGTTGAGAAAACCAAATTGTTGTGAGAAATATCAACTCGGCCGAGTTTAAGTATTTATGAAAGAACAGTCTTCTCTACTCGACATATCTGAAAACTGAAAAAAAACTGTGACAGATTGAATATTACGCGCATTTAAGTTTCCACTATTCCTATATTTAAGCTGTAAAATCATTCCAAAGATACTAATAAAATGGAAAGGACATGTAATAAATACTTGATATAATAAATATAAAAAGTATACTTAAGTCAGTGCTATGTGAGTGTTGTGTTCAATGAAAAAACAAGTCGAAGGTCTTATAAATATGTAATGTTTTCGATATATCGATACAAATAATTTACTAATCATTTTCATTTGTAAGTCAAGGACATGTAGAATCCCAGTTATTACACCCATGATTGACTCCACCAATGCCAATACAAATGAGCCTCGCTCTGTGAAAACGGGGTTTAATGCATGTGCGTAAAGTGTCGTCCCAGTCCGCACATGCTTATCATGGTTGACACTTTCCACCTGTATTGTAGTTTTCTTTTGAATGAAGTCTCTCATAAGCGAAAATCAATCACACGCATTTAACACCGTTTATTCTGAAAGAGGCTCAAATGCTTGTCACGTATTATCTTCTTCCACTTCAGTTTTTCACCAACAATGAAACAAGAAGAATTGTAAATAGTCCGTTTTAAGACGGGTCTCTAGGGAATAAAGCATTCTACATTACTCCAATACCGTTTATCTGTTACAATATAACAATAACAGAATATCTGCACGGATTCCTAGTTCGCTAAACACGCTAAACACAAGCAGGAAACGAAGTGGATATATCGCATGAATTACACAGTTTATCCCCCTTCTTAGGCGGCAACGGGCCCGTATTATTGACGAGAATCTCCCCCCTCGAGAGAGCTGGCGTTTTCGCAATATTCATATTTGATAAATTAAACTTTCCCAGACCTGGCAGTTCGACAAAAGGCGAGTCTTTCATGAAACACGATGTGAAAAGTCAATTCACAATTGGTCAGAAGAACGCAATTACGCGGCCGGCTTGGCTTTAGAGCGATCGCCTTAATGCCAATATTGAACAAAGTTACCGGACAGATTGTATACAAAAGGTTTATCCACACGGTCACTAAAGATCACTAAATATTATAGTCGTCATAGTATACCTCATGTGTGTTAAGTCTAAACGATAATATGACCATCGCTTTTGGAAAACGGATCTTAATGTATGTGCTTATATCGTCGTCCCAGAAGCCTGTGCATTTCGCTATCAGCCAACAGGTGATGAGCTTCCTGTATTAACGATGAGACTGTTAATGTCAGAACTTGAAGAAAGAAAAATAACAGCTGAAGCCATTATTTGTCGTCAAATTGTCGAATAATATCTGTAGATTTCTCTTAACAGCAAGTTTGTCAAGCTTTCTGCTTTGATCAGAAAAGAGTACACACACATGATGGTTGGTGTTTCTTTGAAATGTCCACTGCTCTAATGTGGTAACGATATTGACCAGTACATCTAGGTGCTGTGTTAGGGCCCTTCTTCACGATACAATGAATGCATACCATAGTGTGCACGTTTCAGTAGGAATACATACCGTCGGTTTACCTGATACACCGTGGTGTATCCAACATAGTTCTTCCATCATTGTCAACAAAGCCAACTATCAAATAATATTTAATGTTTGTATCTGAGTTCGTATAATAATAATTTACATTGTAATACAGAATAGCATATGGTATGTTCACAATTGCTGAATATAAACGATAATGAATATGTTGAATAATTGCCTTGTTTTGCGAATGAACGCATACTTTTCGAATGGTGTACATTATAAAATAAGCTGTACATTTTCAATGCATATTGATGAAAGATTTGAAGTCAAATTACATCTAAAGAGAGTTTCATTGCAAATTTATCTGACCTTCAAAAGGTATATTATTTTACATTTCGCTGGTAACCAAATTCCTCTCGCTTGCTGTCGGAGTCTTATGAGATGTCTGTGTCTGCGAGTCGGACAGTTTATGTCTACGGAAATATTTCCGGAAATTATCTTCAATGAAGGCGATTTAAAATTTATATAAGGTAAACCAGATAAGGCTTATTTCATTCAAATGTAATTTTTCAGTCTAATAAACAACTACAAAAATATGACCAGTAGGGTTTAATCATATTTTGAGTAATGTGAAGCAGTGCCAGATTAGTTTTTTTTTAATGACAAATTTACAATTTTCTGAAAAGATAAATTTACAGCATTAATTAGATTGATTGTTTTGTTTCTGATGGGATTTAAAAGAACAAAACCCAGAAGGAAACACCACTAGTATACCAACGATTTCAATCCCATTTTTAGGACAGTTTTCACAATAATTATCATATTAAAAAACTACCTCACCATCTATGAAACAATAACGCGTACTCAAGCTTATATCCTATAATATGAATACATATACTTATTTACTTGTCATGACAGAACTATACATTATTTGTAACTTTTGAACACAATTAAATTTAATTGTCATCTCTTAACAACATAATTAGCTTGTCTGTACTTAATGAATTTTGCTGACACGAACAGACTTTTTGCGTTATTTAAGTGTTCTTGTTGTAACTATAAACCATTTATTATAACACATATAAATGATGAAACATTTTGCACAAGGTAAACTTAACCTCTCTGTTAATAATATTTAAACTGTTTGAAAATTATAGAATTCAAATGGAAGGTCAATTATTTAAACAATGTCTGTATGTAACAATAAATCTTTCAAAACCAAAATATTAAGATACGTATATTTATTAGTTAAAAGGTTGTATTTGGCATGGATGTGCCCTAAACAAGTGAAATAGACAAAACATTCAAGGACACTAAAGTATTCGCTTTGAATTATTAATTACTACGAATGTATAGCTGATGCTTGATTTGTAAATACAACACAATATTTCAGAAGCAATTAACTCAAGTATTTAAGTTGTTGTTCACACGTTTCAGAATCTCTTTCACAAAATCGAGTTCACATGTAATTTCATAACTGCCAATGTGTGTTAAGTTGTAGTTATCTTTATGTAACTTGTGCATTGTTCCACTAAGTTAATAAATGTATTTTCACTGTGTTGGGGATTTGGCATATATACGACGTCGCCGACGGCGCGAACGGTCACGTTTTCAAGACGTCATAATTAGTGTTATTGTTGTTTATGGTTATCAGTTGTACATTTGAAACGTTAGTAAAAGGTCGAACCTGGATTACGTTTTTCGTCTTATTTCACAACCGAATTACAGTTATACGATTGCCGACACACTGCTTAAATATTTATGTAAAACAGAGTATCCTCTAGATGTGAATGGCACCCATGAACTCGGGGTAGTATATTTTTCCGTTATATCTTTCAACAAAAAATCAATTTACACGTTTAGAAAAAACGTTGCCTTATTGGGTTTATTACAAGAATATTTTGAAATATGGACGCATTCACTCATGATTCATTTGCAATTTCATTTGCCGTCGCATTCACAGTCAGTTGGCGTTTTCGCAATCACACATTTATTTAAGTATGAGTCGAAGAAAAACACCAATTTGCAGCAAAATTTAATTGAATATATATGGTGGAGTCATTAAACATATGTTGTCATAAATAGCGTTACAATTATACTATTCATCCAAATATGTGTTTTGTGATGCATACAGTTATTGCATTTGTGCGGCTATCACAATGCAATATTTTCCCTTGTGACCGTATCATTCCATTACCATGGTATATGGCTAAGAGAAATAGTGGAAGATGATATAGTTGTTCGCAAATCAAGTAATTTCCCTGATGATTAATTAATGTTGTCATTGGATATCGAAGCATCGGAAATGCTGATACGATTGTTTTTGTTCAACAGACATGGTTCCAAACAATATCTTTTTTTTTAAGTGTTAGGGTCGTTTGTCACTTTGTGCGGGGCTTTTGACTTCGGTGCACCATCTAGCAGGAGAATTTTTAAACTGAATGGGCATACACTTTATGAAATATTGTAACTTATAGCTGCGTATGTTATATGAACATTATAACGTAAGAAATATAATCAGCTAAATGCCACCACTTCGTTTTTTTTTTTTTTTNAATAATTAACTGAATGTTGTTAAAGCCAACGTGACGCAGTGGTAGCACTCTGGCATTTGCTTCCAGAGGACCCGGGTTCGAATCCCCAGACTGGTAATATTGTTTCAACCATTTGTCTTGCTGTTGTTATTTGTTAAATCTATTCAAACCAGTAAACATATTTAATGAAATTTAAAAAAATACGAAAAGTCCATTTATTTTTTTTAATTATAAAAATTTCGTCCCGTAAAACGGTTTGCGGGCGCGGAAAATTAGTAGTAGTAATACAATCTTTATTATTGAATGTGAAGTACCACCAAACGCATTCACACTATTGATAACGGTACTATAGTTGTATAAAACATAAGCTGGAGTGTTCGATTATATTGGTTATTAGATTATGAGTAAAAAAGAGGGACTATACATGGTTGTAAAACATGTCTTTACGGAGAGGGAAATACCGGTAAGAAACCCCTTTAATTTCAACAAATGGCCTATTCAATTGTAAAAATTGTAAAATCCCGCTGTCAGAAGTAACATGGGCATCTTATATTCAGTAAAAATCCACAAAAACAACTATTAGATTTACATGAGAATTAAGACACCACATGTAAGATATCTATTGGGAAGAATTTAAGTGTTCACATACACGGATGAGTTATATTCGCCTTTCATTTTTATCTATTTCCTGCAGACACGTTCATTGGCCACTCTTAATGCAAGGTTTGCAATTCCTTAAACAAAACGTACACTAATTTAACTGTTTGAAATTTGAACAAAATATGTGTGATTAAGGTTTGAAACGAATAACCGTCGATGCTTCCATTTTATTATTGGGGTCTGTATTATTTTAAAGTACAAAATACATTTATATACTACATTACACGTGGATGAACACTTTTTGTCTGAAACATATCCTCTTTTTTATTATATAACACTCGCGGATAAAACGCATCCAACCTGAGAGAAATACTCACGTAAAACAGGTCAATGTATGTATAGATACGGGTAGAACCTGAATATGAATACACTTCTTGAAACGTCGATATGAAAATTGTTGTGAACGTCCAGCAACATCACACATGAACGCTTTAAAGTTGTAAATCTGCAATATTGACATGATCATTTGACTCAGCTGAAGACTCGTATAACGTTTTAAAGAAACAATTAATGCAGCATAGGTTTTAATGCATTTAAGAAGTCAATTATATCGTCATCATAATTCATTTACAACATGTGTCCTATTCAATATTTTATATATTGTTTTGCGTACTGGGAATTTGCAATTGCTTTTATTCCGACTAGCTGCGTCTAATCATTAACACATATATAAAACATGCTTTAAGCAATGTCTTTGCAGTCAGATTGCTAATATTTGCTGAAAGCCTTGATGAATTTTCGTTCCAACTAATTGTACATAAACAGTTGAAGAGAACATTAATATCTCACTTAATGATATAATGACATTCAAACATAGTCAGGAACAATGCATTACACGATATCATCACTTATAATAGACGTTCTATGACATTCATTCATTGATTAAGTTTTTAAGGATATATATTTGTTCTGGTAACTGAGCCAGGGTACTGACAAAACCGCTTAAACAGCGGCATACTTTATATGTGTCTTATCTGCAAATGATAGTTATGCAAAATTTCTTCTGAATTATGATAGTGGCATATTCTATTCTGTATGGTCAAATAATTTCCGTCCAAATTGTTTCACAATATTGCACAATTTGTCTGATATTGCATTATCCCATTGCAAAATAAAAACCCAGTGTAGTTTATACACACCTATACTTGCGACATTGATATGTCCTGTATTATGTTTATGAAATGCATATTATTAGCACAGCACCTTTTGCACAAAATACGTGCTTAACTTAGTCTTTATCTTTTAGCAGATCGAGCTTATTTATCGCGGCCATTGTGATGCAATTATTCAAAATGTCAGAAATATATTACAAGGACTCTGAACTAAGGAATCCAGTAGGCAAATTGATAACAAGCGCATACAATACAATTTGTTCATTTGTATATGAACCGTTAAATGGAAACACATACAAAAGCTCATTTTAGTTCGAATTACTGAGGACTTCATAACGTTGTTTTAATCATGTAATGTAGGATGCGAAAATATAAATTTCAAGTTAAGATTTGTTCCAAAATAATCTTTAAACAACTATTACGTTCGCATTCAGTCAAAGATGTTTAACAATTGTGAGTTATTTTATTATATATTTTACTTCCTTTTGAAATAAAATAGATATCGTAAAACATTGTTTACCTTCACAAATTGAGTATGTGTCAAATAATTAAACAAAATAAATGCGCTTGTGAGTTTAATCCGTTTATGCCTAGCGTCTAGAAAAAAACATTGGTAAACAGCGTAGACGCAGATGAGACGCCGCAAGATGCGCTGTTTGCTTAAAGGAATTTCTGTAAGAAATATTCTAAATATAGAAATAAATTTATTAGACATCCCTTATTTTGGTAATAAATTGATCCAATTTAAAAGGATGTGAGAGTCCACTAGTTCAGCATATAATTCACAGTAAATACTTTAAGTGTGGCTCGTGTGAGATTCGCATTCTCGTTCACTTAAATATCTATCTATTTAAGTTATTCTGATTGTAATTGATTGTCTAAATATAAGCCGTCACTTCAATGTAGATGGAGGAACATAAATAACAACGAAATCCATTAGTTTTCGTCGAGTTGCAATTTAATTTCAATGGATATCTGATAAAGGCGCGTTGAAATATCTTTCTCCTTTGATCCGAAAATTAGGGGAGTAGGGAATACAATTTATGGATGACTTTTGTCTTGCAAATTGATAACCTCAAAGCATAATCAATTTCTGGATGAAATGTTATGTAAATTTGTCAGACAAAAGTCGCATGTTTTGTTGCTAGGAACGAATTCAAGTTANGGTCTCCAATTGAACTTTCAGCGTGTCCTTGTTTACGTCATCTGAATAAAATTCAGTAACAAAGAGAAACTCTTCACTGTAATGCTCGTAGCTATACGATGCAGCCTTAACAATAAGGTCTTCGACATTTCTGAGTACTTTTAGACCTGGCTGATCAAAACTGTCCTGGACACAATGTATAACCAGATCAAGAGCTTCAAAGTAGGTGTGTCTGTAGTGGTTAGCCACGGAATCTGGGAAAAAATGTTCGACATCTCTCAACTGAAAACGTTTGGGTACTTTTCGTTTTCTTGGCATCGATGGTTCATCGACATCCAGATTCTCTGCCTTTTGGTTCACATCATCGAATAACTGATTGAATGCCTTTTTATTTCTTAATGTTTTCAGTGTGTCAATTGTCAGCATGGCCATTGATTGGCCTTCTGATGCAGACAGGTCCTGGTGCTGCAAACCTTTGCTCAGATTGTCAGTATGGCGCAGCAATGACTGACCAAGCATGATGCCAAATAAAAAGTCAAAAGATTTCATCTGTGCTTCAACACCTTTAATTTTGGCTCTAATGTATGTGTCTTTTGATAAAACGTATGACTCTTCCCATACAATTTTAAGGACTTCATAGTTGTCTCTGTTTGCCTTCACAGTCCAACGGGTTGGACACAGTGTACGTAATCAAGGAGTTTCAGGGGCTAAATCGCGCTTAAGTTTTTCAAAAAGACTGTTGCGTTTTGGAGAAAATTTGACAAGTTCAGACATCTCGTAGGTGGTGTCAAGAGCATCACGCATGATTTTCGATTGTTTTACTGTGTCTCCTACTGCTAGGTTCAGTGCATGCCCACAACAGTGGGTATATACTGCCCTTTGTTCTCTGTCCCTTATTTGTTTAGCAACAACGTGCTTTGCCCCAGACATATTATTAGAGCTGTGGTAGCATTGCCCGCGGCAGTTTTTCAGCGATAGGTTCAGGCGAAGAAGGCAGTCTATTATTATGCGTTTAAGTGTGTTGGAATCTATAGTGTCAACTTTGTAAAGGCCAATAAATTCTTCATGAGGTATTAGATCTTTATCCACATGCCTAAGTACGATCACGAACTGTTGCCTGTTATCACTTTTGCAACAGCATCAGTTTTGTATTGAAAATCGGCGTTTTTTTTAAAGAAAGCATGATAAAATATGTCTGACCCAGAGGAGATTAAGCAATTCATCTTCTCAGGCTTCTTTTTTGTGTGTGTTAAAGTGGTCAGGCTATAACCTGACCGGCCGACGGCCCACGACGGCCCTGTTGACATTGAGCAATTCACACAATGCCACGACCTTCTGGATTTCTAAAACTGGTTAAACAATTATGAAGTGCCATGGTTCAAAGGCTTGAGGTAAAGTAATCTCGACTGAGAATCGGTAAATTTTAATAGTATCGTTATTCTAGGAGCACTCACAGATTGGTGTTGATAATTATTGCTCACCATCATGACCCCATTCGATCTGATTACCGTTAGATATTCATGCGAAGTTCTTTTGTTCGTGCAATTATTAATTACGATCGAATAGTTAGGTCACAAACTCATCATGTTAACACAATCCAGTATGGTCACATAAAAGTTACAAGTAAAGTCTAAAAATTACAGCACTTAAGTACCATTATATATAAAGATGTGCCTAATTTTAGCTTCGTATTTTTAATTACTACACTTATGCACACTGAATGCACATGAATATAATGATGCAATCAACGAATAAATAAGCAACCAGTAAATTCTTTCTATGTAAATCGTGAAAAGGGCATATGCCGAAAAACGAATATTGGTGTTTGCGTGTGTCTTTTGAAAGGTTCTGACTACGTTTACATTTGGGTAGACAGCGTACATTAGAAAACAGTTTCTTGTTTTAGTCAATGTATTAAAGTTTAATAATTTATATTACTTATTTAATAAGCATAACAAACTAAAAAGCGCCCTTAAAAACACTTTAGACTAAATTAAACATGTATGCACATCCTGTTTATTATTCTCTTGCTAGACGATAAAACGGATCGTCTATAAACTGCGAACAACGGTCTATGTCGCGTTACAGGGTCATTAGTCAGAACGAATGGACGGAAACGCACCTTTATTCTTTTCGCGTTTTTTAATGTTTCGCTATCTCTCACTAGCATAAGTAAATTATCATAGAATAAGTAAACCACTTAATCAGGGTTTACGAATTCTCGCCCCCTACAATGTATATGGTTGAAGGTTCTCCAAGGAAAACCATGCATTGTGATTTCCCCACACAACACTGAGTTAATGCGTCAACAAACCAATAACAGTGCAAAAACCACGTGGATTTAGTTCATTTTTGTAGAAGTAACATGCTGCCTTAAAACAAAAATGCATACATATTGCAGATGGCAGCACGAACATTTCTATCCCTTTAGGTGTTGTATATTATTAATGTTTCATATGTCTCTGTGAACAGATACAACCTAAACGTTAAACAACTGGCAGTCAGCCATAGTATTTTTCATAAAAAATTAATGGCAAACGACAAGGAAATATCTCTAATAATTAATTGAAGATTATGTGATCGATTTCATAGGCGAGGTTGTTAAACAAATGCAATGTTCATAATAAGCCATTACAGACCATGTCGGAACAGCGATATCTCTTTAGTACCACCCGGTACTGACAGACCTTAACGTCAATATAAGACTCTAAGGTAGACTTTACACACAGGGACATGTTCTTCCAATGTGCTAATTGTAATATAAAACATTATGATACAATTAACATCAAACAAACACGTTATCATAAATACGATGTTCTCACGACAAAAACGTTAAAGAGCTTTTATAAGCGTCGTTTTAACATTCATTTCATTCGCACGTTATAAAAACATATTCGACATCTAATAATTTGTCATTATTTATCTGGTTTCTTAGAAATACAACAGGCTATTGTTGAGGGGTAACATGAGAATTATTACGAGTCGTAATTTATTGAAAAACGTATAGATAATAATTAAGTGGTGTGGTGTGTCTCATTTGATTTTGCTATTTTGATTTCCTATTCAAAGTGCATGGTAATAAAGTCTTAAGTATTAAATAGACATTCAACATGCTTATAACATGAAGTAAGTCTGAAGGATTGCTCATGCAAAGGCCACGTTAACCGTTAAGTTATTTTCAATGATCAGATCTCATTTAAGACAATTGAAGAATTGATTGGGTAAAGATGCTATGCATAGAAATAAAACGCATAAATAGAAAGCACATTTGAGGAATATTTTACTTTAAAAACGGCTTCTTAGAATGTCCGATACGCAATGGTTGATTTCATTTACCCCAGAACAGTAGAACTTATGTTTTCCTACAAATAATTTACTTCATTGCGAGTAAGCGAGCAGTCAGGAATATACGTTTACAGTATACGTATATTCTAACAATTTCAATTCTAAAGAATGTGATACTAATTGAAAATAATTATGTCCAGGTGAAATTACTGCAATCAGTTGCAAATTAAAGATATGTTAAGTGGGGTAAATGACCAAACACTTATCAGGATGCACATGCGTTACCAGATGAAAAAAAACGTGCGACTATCAACGTCATGATCGCAATCCTCCAACCGGAATATAAATAAACATATGTATACACGTTTATTTTAAATATCTTTACCGTCAAAGCCAACAATTATATGCAGGCATTTTTAATTATTACAACATCAAAAACAAATACAATTTACCTGCTTTCTGGAATAATTAACTAATGTTGAAATAAAATAGCGCATTTTGTTTACAGAAAAACATGTTTATACTAGGAATGCATGTAGTCTATTTTATATGTACGCTGCCTTGTATACATTTGCTGTTTTAGAGTAATATTGAAACCTCATAGACATCATCAGTATGGAAACATGAGTCACCATCGAAACGTCCTATATTTAGGGCAAATGACAAATTACTTACTACAACAAAACATAAAACTGATAACAAATGGGGTCACAGCAACTTACATGTTTATACTATAATGACAATAATTAATGAGTGTACAAATAGTATGTCATAATTTCATCACAAACAGGTAACCTAATGAAAAGATTGATTCATAGAGTTGTGACTTTTCTCTTGCATGAACAACTACATTGTATATTAAAAGTGGTTTACCACACGGGCAAGTAACAACAACGTTAAGCCTATACAGTGACCCCTGACGTTTACAGTTCAGTTCGTCAACGATGCACTTATGCCTTAGGCTACGCACAAAAATGTCTATTATTGACAAACAACAATACACAACGTGTGTCTATGACGATGAACAGAAACGAAACGATGTTTCATGTGTTTAGACATTTCGATGCTTCGAAAATCTGCCAGCAACATAAGTAAACCATCAGAGAAATTACTTTCTATGAGAACCGATGTATCTTCGCCATTACTCATGATAAATATCGTTGCAGGAAATAAAAATGATCCGCAAAACAAAATTGTGTCTTTGTGTCGTATGAACGAATCTACACTAAAACTAAATTAAGATTCACATCGTACATCGAATCATTGCTTTTGTCAGTTGTCAAAACGAAAGTACGGTTGATATTCAAATGCATTATTCTTCTCTTTCCTGGATATTGTTTTAGTATGTTGATGCTGCATTAAAAAAATAAGTGTATATGGAGTTAAAACACCAACAATAAACAACGGTTGCGATAGACACCTATACACTGTAAGATGCGTCTAATACCACTTAAAATGTATCTAAAGTAACTAGCATCATTCGGATGCTAATTACATTTGTGTAACGTTTTACCATGATTAAAGCCGCAGATAAGGAATTAAAGTTTAATGTCAGGTAAAATGATTCCAAAATGTTTGCAAATTTGAGCATGGAGTTAACAATACCAAATAACACACATTAACGACCTCCTATTGAAAGTCTGTTTTTCAAGCTCTATCTTAAATGCATGTTCGCCGTTCGCTGATAGGCACACGAGTTCTTTGAGATTAGAATATGGTGTTGCATTTACCATCCATAACAATTATAATTGGTCCTTGTTATATGTTAACCGTTCGTTTTAATATTCAACTGGAACAAATTACTGGCATGTAATTTGTTATAAACACCAGCATACCGCATCCAGTTTTAATTTCTAACGATATGTGAAGTTTGTATTATCTTTTAAGTTGGGTGCAGAAAAACAAGTTGCGCATTAATGCTTTATCTGGAGTTTGTTCTTAAGTAAGCACGATATCAATTGCGAACAAATCATGCGACACCCGAACCAGACCTTCTGAAGCTTCACAACCGATAACACAATGTCTGGAGGCGATGTCATTGCGTGTTTAATTTTCAATAACCATGTCCATAATCGCTTGCTTGCCGTCGGATTCCTCCATGATATCAAAGCAGACTTGTGTTCGCAACAACATAACACATGACTTTTATAATCTATTACATTTACATGACATTGCCTTCTTTAAATTAATTAAGCCGCGGAAAAAATAAAAATGCAAGACAAAAGTCGTATTCGCTTATTTAAAAGATAAACCAGCAGTCTTTAGTCAGAAATCCATGGAAATTATATTAAAGATCGACGAAAACTAATCGATTTCGTTGTTATTTACATCTTATACTATACAATGGGACTTCTTATGCTTAGATAATCCATGACGGTAAATAACTGACCTTATTCTATTCAGACGAGATGCTGGATATAAAACGGAACAAGAATTTGGTAAAACCATACGACACGGATATTGCTGATTTATTTTCAAATCGTTAACCGATATGTCTTAAAAAAAAAGAAACGTATTGTTACATTATCTATATATTTTGATATGCTTGGCAGAAAGCTAATTCACTAATAATAAGCTTGACATTTCATAACAAATAATCGACACGTAAAATTATAAATATCACTTAAGATATAATCATAAATTTATATACCCTGTCCTATACTTAGACTTTACATTCAAACACAAAATTCGCTTCTTTAATGTATATGAGTTTTGATTGTTCTTTTCATTTAAAGTAGGTGTAATATTCACAAAATCACGGCAAGCAGGTTTTCGTCGTTTTACTTTTCGACGATTTTGCAAGTCCGTGCTCGGTCTCCTTGTAAGCTAACTGCACACCAAATTTCAGCGCAATACTGTTGCAAGCCAGCTGTTCCGTATTCTTGTCAGGAATATTTCAATAATAGTTCAATAATAATAGTGTGGTTGTACGCTTATTTACTAAAACGAGGAAACAAGTCAGTTTAAAACTTCATTAATCTTTTATTCTATAATGTTGAAATTCATAGAAGTTATATTTTCATTAACACAACGTTAACATTAACAGTGCAAATTTCTTTACGGTTCAAATACATCACACGTATTAACTTCTCAGAAATAAGTCAAATATTTTAAANCGAATGGTCCCAACTGAAATCCTAAGCTAGGTATGCATGTCAGCTATCTGCTCACGGTTTAAGATGAAACCGTTTGAGTATTTTTAGTTACATTGACATTTACCCTGATCCGGATATTCCACGTATAAAAATATCAAGTCCAAGTGCAACCTTGCTATATCAAGAATGATAAATTTAAACTTTTTGAGCGGAAACCACCTGTTTTCCATTTTTGAATTTGTATTAATAGTGACATTGAGGTTGATCAAACTGGCTGCAAATGTAACCACAAGCTTGGTGAGCCTGTAAGCTTGCTATATCCACAGTTTCGTCATGATTTGTAAATGCAAACCAAACTGGATAAATTAACACTAAAATTGTATTTGTCGACAGTAGTTTATGAAGAACAATTAAGTACTTCGAATCAATAGAGGCATTCAAACACAAATTGACAAACCTATAATGCAAATGCTGTATTCGTGTAAAGATGTTTGATATAGCTATCTTCACACGATTACAGTATTTGCATTATAGCATATAATCGCAATCTTAAAAATGACACTGTCGTATGCTGATCTTCGTACAAAACGCACATGTGTTGTTAGATGTCAAATCATTAAGACCTTTAGCATCACTTTTCGTATACGACCATAAATTGGGAGAATTAAACTTTCATATTATGCCAAATGCTAACATTTTGTAATGCTACACGGTTCAACGCTGTCTTATAACTGCGAACAAAACGGCTCACGTCGTGTTGCAAAGACAACGTTCAGAACGATTGTACGAAGACAGAGCTTTATTGTTTCGCACTTTTGATGTTTATCAATTTGCAACTAGTATGACTTAACGATCGGGAAAAGGAGTGACCCACCGTATCATTGTCCACGATTTCTAGACCTCCCATATTTGGTTGTAGGCCTGATAGGCCCTCCAAGGATAAAAAATGAATTGTGGTTACACCACGCATGTACGCATAACAAATATAGCGACACTATCAATCATCCAACCGTAATATTATTATGCAAGTATTTTCAAAGATTTAACATAGGGATTTGAGGCTTAAAATCCATAACATTACATCGAGAGGTCATTTCATATAATGCTCAGTTAATATGGTCAGCATCTTCGTTTCCTCTCGTTGATATCAAAGTATGTTTAAAGACAACAGTATTACCTACGACGTTTGGCATCTTGAACGTCGACCTTATTAAAATGACTCCTCAGACCTTAATGGTATTTATCTCCTTGGAAAGAAACCTTCATGATAAAGCGTACACACGAAAACAATGTATCTTTTACAATAAAATGCCGATGTTAATTCGCTTTAAACCTATATCCACCAATTAGATTTTGTTTTATTTTGAATTATCGTGTCAAGTTAAATGACAGATTTTTTAATAATAAAAATCTTGTTTTGAGAGTGGCCAATAAATATGGAAACATGTAATTGGAAATAAACATGAAGCGAAGGATCAAACGCTACCGAGTCTTAGGAAAACCGATATTGTCGCATGGGAACACTTGTCTGTATGATATCAACCCTATATCCATTAGTTTATCCAAAAGATTACACCGTACAATCTATCAAAATATATGTCCATTTCGCATTTGGGTAAGGAACAATTATATTTTGTTGAAAGGTTATCTATGCCATTAATGATGATACGAACAATGACCTTAATAACAATATTAGTAGCATATGTTGTCTTCAAAACCAAATTGTCCTAACAAAAAAATACTAATGGAAAACCGAATGTTTATTTAGTTTTATTATCCCGATATGTGGTGTATATTATTGAGGTTAAATAAGTCCCTGTGAACCGATATACCCTTTACGTATGACAACAAGAAGACAGTCGTATCTGTGTACAAACCTATAATGCGAAAGACAAGAAAACACCTATAATAAGTCATTGAAGATGGTGTGATCGATTCCATAGGCGATGTTCTTTTACAAACGCCATGTTCATAATATGCCATTCAGAGTGTCGAACAACGATTTCCCATTAGTTCATCACCCGGCACTGACAAGCATTGGTGTTATTATTAGGCTCTTGGATATTCCTTACAAACAAGAACATGTTTCTTCAATGTATTCATTGAAATACTTAAATAAAACATTATGTAGTAAATATTTAGTTTTTACGGTTGACATAAATCATTATTATAACTAGAAGTATATTAGAAGACAAACATGACTAGTTTGGAACATGCAAATGTCACTTGATTGTGTTTACTGTATAGTTCAATATTGCTTCGGTAAAGGTGATATACATATACACTACAAAACAAAAATCACATTTGGAAATCCCATTAAAATGATATTTTAGCGTACAACCGCTTCTTAGAATATCGGATACGCTTTTAGAAATGCACGATTCGTTAAACAATTACAGTAGTAACTACTTTGGAACACTTACAATACTTATTATTTTCCCCGACAAATACTTTAATTTATTGTGTACGTTATGCGCAGAGACATGTACACATTTATATTCTAGTTAATGTAAATTATAATGAATGTGAAAATAAGTGACAGTTTCACAACAACGTTGTCGATTTTTTTTTATTGAGGTAAACAATATTTGATTTATGGTACCATAAGAGAGTGTTGATTTATATCGTGTTATTTCCTCGTTCATATAAATGTGTTTGGTTTAAGTATACACTATTTTGATAATATCGAGAGACATACACAACATTGGCGCTCATCATTTGTTTTGAGGCAAAGATCCTTGATTAATCTCACTAATTCGAGTTTTCTTAGCTGTACCTATGGTACAATCAAGCAGAAAGGGAAATATGTTTTACATTGTATTGAATAAATGTTTACATGTGAGTTTATAATAAACTTCACGTATGAATGAATAACGTGATATATATTATAAAACATATACAATTTCATATATTACATAAATTATATACATATCGTAGTTTGCTGCTCAGATTTGTGTAACATGTTTATGAGTACAAAAAAAAAACATGTTCCATTATATTATCTAAATATGTTCTTAAGTAAAAACCGGGAACCAGCGAGTAATGGGCTAATTTTAATCTCGAATTAAAATGTTTAATGTATGACGCAAGTTTACTCTGGTTTATAGTTGTTATGTGACCTTNATTAATCTCACTAATTCGAGTTTTCTTAGCTGTACCTATGGTACAATCAAGCAGAAATTGAAATATGTTTTGCATTGTATTGAATAAATGTGTACATGTGAGTTTACAATAAACTTCACGTTTGAATGAATAACGTGATATATATTATAAAACATATACGATTTCATATATTAGATAAATTATATACATAACGTAGTTTGCTGCTCAGATTTGTGTAGCATGTTTATGAGTTCAAAAAAAAAAACAACATGTTCCATTATATTATCTGAATATGAACTGGATGAAAGATACACGCTTTATGTACTGCAATACGTAGCGTCGCCTAATATGCTTATCGCCGAAATTGCTTTTAATAAACTATGTAAAATTAACATCATAGGACCAAATTTATCAAAACAAACATATTTCGATATCTTGATAAAATCAATATTTTATATAGAGCAAATGTTCCAAGCAAAACTGCGACATAATTGTAAGGTACAATGGTAATATGCTACATTTTACGATCAGAAAGTGAAGTAAGAGAGATACTCGTAAAATGATGTAAGTGCATATATTGTCAGAGAAATGGAAAATAAAGGGACATATTTATGTGTTTGATTTAAGTCTAAATAATGCAAGCAGATTTAGAAGTCAAATAATGTAAATCATTTTAATCAAATGTATGGCTTATCTCGAGAGAAAGGTTTTGCATTCCAAGTGAGCATGTTCAATTTTATTCACTACATCATTTATACAACACGAAAAGAGCTAAACTTGCATTTATTTCTTTTCATCATGCATCAGAAAGTTGAAGTAGTAGTAGTAACAGCAGCAGTGGAAGTAGTTGTAACAGCAGCAGTAGCAGTAGTAGAACGAGTAGAAGTAGTTGTTGTAGTAGAAGTAGAAGTTGAAGTAATAGAATTAGTAGTAGTAGAAGTAGTAGTAGTAATTGAAATAGTAGTATTAGTAGTAGTAGTAGTAGTTGTTGTTGTTGTTGTTGTAGTTGTAGTACTAGTAGTAGTGATAGCTGTCAATGCATCTTAACATTTCTTAGAAAATTATCTAATCATCGATAAGCTGGACCTGTTTTTCAGTTATATGAATAACTATTTATTTATTACACAGTTGGCACAATCGCTTAAATTTTCTTACTATTTAGACAGGCAATCTAGCTGTGATGAATAGCTTTTTCCCAATCTTACATGTACGCTGTAGAAGGACTGCATGGAATACAAAAAACTATTGGATATCAAACCGGTCGTTGGTAACATCTACTTACTATAAATGTGCCTTATTGTGTTCGATTATTTCTATTCCCACGTTTTATTTTTGATTTGTGATCTCAGTTTTACTCTTCAGTGGTGAACAGTTTTTGTTGCGCAGATGTTGATAGTATGACCCAAGAATATTCTAGCACAAAATTGTTTCATTNGGGGGGGGGGGGGGGGGGAATACAACACTGTAATTGCACTCACTGTGATAGAGTTAAGTAACCCGTAAAATAAAGAATGGTCAAATCTAATTTTTATATCATCATTAATTCATCTGAAAAGTCTGGACACAAACAGTAGCTCCGGTGCATACAGATCGAAGCAACTAAACGAACGCGCCTTTTGCGCTGTGAACATGTTCGTGTTAGAGGCGATATACGATTTGCTAATACAATACTAAGCATATGTGCAAAAGCCTCGCATTGGATCATTTAAGGAGCATGTCTTATTGTACATAAATTATACTTACGATTCATGGACCATGAACACAAATCAATGAAACAAACGTATACTTCTATATATGTTTTAGTATACCAAACTTGAAAAATACAACGTAGCATTTGCCATTATGATGGACATTGCGATTTTCTTGGAGCTCTAATGCTATAATTTAGCAAGTAAGCAAGTCGACAGATACAGTGACCCAACGATCTATTGTAGATACTGTGCCATCAAAACTTTAAAGCATATGCTATCAACGCATACTAATAAGAAAATATATTTTGTAAGGAACCTAAATTCCTTATCACAATAATTTAACATCAATTTAGTCAAAACATTTGTTTATTTAAGATGCAATTTATATACATTTATATGAACGGACTATAAATTTGCATTAAAAACAAAACTAATAGAAAGTTTCACAAATATTGTATTTTTTTTTTTTTTTTAATTTATGTTATCATTCCACAAGCAAAGTTACAGATTTTATATTCCAAATAGATACATAGGACTTCGTTATGCTCGACGAGTCGTGTTGGTACAAAGTAAAATATAATCCAGAGTCATTGAATGAAACGACAGTGAGATGTGGCTTCTAGTCTATGTGGCCAGATTCGAAGCAACAATAAATCCGGTGATAGGCCGATTACCACTACTATTCCGCTCACCGTCGAAATTTTATACTTCTGACAAAAGCTCCGTATCCTTCTGACGAAAAGAAACATGGCGGACGAAGCAATATCAGGTAACAGGGTGACAAAATATTTTATTATAAGACAATGCAAAATGATTGCCACTTGCGAAGCACTCCATCGAATTTCTGAACCAATATGTCGTCTATGTAAAGTTTACCAGTCGTGAAATATTTAGCATGAATTTGAAATAGTGTTTACAAAAAGTCGTGTCGCGCTCGACACCATTCGTACTTGTGGGAAAAATGTAATAATCAGGGGATTGTCGATGTGTCAGACCTGATGTGACAGACTTAAATCATTGTATATATATAAAGAACATGCCATACGAACCTGTTTGTTTCAATATCTGTTAAAGGCCTAATTATTTGGTGAAAACATTCATCACTTTCATACATATCGATGCACCGCACAACACTGATTGTAAACACCGTATTTATATTCCGTGTCACTGAAATTCGTGGCACCGCTAACTTCTGCACATGGTTTTAAATGATGTGCTAGAACGAGCCATCGTGAGCTGAATTTATTTACGATAATCTTCCATTTTATCAAAGTTACATGTCCCAGAAATTATCTTGAAAATGATGACATGCTTGCACCGAAAAGGTTCGCCGGGATCGATTGCCTTGCTTTCCAGTACGTGGAGGGAACATGTTTAAGTCTCATGTGTAAATTTATCTATTATTGGGGTAAAATACAATCATTATTGGTAATTATTATTTATTGATTTCAGATTCATAATCCATATCAATTTTAGAAGAAAGATGTCAAGCTACGATTATGGAAAGCTATAAGCAAATATTGGTGTAAAACTAATCGAAGGAAATAATAAATTTAGTTATGTATAGAGTGGACAAAGTGATGTTGCATTGGTTAAATTTACTGAAATATGAATTTGGTATTTGTGGCCAAAACCAAAGATATATAACAAAGATCTCGACTACTTATATCAGAAACAAAGGGGTTACAATTATAAAAAACAAATTTTATTGAGACTGTCTATAGAAGCTTGTGAGTGCATGTGTCCATAGATAAGACATTACAACGTTGTCAGTTTTAACGAGATGTAAAGGGTTCAAATCATATATAGTTATTTCCGTCAAGTTTAAAAAACAAATAAAAAAATTGAAATCCAAATATTTTTAAAGTACATTGTAATATTGCTTTAAAACCGTGTGTACACTTGTTTACCATCGTGAGTCAAATTATGAAACCATTCTTTGACATTGTTTTAAGATTTTGTTTTATATTTGTAACAATTATGACCCCAAACTTACCACCTCTTTTTGAATTAGAATAGCTTTACCATACTATCAAGCACTGGGAATAGTTGAGCACACTGTTCTTCGACAGCTCATAATACAAACCTTTGGTGCTTTTTTTCAGATCTTGCTGGAATTTGCGATGAGTAGATGGTGATGAAGTGACGCCTGGTGATGCGCTGGTACCATCTTTAGCACCGAGAGGAAAAAGTCTCCTTTTCTTGTTCTTTGGCTTACGATATCGAAGATGCGACAACGCGACAGTACGATGGCGACAATGCGATAGTCATCGTACTGTCGTCATCGTATTATCGCATTGTCGCCATCGTACTATCGCACTGTCGCCATCGTATTGTCGCACTGTCGTCATCGTACTGTCGCAGTGTCAACATCGTACTATCGCATTGTCGCCATCGTACTATCGCATTGTCGCCATCGTACTATTGCACTATCGCATTGTCACCCTCTGGCTTTTAATGTGTAACCACGATGGCCATAACGGTATTCCGTATTAAACGGAGATATTTTATGTAACGTCTTGACGTTTCCAAGAAATACAATGGGGAAGAACTTTTGTTCACGAACCGGTACATATGCGTTCTTAGATATAAATAACGCGATTCGTTCTTAAGAAGAACATTGAAAGCAACTACTGAAATATCGTATTAAGAATGTCACGTATTCACGATAGGTCAAGTTATCATAAGTTAGTGTTGTTGTACACAAAGGATTACAATCTTTGCGATCGGTACATTGTATAAGATCAGACATAACGATAATGATATATTGGCTCTGTTTATTCCAGGCCAACATAATATACGGGGTCTATCTGTCAGAAAGCAATCTTCTACAACGATTCTTTTTCGTAAATCGGCCACAGCTGCCCGAGTTTTCTGGCAACGAAGAATATCTTTTCTGTAAAAAAGTGTATTTATTTCTCCTCAATTAGTATAACTTAAACAATAATTGCATCAAAGATCAGAACCATATTAGTTTATGATTTTTAGTGAAGTAAAATTTCATAAGTAGTAAATTATATTGGCGTTTCGTGTTATTTACGCGAAATATACATAACAAATACAGATGTCACTCGATTATTTGTGTACATAATTGTATCACGATGCACTGCGGAATAAGTATTTCTTCTGCAAAATATGAAATAGGAAATATTTCAAAATGCAATAGCGATTTCCTTCAAAGTTTGTTACTGACTTGGAAACAGTGACATAAAAAGTTTGTCCGATGCATATCTGGGTAAAATGTAATGTATCAACCTGAAACTTCATATATAGATAGATCTCATAGGAGTGGGCAGTGCCCAAGAACCATATCTCGTACTTCGTAATTTTCAGTGTTAATTTGTGTTCTTAAATTTTTACGCGGAACATATCTCGAAAAGTAAGAGAGGTATTAACTTGAAATTTCTTAGGTATGCATATCGTATTTAGGGATATTGCAGTACAACAGAACAATAGCGTGCTATCTTATTTTTAGAGGTATTGCCTTTTGTTAGTTTGTTAGAGGTATCAACTTGAAATGATATATGTAGCTAGATCTATTCATAGAGATTATGCAGATAGTGCCCTTTATTTATTTATTTTTTAACTTTGTTCGGAGTATATATTGAAAAATATAAGTTGTATGATCTTGAAACTTAACAAATGGCTAGATTTGGATTGCATATTTCCAGGACATGGTTTAAAATCCAAACATAAATGCAAACACAAACATTTGTGTAACTTACATCATAGCAATTAACATGACATAATGATATTTATGGGATTATTATCTCGTTCACCATGTATTAAAACCGAGTATTCTTATATTAGCGATTATTTAGTGTGGTTGTATGATTTATTTGAAGATACGATCTTATAGCGCCACACTGATGCTTTTACCGTTTACAAATGCACAATGCAGTGTTCTTATGAAGACGTCTTAACAATAGAATACGCTTGCTATTTTACTTCCCAGGGTCGACTGAAGAAATGCTTCATAAAAATAGTTTTATTAAAATAGAATTTTTTTTCATTTAGATTATCGTGATAAATGCCATGGGTTTTGTTTCACAGAAACTTTAAACATCACCGCTTATATGATCTATTCGCGATGTTGTATATCAGAAAGTCAGATAATCAAAAACACAAATATGAACCAAAACTTCCCGATGACCGGTGGCATAACAGCAAGTGGAATTACATGAGCGTACTTATTGGTGGGTTCTCCGTTTTATCATGAATAATCATTGGTCAATTCCATGTTTCTATGTGTACGATCTACAGGCTTGACATATTATTTGCATATTGATAACCTGATTTGAGAAGATTGATGTATGGGTTTAATGGCATAAACATATATTTTTATATTATAAGATTAAACTCATGTGTTGTTTTTTTAATACGCTTAAAGAGCATTTGTAAGAAAAATAGTATCAAACTTGCAAATGAAATAAAACCGTCTTGATTATTTTAATATGCATCATTGCAAAATGTTTTTTAATTGAAATTTCAAGGCGACAGTCTCCTGATCACCGTTTTTTGCGAACTTCAATGATCGTCACAAAGTTGTTCCGGGCAACGGATTTACATCTTTAATAGCTAACAACAGATCACATTTCGCATAACAATTGATGACGTAATGTCAGGCAATGTTTCTCTATTTGCCAACACCTTTCTGCACTAAACCAGAACATTAACGATTTATAACACAACATCTACTATAACAAGGAAAGTTATCATGAATAAGTTGATCTATACAATATTGTCCACAATCACTACAATCGGAAAAAAATCTGTCACAACGACTATGATTTATAGTCTGTATTATGCCAGGCCAATACAGTTGATATATACATGATTTACGGAAGCAGCAATTAATTTTTTGCCAGAATGGATTCCTCCAAAACGCCTTTCGTGTATTGACCAAAGCAACACAAAACGGACGCAATCGTAAAACATCCATCATTGTTTGTTCAATTTGTTGCAGATTTCGGAGTCTTTCCTCTCGAAACATTTACATTCACTGACAATATAAGCTCTGGAATTTTTGGACAGGAATTCCGTGTATCAATCTGTAATTTACAAATGTATTGTGTCTGTATTGTAACGGCTTGCTTGAAGAGCCATATATTTCAAAGAAATATGCGAATCTGTGTTTCAAGCGTAAATGTATATTAGTCGGTTAACTTCGTTGACCACAAGACCATAAACGCATTCAATGCTACGATTCAAATGAAAATGATCGAGATGTTACAACTACTTGAGCAACGCTCTGTGAAAACGGGGCTTAATGTTTGTGCGTTAAGTTTCGTCAAAGATTAGCCGGTGCAGTCCGCACACGCTAATCAGGGACGACACTTTCCGATTTTACTGTATGTTTCGTTTAAAGGAAGTCTTTACTTAGCGAAATCATTTTGATGCGGAAAGTGTCGTCCCTGATTAGCCTGTGCGGACTTAACGGGCTAACCTTGGACGAAACTTTACGCACATACATTAAGCCCCGTTTTATAGAGCGAGGCTCACTTGTTTCTAACACACTATGTACTTAACTTATATTAATCATTTACATATGGTGTCAAATTAACTATTGGATTTATAGACATTTCCCACTCTTTTTTGCGCCTGGCACATATTTAACAAACACGACCACCACAGTTGTCGTTGCATAACATGATTTATCGATATGTTTATCCCTTGTCCGTAACTGCGGCTAAATTTAACCATGACTTGCCAATTAATTTGTTATCGCCAGGAACTAATCGCTCGAGACCGCTTTACGACGGATTAAACAAATGTGAAAGTTCAAAACGTCATCTAATCTGAACTCGATGGTCCTTGAAGAATCTGGCGATTTTCCCGCCGGCCACATGCAAATTAGTCTCGGTTGAGGTTAGATTAAATATAAAAATGCTAACGATATGATAAACATGCACGTGATCCACGCGCGGACTGGGTCGTCTTCTTGGTCATGGGCACTGGCCATAAGCCAGTGATGTCATCGAGTATGAAATAGAGTAACCAATCAGGACAAGTAAACATTCCGCGAAATATTGTGGGTCCAAAACAAATACTCGTGTAGGGCTACGTTTTTATGGTGTTTGAATNGGCTTTTTCTCAATATTCATATTTGATAAATTTAATTACCCAGACCTGGTAGTTCGAGAAAAGGCGAGCCTGTCATGAAACACGATGTGAAAAGTCAATTCACAATTGGTCAGAGGAACGCAATTACGCGACCGGTTTGGCTTTAGAGCGATCGCCTTAGAGCCGATATTGAACAAAGAGATCAGACAAAGTGTTCGCAAAAGGTTCATCCATACGGCCAAGATCACTAAATGTTCTAGTCTTCATAGCATGCCTCATAGGTGTTAAGTCTAAACGATAATATGGGCATCGCTCTGAGAAAATGGATAATAATGCACGTGTTTCTAGTGTCGTTCCAGATAAGCCTTTGTTTATATGAATTTTCTTCTTAAAAAAAATCCAGTTGTGGCTGAAAGTATCGCCCCTGATTAGCCTGTGCGGACTGCACAGGCTACTCTGGGACAAAACTTGACGCACATGCATAATGCCCGATTTTCCCAGAGCTCGGCTGATATTTTAACTAAGTATTAATCACAGGAACCACTCTTAATAAACATCGCACGACGAATGTAAGTTACAATGCAAATTGTTGAGAAGTTTAATGGTTAAGCATCGACTTTTTGGTAAATTGTGTTGAGTTATTCTTTTGATTTCTTTTCAACCTTTCACAGGGTTTTTGTTTTAGGAACATATAGATCATAACTAGATATGCGCCGTGAGCTTAAAATTTAGTCGTATTTCGAAGATAGACCACAGGATACGAGGGTTATTATTAAAAACCGAAATATTATCAGAGGCTCATTTTCCTGTTTTGTATTAACCAACATAATAATAGTAGGTATGTACGTCGTGGCTGCTCAACTCAAATAAATGAATATTTGCAGCACCGGAAAAGGCCGATTGGGAATTAACACTCTAAGTCATTTATGTGAACAATAAGTGGGATGCACCTATTTGTATTCCTATATAATTCTTTCCTATAGTTATTATTTCCTTCCTTCGATTCAGCAACACTCACATTTTTTTTGGGATATAATAAAATGATCTTTATTTAATGTTTTTTTTTTATACAAAGATTCTGTTGGATGGATGTTAAAATAATGATTTTTTTTTGTGGTTGCTCAATATTCTGCTGATTATTGTCGCGGCCGTTAATAAAATGTTTTCCGTATGATTGGTACAAATTAAGCGAGTGTATTTGTTGCTGAAACAAAAATATGTTTGGGTTGTTAAATTGTAATTGTTGTAACTGTTAACCTTCCATTATTACACATAAAAATGGCAGATTCATGTTTTAAACAATGTCTGTATGTTACAAGGAAACTGAATTTTGTTTTTATTTACATACATATATTTAAAAGATGACAGGTTATATGTGGTATGCACGTTCCCTAAACGATCGAAGTAGACAAAACGTTCAAAGACTCTCAAGTTCTTGGTATTAACTCCACATGTATAACTGGCGCTTAAAAAATATTTCCTTATTGAGGCGCAAAATGAGTCTCACGCGAAGTAACATTTTCTGTCTTTCTCTCATTCAAAAGTCAAATACTCCATAAGTGTTGTAATGATTACTGTAAATTTAATTTCTGCAACCAAATATATACATTTTGATTTCTCTAACTATTAATTTCGCAAGGAGGTGCAGGCTTATCTTTATAACAGTTGTGTGATTTCATATCCTATTGTGAACACTGTTCATAAATGTTGTTTTCTGTAATTATAATATTGGTGTTTATCATACCCCCACATTGATATCTGCTTGATATCCTGTTGCCTGATATCTTTTTTTATATCACGGTCAACAGGAAGTTCATATATCAGTCATGTGTGGAGGCTACTTAGACTTAATTACAATGTTTTGTTTTATTGTAAAACTGAATCAGATTTATCAAAANTATGATTATTATTATTATTATTATTATTATTATTATTATTATTATTATTATTATTATTATTATTATTATTATTATTATTATTATTAATATGCGTAAAAACGACACAATATTTCAAGCGCAATGAAATAAAATATTAAAGTTGCTGTTCACACGTTTCAGAATCTCTGTCAGAAAACTACTTCACATGTTTTTTCATAACTGGTAATTATTATTTAGTTTTCTTTTATTCTATTTAGGCATTGTTCCACTAAGTTTATAAATTGATAGTTTTACTGCTAATTTGTTTCTATAAGACAGATTATCCTCTAGATGATAATGGCACCTATGAACTCTGGGGAATATATTTTTTCCGTGAACAAAAATTCACTTCACACGTGTAGGCAATACGAGTTAATTAAAAGAATATTTTGAAATATGGGAAGTTTTAACTCATGATTCACTTTCAATTTCATATGCCTTCACATTAACAGTCAGTTTGCGTTTTTGCAATCACAAATATATTTGAGTATGAGTCGAAAAAAAACACCCGTGTTCAGCAAAATTAAATCTAATATATATGGTGGTCTCATTAAACATACATTGTCAAAAATAACGTTACAACTAACACAGGATCCATATATGTGTTTTGTGATGCATACATTTATTAAATTTGTGCGGCTATCACAATGCAATGTTTTCATTGTTGACCGTATCATGCCAATACCATGGTATACGGCTACGAGAAATAGTGGAAGATGATATAGTTGTTCGCATATCAACCAATATCCCTGATGGTTTATTCATGTTATCGTCAGATATCGACGCATCGGAAATGCTGACACGATATTTTTTGTCCAACAGACATGGTTCCAAACATTACAAACGTGTTAGGGTCGTTTGCCAATATGTGCGGGGCTATTGACTGCGATGCACCATCTTCCAGGAGAATTTTAATCTGAATGTGCATACACTTTATAAAATATGGTTACTTATAGCTGGGTATGTTATATGAACAGTATAACGGAAGAAATATAATCAGCTAAATGCCACCACTTCGACATTTGGGTGTTTTGTAAACGCTTATTGAAATGTTAAAGGGACCTGTTAACAGTTCGGTAAAATGACGATTTTCAAAATACTTTGTTATAGATTCAACAAAGTATGTATGAATAATGTTTTAACTAAGAAAAACGTATAAAAAAATAAATAAAAAAAATGTCTATTTAATGTAAAGTTATCATTCAACATCGGTTAAAAAAATAACGCGTTTTAAGGCCTTTCTCGTTAATCTGGATAACAAGTGTAATGCTAACATAGTGCTAATAATTAACTGAATGTTATAAAAGCCAACGTGACGAGGTGGTAGCACTCTGGCATTTGCTTCCAGAGGACCCGGGTTCGAATCCCAAGACTGGTAATATTGTATAAACCATTTGTCTTGCTGTTGTAATTGGTTAAATCTATTCAAACCAGTAAACATATTTAATGAAATTTTCAAAAATACGAAAAGTCCATTTAATTTTTATAATTATTAAAAATGTCGTCCCGTAAAACGGTTTTCGGGCGCGGAAAAAAGTAGTAGTCATACAATCTGTTTTATTGAATGTGAAGTACCACTAAACGCATGCACACTATTGATAACGGTACTATAGTTGTATAAAACATAAACTGGAGTGTGCGATTATATTGGTTATTAGATAAATATATGTGTAAAAAAGAGGGACTATACATGGTTGTAAAACATGTCTTTACGGAGAGGGAAATACCGGTAAGAAAACCCTTTAATTTCAACAAATGGCCTATTCAATTGTAAAAATTCTAAAATCCCGCTGTCAGAAGTAACATGGGCATCTTATATGCAGTAAAACTCCACGAAAAAAAAATGGATTTAGAGGAGATTTAAGATAACATATGCAAGATATCCATTGGGAAGAATTTAAGTGTTCACATACACGCATGAGGTATATTCGCCTTTCCATTTATCTCTTTCCTGCAGACATGTTCTTTGAAAACTCTTAATGCAAGGTTTTGCAATTCCTATACAAAACGCACACTAATTTAACTGTTTGATTTTTGAATAAAATATGTGTGGATAAGGTTTGAAACGAATAACCGTCGATGCTTCCATTCGTATTATTGTGGTCTGTATACTTTTAAAGTAAAGAATATCAGGTTTATTTACTACGTTACAAGTGGATGACCACTTTTTGTCTAAAACATATCCTCTTTTTTATTGTATAACACTCGCGGATAAAACGCATAAAACCTAAGATAAATACTCAAATAAAACAGTTCAGTGTATCTATTGATACGGGTAGAACCTCAATATGAATAAACTTCTTGAAACGTCGATACGGAAATTATTGTGAAGGTTCAGCAACATCACACATGAACGCTTAGTTGTAAATCTGAAACATTGACATAAAATACGAATTGATCAATTGACTCAACTGAAGACTCGTATAACGTTTTAAAGAAACAATTAATTCAGCATAGGTTTAAATGCATTTTAGAAGTCAATTATATCGTCATCATAATTCATTTACAACATTTGTCCTTTTCAATATTTTATATATTGTTTTGCTAACTGGAAATTTGCAATTGCTTTTATTCCGACAAGATGCGTCTAATCATTAACACATATATATAACATGCTTATAGCCATGTCTTTCCACTCAGATTGCTGATATTTGCTGAACGCCTTGATGAATTTCCGCTCCAACTAATTGTACATAAACAGTTGCAGAGAACATTAACGTCTCGCTTAATGGTATAATGACATTCAAACATTGTCAGGAACAATGCATTACACGATATCATTACTTATAATAGACGTTCAATGACATTAATTCAGTGATTTATATTGAGAGGATTTATATTTGTTCTTGTAACTGAAAGGTACGGTGAGAACCGTTTCAACAGCGGCATACTTTATATGTGTTTGACATGCAAATGATAGTAATTAATAATTTATTCTCAACTATGCTAGTTGTATCATATGTTCAGTATTGCCAAATTATTTCCTTCCACATTGTTTCAAAATATTCCACCATGTGTCTGGTATAATATTTTCCCGTTGCAAATTAAAACGCAGAGGACTTAATACAAACCTCATCCTCGCCGCATTGATAAGTCTTGTTGAATGTTTTAAAAATCCATTGTATTAGCCTAGCGACCGGGAGGTCATGGGCTCGATCCCCGCACTCGGAACGTTCTTTAAATCTCCACCAAATACATCAAGTACTTGTTCTACCCAGGAAACGGACTCGAGAGTTTTTCAATAATCCTTGCTATTTCGATGCAATCGAGCTAAACTAAAATGTTTAAACCAACCTAGTATATCACATTTTCCACAAAATACTCTCTCAACAGAGCCTGTATCTTTTCTCAGATCGAGGTTGTTAGTTGTGATTGTTCTTTCGTGATGCAATTATTAAAATTGTCAAAAATATATTTCCAGGACATTGGACTTACGAATCCGACAGGAGCAGGTAAGATACAATATCTTCGGGCCAGACATTGATTAACAGTGGACTGAAGAACTTCATGGAGGTGGTGTTGCAATCATGATGAGTCAACAAGCAGTGAAGTCACTCTTGGAATGGACACCTATCCGTAAGAGGATCATAGCAGCAAGATTCCACTCAAAATATCGGATAATAATTATTATCCAACTGCACGCTCCTCACAACGAAAACGAAGATGCTAAAAAGGAACAATTCTACCAAGAAATTCAGGAAACATAAGACGAATACAACAAGAATGACATCATCGTTATCATTGGAGACCTAAACGCTAAGGTTGGGAGTGACAACAGTGGGTATGAACGAACAATGAGTATAAATGGATTAGGAACACAAAATGAAAATGGAGAACGACTTTGCAAGTTTTGCCAGATGAAAAGTCTTGTAATCACAGGAACATTATTTCCCATAAAGACATACACAACATGGATATCAGCAGACGGAAAGATCAGTAACCAGATAGACCACCTTTTGATCAGCGGCAAGTGGAGGTCATCAGTACTTGACTCGCGAACACAAAGAGGATCTGCCATCATTAGTGACCACTACCTAGTAAAGACCCGCATCAAACTGCGCCTCGGCAAACATAGGCACCGCAGCAAAGCCAGGACAAGATGAATGTGGGACGCCTGCGAGATGAAGAAACAAAGAAGAGATACTGTAAGGCAGTAAGAGAAAAGCTAGGAGAGGCCAGACATGAGAGTGAAGACATAGACCATAGAAGAGGAAGGGGAACAGCAGAAGAACGCTTATGTGTCAGCAGAATACAAATATGGTTGGTTATAAGAAAGGAGAAAATAAGCCGTGGATCAGTAACAACACTTGGAAACTGATTGACGAAAGGGAAAACATTAAGACTAGAATTAACAGCACCCATCCAGAGATACCAATAGCAGAATTAAAGAGGATTACAATGAGAAGGATAAGGAAGAGCAAAAGAGTGTGTGAGAGAACAAGAGGAGGTAGATGTCAGAGAAAGCAGAAAGAGCACAGAGCACAGTGGGAAATGGAATCAGAAAGAGTTATAAAGAATCGTTAAACAACAAACAGGACAGAAAACCAGGCAAAGGGCAGCAGTGGGGAATAAAAATGGAAAGCTACTGAAAAACAAAGAGGATAGGCTCAGGAGATGGAAAGAACATGGCAAGACAAGCGGTACTTAACTGAAAGAACAACCACAAGAAAAAGAAGAAAGAGAAGAGCCAAACAAGGTCAGTATACACACCAAATATCAAAGAAACTAAAACAGCAATGACGGCCCTCAGAAACGATCAAGCACCTGGAGCAGACCAAATTTCCGCAGAACTGCTCAAAGTAGACCTTGAATATAGCAGCTTAGAACTAAAAAGAATTACTGTTCTAATTTGGGTAAACAACAAAATACATGTCAGGATTTCTCTTCCTCCTTGTAATATAATGATACATTCCAGAACGAGTGTCTTAGGGGGCAGCAGCACGTTTCAAACAAGTTCGTATTATAAATGGCGGAAGCAGGGAAGATCAGCGAAGAAGTGAGAATAAGGAGATTGAATTGAATTGGTCATGATCTGAGAAAAAACAGAACGGACGACTGTGGCCCTCGGGTGGACACAAGAAGGAACAATGAAAATAGGCCGACCGAAAACTACTTGGCGGCGTATGGTAGACCTGGAACGAAACGGTGCAGTCTAGAAAAACATGGAACTCCATGCGAACCGACTCCAGTGGAGAAATGAAGTCTAAGCCATATGTGTCTTCTGGAACGGAGAGAATTAAGGTTAATGTAAGGATTTACGAATCTAATACAAAGGCGCATTGACGTTCGAATGACGGAGGTCTTCATAACGTTATCTGAATCATGTAGGAAGCGAGCATGAAAACTTCAGTTTCACATATATTCCAAAATGTTCTTAAAAAAATAACGTTCGCTTTCAGAAAAAGATGAATATTAATTGTACGTGATTATACACAGTATGATGCTTCATTTTGACATAAAATATATATCGTAAAACATTGTTTACTTAAACAAATTGTCAGTATATAATTCACAGTAAATACTTTAAGTGTGGCTCGTGTGAGGTTCGCATTCTCGTTTACTTTAATATCTATCTATATAAGTTATTATGATTGTAATTGATTGTCTAAATATAAGCCGTCAATTCAATGTAGATCTAGGAACATAAATAACAACGAAATCCATTGTTTTTCGTCGAGTTGCAATTTATTTTCAATGGATATCTGATAAAGGCATGCTTGGATAGCTTTTTCCTTTGATCCGAAAATAAGAGGAGTAGAGGAATACAATTTATAGATGACTTTTATCTTGCAAATTGATAACATCCAAGCATAACTAATTTGTAGAGGAAATGTTATGTAAATTTGTCAGACAAAAGTCGCATGTTTTGTTGTTTGGAACGAATTCACGTTTTGCTATCTAGGAAAGACAAGAAAACTACTTAAGAGCTAGATGCTAGCCATTGACACTGAGCAATCCACACAATGCCACGACCTCTCGGATATCTATTACTGGTAACAACATTTTGAATTGCCATAGTTCAAAGGCTTGAGGTAAAGTAATCTCGACTGGGGAATCGGTAATATGTAATAGTATCGCTATTGTTAGAGCAATCGCAGATTGGTGTTCATAATTATTGCTCACCATCATGAAGCATTTCGACCTGGTTATTGTTTAGATATTTCATCATGGTTACGTTCACCAAAAACCTTAAATGATAATTCATGCATACACAGTGCATTGTTCAAATGCAGACAGTTTTAGGTATGGTTTTTGACTACAAAAAAATGGTGGACAATAATACGGTGGTTCTCATAGAAACTTATTTCCCTTATGGTTTAATATGGTATTGTCGAATATAAAATCATCGGAAATGAAAACACCTATATTTGCCGTACATTCACATGGATCCGAGCGCTATATATAATAACAACAAACTTATTTGTAGGAAGTAAAGATGAAGACATTTTAATAAACTAGGTTAATATTGTATTTATTCACTATATTTTGAATAAGATTGTTCTATCTTTCATAAATGTCCCTGAGTTTAATTTTTCATTTTAAAATACCTTAATGACTAATATAGGAACAAATGTTAAAGTCCGTTAAATGTTCATGCGAATTTCTTTTGTTCGTGCAATTATTAATTTAGATCGAATAGTTAGGTCACAAACTCATCATTTTATTACAATCAAATATTGTAACTTCAGCGTTACTTATATCAATACAAGTATATGAACTGCAATTATTTAATTACAACACTAAATTATGAAGATGTACCTAATTTCAGCTTCATTTGTTGTCATAACTACATTTATGCAAACGGATATAATGATGAAATCAACGAATAAATAAGCCTATATGCCCTACAATTTAAGTGGGTTAAATGACCACATACGTATAAGGAAGCACATGCGTTACCAGATGAAATAAAACGTGCGACTATCAAAATCATGCTCGCAATCCACCAACCGGAATATAGATAAACATCTTTATACCAGTTAATCTTAAATATCTTTACGGCAAAGACAAAGACAAAATATATGTATTTAAATTATAACATCATAGACAAATACAATTAACCTGCTTTCTGGAACAATTCACAAATGTTTAAATAATACAGCCCATGTTAACCATAAAAAGATAACTACTACGAATGTAAACATGGTACAGAAAATTCACACGTGTTGCATGATGGTTGTCTATTTTATATGTGTATTGCCTTGCATACATTTGTTTGTTTTTGAGGAATAGTGAAACCTCATAGACATCAACAGTAGAAAAACTCGAGTCATCATCGAAAAGTTCTACATTTAAGGCAAGTGACGAATTATCTACTACAGCAAAAAACATAACATATATATGATAACACATGTTGTCAACGCCGAGGAACGTTCACTGCAGAGCATTAGGGTTTTACCAATTCAAATGTATTTCAAACCGCAGTCCTTCTTAATTATAATAAACATAAATATTACGTTAATATTGATAACTCATTTTGCTTATCGATAACTGTTTTAATTATCCTTATGCTCTGTTTGTGGAAGTGGTTATGGCATCCTAAGAAAAGTTGTGCTTGTTTATAATATCAAAATTTATTATGTGGTTATCTTGTCTTACTGATTTCAACGCCATGTAATTAATAATTGTCTTAATAGCTGTAGAACGCATTTCAACAGCTATGACATCTATACGGTCAAGAATATATCAGAAAGGAGCTTTTAACTAATTTATCGATGCTTATGAAGCAATGCTGAGATTCCAACAATTCACGCAATAACAGACTTCGAAAAGGAAAAACACAATAGTAAATCGTCTCAGTACCAAAACACATAGTGTCCGTTATGGGGAATGCATATGACTGGGTAATTTAAAACAATAAGAAAAGACTATTGTTTTGATTATTTACTGAGAAAATAGCGTTCATTTTATTCCTAAATATCATATATTCACAAGCGCACAAGTGTTGTTCACAACAAACAGCAAACAATGCTGATAAAGTGAGCTCAAACCGTTCTTGTCCTCAAAAATCATTCGAAATTGGCATTCATGTAAACCACGATATTTGTGGTATGCATCATTATAAACAATATTTACACGTCTAACGAGATAACACAGGTAAGGCATTTTTGCATAAACAAATACGTATAAAAAAGTAATTTACATGTAAATTCTTTAATGACATTAATTTATGAGTTTACACATTATATGTCATAAGTGCATATCAAACGGGTAACTTTTTTAGTTGATTGATTCATAGAGTTGTGTCTCTTCTCTTGCTATAACAACTATATTAACATTGAGTTACTACATCGTTAAGCCTGTGAAGTGACCCTAGAGTGTACAGTTCACATTCGTCATCGTCAAATAGCCGGACATGATTCGGTCTAACTTATTGATTCACCTCATATGCTCATTTCACATCGGCATTACAATCATTATATTCTATTAATCACACAGTTTTATACCGCGGTTGATTATGCATATACGTTCATGTTAATGCATCTGACGTCACTAGCACCTTCACAAGCACTAGCGATTGGACTGCCTTCGGATGCTTATTACCTTTTGTGACATTATTAAATTATTAAAGCCGCATATAACAAATACATGTTTAATGCCCGTTAAAATGATTTAAAAAATATTTACGAACTCCTATTTAAAGTATTTTTTAAAGCTCTGTCTATAATTCACCGTTCAATTATAGGCACACGAATTATTTGAGATGGAAATATCGTGTCGCATTAGCATGATGTTCACCAACCAATATAGCTATAATAAGTCCCTGTTGTATGCTTTACGTTCGCTTTAATATTCAACTGGAACAAAATACTAGCGTGTAATTTGTTATAAACACTAGAATACCGCAAACATTTTTCATTTCTAACGGTATGTGAAGTTTGTATTATCTTTGAAGTTGTATTCAGATAAAAATGTTGCGTTTTAATGCTTTGTCTTGAGTGTGTTTGTTTAGTAAGCACTATATCAATTGCGAATAAATCATGCGACACCCGAGGGTATAACGTGCAAATACCAGTAGTCGAGTACACGTGTTTGACGTTCTACAAACGCTGTAATGAACATCTATGAACCAGTCCTTCTGAAGCTTAACAACCGTTGCCTTTGCGTGTTTTATTTTCAATTACCATGCCCAGAATCGCTTGCTTGTCTTCGGATTCATCCTCGATATCAAAGCAGACTTTTGTTCCAAACAATAGAACACACGACTGTTATCATCTATTAAATTTACATAACATTGCCTTCCACAAATTAATTAAGCAGTGGAAAAGAAATTGAAAAGGATCCAATTGCAAGACAAAAGTCGTATTCCCTAATGTTCTTATCAAAGAAAAAGATATACCAATAGGCTGTAATCAGAAATCCATGGGAATTATATTGCAGGTCGACGAAAACTTATCAATTTCGTTGTTATTACAATCCTAAAATATACTTTGGAGGGGCTTCTTATGCTTAGACAGTCAATTACGGTTAACGTCTGAGCTAAGTGTATTCAGACCTTGGTAATAATGTATTAAGTATTTTTCAGAAGACGAGAAGCTGGATATAAAACGGAACAAGGATTTGTTAAAACCATACGACCCGATCGTTTTAAGGATAATTCTGATTGATATTCGAATCGTATTTGTTGATAATACATATCCAACGGTTAGTTTTGGATATTATGTACCGGTAACATCAATTGAACATTAATAATGTGAACATGCCGATAAGTTTTATATTCCTTATATGATATAGAACAAAAATAAACCATATTCCTACCAAATAAATTTACACATCACATTGTTTTGAAGGAACAAAAATCTTTGCCGATATGTTTTTTTAGTAAAAAAACGTATTGTTACACTTTCTAAACATATATGTTTGTGCTTGGCAGAAAGCGTATATAATGCTAATATATAGTTTGACATTTTTGTAACAAATAATCGACACGAGAATTGTATTATTTATTTAAGATATAATCATAACATTACATATCCAGCCCTATACTTGAACTAAACATACACAGATAATATTCACTTCAATAAGTTTTTTTTTATAATTTTTGCATTTTTAGTAGGTTTACTATTAACACAATCGTGGCAACCAGGTTTTCGACGTTTTACTTTTCGACGTTTGTGCAAGTTCAGCGCAATACTTCCATCAAAACTTTATTCATTAAGCGGAACAGATTTGTTTTAGTAAAAGTGACTTGGCATAACATTATCAAGCATGAATTGGTTTAGATTTAACATATTGGAAAAGGAAGTAAAAGCTAAAAAGCTACCGTACAACGTAAGTAACTCCTTCCTATAACTAATGCAAGGTAAATATGCGATGCTTGGTCCTTAATATAAGGTTCATTTGGACTTGACATTAATATATGAACTTTCATTTCTTTGGGATTTATAAGAAATGTTCTCGGAATAAATCGTGCCCATAAATCCTTTAACATTGGACAGATAACAACAAAATGATATTTCGTTTAAACTTGTTTTGAATTATACACTTTACAAAATCGTTCATGTATTGGACTAATAGAATACCGACCGCCTTCTATTTCAAGTTAATGGTCACATGATCTTAATTGCGAATAACAGTGCCTGTATTTTGGTATGCATATAATGTCAAGGTACCTTTCATGACTGTGCGATGACTTTATATGTTTATAAACACTCAGTTTTGGGGAATTGTAAATAGTTTCTCTCCATGATTGGATGTATTTGTCTCTGTGACGCATCGTAAATTCGTTTAAGAAAGTGCTTAAATGTGGTACATGACCGTTGTTCAAAACGTATCCAAACCCATTTTCATGCAATAAACGTTTAATTTACATTGCCCAATTCACAGTTAGATGGTCCTTAGTATCAAGCAAATAATCGTAACATTTTCGTACATATCTGCAATCAGGTATTTTTAGTATTTTAAGCCAGAATTTTCAACACATGCGCATAAATAAATAACGGGTTACGACCACAGTCACTAAGAGTGACAGAATTTGGTGTTTGTTCTATTCAATCTCTGGTTTTGAAACCTTACAATTCATACCCGCACAGTATAATTGGAACAACTTTTCAGTCAAACATTTTAAAGAAAATTTAATTTGGCAGTTGACCATAATTGGACATAGAATATATAATTGTTTACTGTTTATTGTCCGTTTTCCTTTAATGCTATTTGCGTCAGCCATATGCGTGAGCGACAAGGACGAAGAAAACAATACGCCGACATAAGTGGATGTCTGTTTCTCGGACAACAAATTACCGTTCAAGTACCATTTATCTTTTGTTGCTAGGCCTCTGCCGTTCTTGAATACTACAACTTTAGTTTTATTGATAATTACAGTTTTATAAAAATCGGTAGAAAAATCGTGAAGTAGGGTCAGTTGTCTTTGTAGGCCAACTACTGTGTCGGCCAGAAGTGCAACGTCGTCAGCGAACATAAGACTGAACATTTCAATATCACACGGTTTAAGCTGAATTCCACGTATGCCTTTAGGTTTTGGGTACGTAATGCGTTCGTTTATGAAAAATGTAAACAATTTCGGCGAAGCCAAAGAGCCCTGTTTTAAGCCTATGTTACTCTTAAATTGCTTCGTTAATCCAAGGCTAGTATTAACGCGCGCTTTCACGATTTTATACATCCCTTTTAGCACATTTAGTAAGTTACCTTTGACATTCGACTGGATCAAGACTTCCCATAACTTGTCTACCACCACAGAATCAAATGCGGCTTTAAAGTCAATAAACGCTACATAGGGTTTCCGGCCCTTTTGCGATAAGGTTTTATAAATCAAAGTCTGAAGAACAAAGGCGTTGTTGGTAGTTGAATAACCCTCCCTAAAGCCCGCTTGCGACTCGTCTATTTTTGAGTTAACATTTGCGAAAAAATTCAAACGTCTATTTATTATGTTAGTATATTTTTGCCAAATATGTCTAGTATTGAGATTCCTCTATAATTAGAAAGCGAATTGATATCACCTTTTTTGTGGAATGGGATTATTATGGACGTGTACCAGATATATGGGTATACACCTGTGGAAAATATTCGATCTGAAAGCGCTAACATTACTGGCATAATGGTTTGGTGCGCTTGGATGAAAAACTAAGGGGGTATACCATCTGGCCCGGCGCTTTTTGACGCATTTAGGCTTTTTACGCTATTAAGTATTTCTTCTTCCGTTATTTCATCATTGAATATGGCGTCTTCGATTTCGCTTAGCTCTTCATTTTGGAGATTAACATGACTATCCACGCAATCTAATTTCGCGCTAAGCAAGGATTCAACGTGTTCATACCAATCACTTTCTGATATATTCGCGGTGTTCGTTGCGTTTTGTCTTTCGGTTAAGAATTTTATTTTTTTCCAAAATGATCTCGGACATTTAACACTTTTAACCAGGTCATCGAGTTTTTTGTTATATAATTCATATTTAGTTGTATCACATATATCTTTGAAGCGACGTTTTGAATCTATGTACAAGTTGAAATCGACATCTGATGCAGTAACGCGAAGTGCTTTCAGCTTATCCGACTTAAGGCTACGACAAACCCGATTAAAACACGGGGAACGGTGAAGGGAAGCTTCAGACTTGCGTTCATAAATACAGCCTTGTAAACCGTGTTTGATATCACTCGCAATAAATCATACACTCTCGTTGACATCAACCGACATATTTCTAAATGTACATATAGCGTTGTTAACAGTCGCAGCACTAAATACAGCTGTAATATTCTCTTTCAGTTACAGTTTTGGCAATGTAAAATCTTTAAAAAAAAATATGTAGGTTTTTGAATTGTGAGGTTTACTTGTTTACAATCGATAGCAATATTAAAACCAAACATAAGAGGCATGTGACAAGAATCGGTTCGTTCGCCAATTGAAAAATGCTTAATATATGTACGACAACTCTTCGCTTAACAACACATAATCTTTTACACTTTTGCCGTTGCATGTAAGCTACCAGCACAACATATTTCATCTCAAGACCTCCACTAAAAGTCAAGCTTCAAGTCGAAACCGTTGTGTTTTTTTTCAAATAAAAGTCACATTGACCCGACTGGTAAGCTATCTACTCACGTTTTGAGCTGAAACCGGTTGTTTTAGTTACAGTGACATTGTCCTTTATCCGATTAGCCACACGTATGAAATATCAAGCTAGTTCCAAGTGCAACCTTGCTATATCAAGATTGATAAATCCCAACTTTTGGACCGGAAACCACCTGTTTCTCTTTTTTGAATTTTTATCAATAGTGACCTTGACGTTGATCCAAATGTCTGAACATGTAACCACACGCTAGGTTAGCCTCTGTAAGCCTGATACATCTCAATTTTCGTCATGATTTCTCAATGCAAACTAAACTAAGGTTATTGACCGGAATCCTGATGATAAATTAACACCTCATAGAAACGTTATTTGTCCATAATAGTTTATGAAGAACAATTAAGTACAACGAACCAATAGAGACATCAAACAAATTTCGGCAAACAGAGAATGCAATTGCTGTATTCGTGTTTAGATGTAAGATAAAATTATCTTCACACGATTACAGTATTTGCATTATTGCATAGAATCGCAATCTTACAAATGAAAGCCGTAATCTGATCTTCTTACAAAATGCACATGGTTTGATAGATGTGGTCCATGCATTTAGTCCAGGACCATTCTTCGTATACGATCGTTAAGTAGGAGAATACAAGTTTCATATAAAGACAAGTGCCAACATATTGTACTGCTACACGGTACAGCGTAGTCTTATAACTGCGAAATGACCGACCCGTGTCGTGTTGCAAAGACAACCTTCAGAACGAATGGACGAAAACAGACCTTTATTGTTTCGCACTTTTTATATTTAGCTTTTTGCAACTAGTATAACTTAGCTATCAGGAAAAGTAGTGAACCACCGTATCATTGCCCACGACTTCTAGACTTCATTTATTTGGTTGTAGGTCTGGTTGGTTCTCCAAGGAAAATAATGAATTCCTTTGTAAATGTACCAACATAGGTAAACCCAAAGACTAAGATTCACTTGAATTGATTTACTAAATTAGATCATTATATCGTATTCGTAACTGAACCTTTCTTGATGTAAAAACAACGATGTCGAGTTATTTGCACTTGTGTCACATGCATGTTTACAAATTGACCAAATATTTGAGGTGACGTGAATTTGCATTACAATGCATAACCCATGGATTTAGGTAATTTGAGTGTGCGCGTCATGTATTAAATAAAATGAGTTCCGAGTAACATCTTTATTTTTTCTACATATAATATGCATATACCATTCATGAAAATAGTAAAACATTTCAATAAGGACATCCCATTTGTGAAAAAACAATATGGCGACCAAAGGCTTATAATTGTGTGTGATCACCATTAAATTTGACATTACTTTGAATTCTACCATCGTACGTTATTTAGGATTTAACACCAGTTCAACCGTGGCAGTGATATGTTTTTTTTTCTAGACGAACATTATATGTTCGTTTGCATCTTCGTGCCTCTCCTTGATATCAGAGTATGTTTATTGACAACAAAAGGACCTACGCCTTTTGTCATCATGAACGTCGACAAAATTCAAATGACTCATCAGACATTAATGGTATTTATCGCATTGGAAAGAAACCTTCATGAACGCACCAAAATACTGTATCTTTTTGATAGAAGCGCCGTTGTAAATTCGCTTTAAACCTATATCCACCAATGAGATTAGTTTTTAATTTCAATCATTGTGTTAAGTTAAATGAGAGCGTTTGTTTAATAGTAAAAAGTGTGTATTGAGAGTGGCTAATAAACATGAAAACATGTAATGGGAGATAAACTTGAGCGACGGAGCAAACACGGTCGAGTCTTAGGAAAACCGATATTGTCACATGGGAGCACTTTTGTCTGTAGGATATCAACTCTATATCCATTAGTCTATCCCGTAGATAATAAAGGCTAGCAAAATATTTGTCCACGTGACATTGCGAGCTAGGACCAATTTCGTTGTTTGAAAGTTTAGCTATGTCATGAAATACAAACGTGATATTAATAATAATATTAGTAGCATATGTTGCCTTCAACACCAAATTGTCTTAAACAAAAGATTTCCTTATGGAAACAAGAATGTTTATTTCGTTTAATTATCCCTATATGTGGTGTATTTTATTCAGGTTAAATAAGTCCCTGTAAACTGGTAACGTTACCCTTAACGTATGACCACTGGAAGGCAGTCGTAGCTTTTTTCAAACATATTATGCGAAATACAAGAAAACACCTCTAAACGGTCATTGAAGATGGTGTGATGATTCCATAGGCGATGCTCTTTAACAAACGCAATCTTCATAATAAGCCAATTGAGAGTGTTGAACAGCGATTTTCTCATTAGTTCATCACCCGGCACTGAAAAGCTTTTGTGTTTTTATTAGGCTCTTGGATGTTCCTTACAAACAAGAACATGTTTCTTCAATTTGTTCATTGTAATAATTTAATAAAACAGAATGTTGTCGTTAATATACACATATTAATTTCACAATTGACATAAATCATTATGCCGAATGTTTGACCTAGGTGTGCCCCAGGGTTGGTAATGGGGCCATGCATAGTTGAGATTGACCGTATTGTCATAAGAGAGGTCCAGTATCAATTTGAAGTGAATTGATGTAGAAATGAAGAAGTTAATGTAAAATAACCTAAACAAATGAGTAAAAATCTCTGACCCGGCCCCACCCCAACCCCTATAACTTTTGACTCAGGGGTCAGATCAAAATTCCATATAGAGCAGGGTCGCTGAAATGCTCATAGCTACCATGTGTGTAAGTTTCAAGGTTCTAGTGCTTATAGTGTAGGAGGAGATAGTTGCCAGAACGGACGGACGGACGGACGGACAGACAGACGGACGGACGGCGGAGATAACCACAATATCCCCACGCTTTTCAAAAAGCGTGGGGATAACAATACTTCGCTATTCGCGTTTAAAATATATGGTACTGTTAGTATTTCATGAAGACACAGTTTTCGTTTCAAACACTCAAAACACACATTTATATCTTATTGAGAATCTAACTACAGAAATTTGAATTCAGGCTGTTTTATTAATAGCAAACTGTCATCTGTCGATAGCATATTCTGGCTTTCTGGGAATATTTCAAGAGAGAGACAAAGGCTGATCGCGTACTGACTTTGGTGTCCTGCGAGATGTAATGTATAGCTTTTAAAGAAAGTGATTATGCTGGAACGCTTCCTTATTTAAAACCAAATATTTTTTAAAATGTGTGTGTAAGTCGATATAAAACTATATTACATAATTGTTGAAAGTATATCAGGGAACAAAACGGGAACATGAGTAATTTAACAAAAATATGTGTGCGCATACTGCATTACAAAGTTTTCAAAGGTAAGAACACAGCCTTTAAGTATACACGATTTGGCTAATATTGAGATGCAGACACAACATTTATTGATTTCGAGAGTTGAGTGTGGAACCTGTTTTATCCACGCAACAATGCTTTAGTGATAAGCGATAGCTCGACTCTCATCATTTGAATAGCATCGTTGCAAAACGCAATGCCTCATCCCTATTATTTTCTTTTTAGTAAAAACAGAACTAAAATATATTCATTCGGGCCTACTGGCCGTACGTTTCCATAGAATTGTATGTGCTGTTGATCAAGGTCAATTAAAGTTAAAACCTGGGTTAGACAGCTGTGCCGCAAAATCAAAACAACGACATCCTATTACAATGCGAGTTTATTTTTCAAAGCTCTGCCAACAATTCCAAGTCAGCGTTCGATCAGACGCACACGAATTCTTTGACGTTAAAATCTCGCATTGGAATGCTTGTTGCAATCTATCATTACAGTTGTAATTGGTTGCATTGATGATTGCTTTCTTATTTTTAAGTAGAACAAATTATTTTCAATGTAATGTGTTGTGTACAGTAGCATACCACACATTTCTTTATTTCTAATGATATGTTATATCAACAGATAGTTAAACTATATTTGAAGATGAATTCAGAAAACAAAAATGTTGCACAATAAATCTATTGTTTTGTTTTTATGCTTGACTAAGCATTATACAGTTTGGGAAATAAAATCATGCGGTAACAGAAGAAACAACAGTAAAACTACCATCAGTCGAGTACACAGGTTATCCACTCTGTAAATCCCAACAGGTGCAAGCATCGATGAATCGGGCATTCTGGAGCTTTTACAAGCGATAACACAACACCGAGAGGTGATGTCATTAGGTGTTAAATTCGCAATAACCATGTCCAGAATCACGCACTTTTTGTTGGACTCATTCTCGATATCAAAGCAGACGTTCGTTACATACAACAGAACATACGACTTTTATCATCTGACAAATTTATATAAAATTGCCTTCTACAAATTAATTAAGCCGCGCAGAAGATCAAATTGCAAGACAAAAGTCGCCCATGAATTGTATGCCCAAAATTTTTTGATCAAAGTAAAAAGATATACTAGCACGCTGTCATCAGAAATCCATGGAAATTACATTCAAACTCGACGAAAACTAATGGATTTGGTAGTTATTTACATCCTTAAATATGCTAGCTATGCAGGACTTCTTGTGCTTAAACAATCAATTACTGTGAGCAATTGTGTTTTATGTGTTAAGACCTGAATTTTTATTATATATATATAATTTTATATATTCATCAGAATACAAGAAACTTGGTTACACCCAAAATGAAACACAACGGAAATTTGTGAAACCGATACGATTTTAAGAATCTGGCTGATTTTTACTTAAATCGTTACTGCTTTTTTTTAATCTATCAACATTTTATAGACGTCACTTAGTAGTTCAAGCATTAATTTTATACACCTTTTAGAATTAACATCATAAAACATCAATTTCAACCATTCAGTTGCAAACAAACACATTAAATCTAAAGAAATTTTCATCAATATAATCAGGTAAAATGTTTTAAGTAATATCATTAAAAAGCACATGTGTTTTGTGCAAATTTAACAGATTTTTCATTAATCACACTAAGTCGAGCTTTCTGGGCTAAATTCCTACCTCTGGTACAATCAAGCAGAAAAGGTAATTCGTTGTACAGTGTATTGATTCAATATATATTTAATGTGAGTTGTTATTTTACATCATATACAACTTTATATATAACATAAATTATATACATAACAAAGTTTGTTTTTTTAGATTTGTTAAGCACGTTTTTAGATAAAAATAACCATATTCCATAACATCATGTGAATATGTTTATTCCTGAGAACTGCATTGAAGAAATAGGCTTTATGCACTAAAATACGTAGCGTCGACTTATATGCGTAGCGCCGAAATTACCTTTACATAAACTATATACATTACTATTATAGGACGAAATATATCAAACAAACATATTTTGATCTCTTGTTAAAATCAATATTTGTATACAGAGCAAATGTTCCAAGAAAAACAACGACATAATTGTAAGGTACAATTGTAATATTTTACATTTTACGATCAGAAAGTGAAGTAAGAGAGATACTCGTAAAATGTTGTAAGTGCATATACTGTCAGACAAATGGAAACAAAAGGACATATAAATGTGTTTGATGTCAGTCTGAATAATGCAAGCAGATATAAAGGCCGAATAATATAAATCATATTAATCAAATGTATTGCTTCTGTCGATAGAAATGTTTTGCGTGCCAGGAGAGAATGTTCAATTTTATTTACTACATAATCTATACAACACGAAAAGTGCTATACTTGCATTTATTTTATATCACCATGCATCAGAAAGTTGAACGTAAGTTGCTCAGGTGAGTATTTAACCAATTATTACACTTACCTATTAATAACTTCAATTGATCTTCTATTTTATAATAATTTTGGGCTAAACTTGAATATAATATCAAGAATATAATAAAAAGAAGTGAAACTCCAGAAGCTGCAGCAGCATGCATTTCTAGGATACACACCTTCGTGGTCCTTTATTTATGGCAAGGAACCAATTGCCAAAACGGTACAGTACGGCACAAAACGAAACAACATATACACATAACAGAATAAAGCTGGGGTCGCCGCCTTGGAACGATCAATGCTAAGCAATAGGGGTTTAAACCGGTTATAGAGCACACTCACACTTGGCCCAGCAATATTCATGATACATATAAGTGTAAAGAAAATTTAATCTCATTGCAACTCAAATTATACAGTGATAAAAGGGAATTGAAACGCATTTAATCTAATTACTATCTAATTACTCAATGGTAGGAAGGAGACCAGAGCAACAGAGTTACAACTTTTTGAGGCACGACGAAATGAAATTACTAACACGCATCAACTACATCCCTTCTTTTTATAACAAGTTTTAAGAATATAGCATCATTTAGTTAATATTTCAGATCATCATCGCGCACCTACAGAAAGAAGCAGCAATATTGGGTGTAAAAGATCCAAAGTTCGACTAGCTTATAAAAGAGTTTTCAACACCCAATGTTTTTCATTGAGACTTCCAATGCAGTAAACATCCTTGATAGTAGTAGTAGTATAAGTAGCAGCAGCAGCAACATTAGCAGTAGTAGCAGCAACAGCAACAGCAGTAGGAGAATCAGCAGTAGTAATAGTAGTAGTTGTTGTTGTTGTTGTTATTGCTGTTGTTGTTGATGTAATTGTTGCTGTTGATGTTATTGTTGTTGTTGTTTGTAGCAGCAGCAGAAGTAGTTTAAAAAGTAGAAGTTGTAGTCGTTGTAGCAATAGCAGTAGTATTATCAGAAGTTGTAACAGAAGAAGTAGTGGTAGTAGTTGTAGTAGTGGTAGTAGTCAATGCATCCAACATTTCTTAGAAAATTGTCAAATAATCAAATCATCGATTAGCTGGACCTGTTTTTCAGTTATATGAAAAATTATTTATTTATTGCACAGTTGGCACAATCGCTTCAACTTTCTTACTATTTAGACAGGCAATCTAGCCTAGATGAAAAGCTATATCTTAATCTGACATGTAAGCTGCAGAAGAACTGCAGGGAATACAAAATCTATTGGATATCAAACCGATCGCGTGTAGCATCTCCTTACTATAAATGCGCCGTATTTTGTGTGTTTTTTTTTCTATTCCCACGTTTTATTTTTGATTTGTGATCTAAGGTTGACTCTTCAGTGGTGTTCAGTTTTTGTTGCACGGATGCTGATAGTATGACGCAAGAATATTCTAGCACAGAATGATTTTAAAGTACAACACTGTAATGTCACACATTTTCAATGGTTTTAAAGACCAACACTGTTATTTCACTCTTGTTCAATGAGTTAAGTAACACGTAACATAAAGAATGGTCAAATCTAATTTGTATATTTTAAGTCATCTGTAAATTCTTTACACAAACAGTAGCGCTGGTGATTTAAGATCGAAGCAACTAAATGAACAAGCCTTTTGCGCTGTTAACATTTTATTGTAAGCGTCGATATAAGATTTGCTCATGCAATACTAAGGATATGTAACAAACCATCGCATTTGTTCATTTAACAAGCATGCCTTATTGTAGAAACGTTATACTTATAATAAAACGATTCATGTACGGTGAACAGAAATCAATGAAACAAACGAATACTTCTTTATATGTTATAGTATACCAAACATGACAAATTCAATGTAACATTCAAATTATCATGGATATTTCGAGATTCATGGAGCTTTAATGCTAAAATTCAGCAAGTAAGGAAGTCGACAGACACAACGATCCAACGATATATTGCAGTTAGTTTTCCATTAAAACTTCACAAAATATGATACCAACGCATAAGAATAAGAAAATATATTTTATTTTATTTTATAAAGAACATAAATGCTTTATCACAAAAATAAAACGTGGATTTAGTGAGACCATTTGTTTATTTAAGATGCAAAAGGGAGAAATGGATATACATTTATATGAACAGACTATCAATTTGCATACCATAAATCCAATAGAAAGATACACAGATATTATGTTTTCTCAAAACAATATGATCATTAAACAATCAAAGTTAGAGTTTTTTTTATAATCCACATGATGTGCTCGTTATGCTCGTATTGGTAGAATGGAAACAATGAGCCAGAGTTATTGAACGAAACGACAGTGAAATGTGGCTTCTAGTCTATGTGACATGTATATTGCAAGCAACCATAAATCACAGCTTAGATTTTCCGTCAGCGAAGAAGCCGCGACACTGAAATTGTCTGACCGCAGATCGTGCGGCTGATTTCAAAGACTTGAACATCCAATGATGTATGTAGCAGTAACAACAACACACACTAGCACACAAATGAGCCTCGTTCTGTGAAAATTGGTTTTAGTGCATGTGCGTGAAGTGTCGTCCACACTATCTAGCACACAAATACATGGACATGAGCATCCCATGATGTATGTAACAGCTATAACAACACACAGTTGCACACAAATACATGTGAGTTCATACAACTATAACCCACGTTATAACATTAGTTCACTTAAATAATAAGTTGTGAACGCATTAAATTACATTTTAAAACAAAACGACATACATACATATACTATGTAAAACGATTAACGTTTCAATAAACAAGTATGTTTCAGCTCCTCGGTGAAAACATGAGTGTACAGAAGCCATGTATATCTTAAGCAATTTCACGCGTCCACGCCTGTAAATCATATTCAAATTAACTGACAGTATTAGCGAATAATCGCTTGTGGAAATCACGTGTTTAGCATGTAATTTAATAAAATTCGAAACAAAAACTGAAACTACATATGAATATTTGTATATGGTATGTATCACATGAACCATGGCCGTAAAGATGACACAATACGAAATATATTCATGCAACCCAACAACAATCGATGTCCCGACCACCATTACCTCAACCTCTTCAACCTCTAAAGCCAACATGATGTATTTGGTTGTCATTGAATCGAAAACAAAACCAGACAATTAACATAATGGTCCAACCATTTTTACCTTTTTAAAAGCCAGCTATGAGTAAGTTAAACCTTGCCGGAAACACATAATTTTACATTGAATTGCTTAGGTAGTGTGTACATGATCAATATCATGTAAAACATTGTTAGTTTAAACAAAATGTTTTTTTTATCGCTTAATTATGTATAATTTCAAACGTTAACCCACTTTCATTTCCTCAATTCATATTTTCTGTATTCTTATTATTATTCATTGCATATGAAGAAGGTGCGGCAACACGGAGGTGTATAATGATTGACTGATGAAAGACTATGCAATATCCGAATCCCAGAGAAACCGCTGTATCGATGGGTTAGTTTATTGAATTCGTCGTTCTTTTGATTACAGATTCGCGAAGCTGACAACAAAACAAACAGTCGCAACATGAGTATAAAGCACATCTTTATGTACATTTTCCGAATAAGCAATCCACTTGATTGTGTTCAGTAGAAGAATTGAAGTAACGATTAATTGTCCGGATATTAAATTTTTCAAAGAATTGCTTATATTTATGATAAAAAGTTAGATAATAAAACAAATTTCATTGTCAAGAGTATTGATAAATTAACCATGTTTGTTTAATTAAAAAAACTCCTTAAATGTACCATTTATTGTATTAATATTATATTTATATTTTATATTGTATCATAAAGCAGACATAAAGCTACATGTATGTTTGCAATATCTTAGACATCGTTTGCAAAGTCTTCAAAGAAATTGGAGAAAAACATTTAAAGGCGCAAATGAATCCTTAATAAGTTATGTTCTTCAACAACACGGCGTCACAATTGTCCTTATTAGTGATAATCAAACCCAGTATAACTATATAAAAAAGCAATGATATAAACACTGTTTGATGTTTAAAACATTTTAACACATATTTATCTAAACATACGTGCATATTTCAGGATTATCGCAACACATGTTTACGTTTGAACTGCCTAACAGCACATGCAGGTCTTCAATGTGGAATTGTACTGTTTCCTTCAGTCAGTGTATGTGGCTTCTTAATAAAATATACTGGCAATTATGGTTTGATTATCCCACATTTGAATTATTCTAAGGTTATATTTGGGGTATTTGTCATCGCCTCATGAGAACTAAGCCATATATATTCAATGACTTGAGCTTGAGTCCGTATGGTCAATATTTGAATAACAAATGTGTATACATATTTATTAATAATAATGTGAACATTTATAGAACATATGCACAATGATTGTAGTAACCTTTTTATATCGGTGTAGTTAGAACAAACAACACGCAAAACAACAGCAATTTATTACAATAGTGAACAACTATTTATACAAGATGGAGTATAAACATTACTTATGCTGTACTTAACCCTTTGCATGCTGGGAAATTTGTCGTCTGCTAAAATGCCGTCTGCTGAATTTCTAATATTAGCATTTTGTTCGATTTTTTTCAAACAATACTATCAGAAAAGCAAACAGTTTGGATCCTGATGAAACGCCACGTTCTGTGGCGTCTCATCTGGATCCAAACTGTTTGCAAATGCCTTCAAAATTCGGTTCCAGAACTGAAAGCGTTAAACGGATACCTAAGCCATAAACAAAAATATTACCTATTATTCATGAGTAGTTCCATTGGGAAAAAATAGATACGTGCACGAATGTGTATATTTTGTTATACTTGATATGTACACATGTATCATTAGATGTACCTGACATTGCAATCAGCCGAATTATCAGCGCTATAACAATTTCAGCATCGCATATCCTTCGCTTACTGCCAATGCAAAAGAGTGATTTATAATTGTCCAAATATACATTAGGCCAACTCTGGCAGACACTGCTCTTTGTATTGTTACTTCGTTGCCCTAGATTGCTACTGACGTTGGCGACATTAAAAGCAATACATCAACACCGAGATCAGTTGAATATAAGTTTGATGTTACAATTTAGATTGCTGTTATCCAAATTGGATATGATCTGGAAACCATACCGGTTGTTGAACGTCATCAGTCGCACATCGTCCCGCGTCAGCATTTTGTTTCAAATAGTTTCTCCTATCAAACAAAGCTCTGGATTTTATTCATTATTGACGTATACTCCTGTGGTGGTGCCTTCCTTAAAGCGATTGCTGGATATATAAATTGCTTTCACAAAAATGATCACTCGATGACGTTCTACCAAATTAGTTTACGGTAACCAAGGAAGATGCATTTGCACTTTGCAAACACTCTTACATCATCAACACAACTTTCCTTAAACTTGTTTTGAAATAATGAAAAATGACAGCCAAAGGGCGTGGTAGCTTTTCATAATGGCTTAATTGAAAGATTATAAAATCTTCTTTACAGAAACGGCTGGTCCGAATTGCAAGTAAATTCAGAGAAATGTTCATGGGATGACCTTCAATCACATTTCAAATCATCGTTTTGATTCTTTGAAAACATCGCCACAAAGGAAGGGGGTAGTTATATGTATATGGCTTTGGTGACCGTCTTCTTAAGTCCTCAAGAGCTATTTTGAGCCGTACAAAACATGCTTTTGTTCGTTCAATGCAGGCATTCTTATATTATATGTATTTAATAAGTAAACAAGTTTTAACTTCTTCTTCAACAACTTACATGATTTCACGATTATGCCCTTTAAGTGTTCCTTTGGAGATACAAATGTGTTATACTATAAATATTTATTTTAAATAATAATTTCCCATGTTAATGAATACATATTTAACAATAATATCGTATGCTTTTCTTGAGCAGTAATGTTATGGTCCCGTTAAATTCAAATGTACTACAATCAAAATGTCAGACATGTATTAAAAAGACTCACTAGTTATACGTGTACATCCATATGCGCAAATAATTATAAAAAACGGTCATTATTGTAATATGTTTTATTGAATAAAATTGTAATTTATGTTATTTTTGGTCCGTTTGAAACCTTTGTTGATTGATGTTGATGTATTATATGTCTATATTATCTCAGTTTTACCTGGTTTTAATACAACGTATATTTTCATCTTTTTTTTCTTTCCCTACTGCATGTTTTTATAAGATCCTCAATATATCTCAATATAATTCATATTTAAGAAATAATACTATTTTTTTATTTTCAATCCCAGAGTTTCTTCGCTGGTTCACCATTTTGTGACCGAATTGTTTTTGGCCCACACTTGGTTTCCGGAGAACGGCGTCAATATCTTTTCGCTCTCCAGTATTATGTTGAATAATTGATCAGAAAGGCTTTCAAATTGTGAGGAAAGTCAGAAAACATGGCTTTGTACTCGCAATAAGGAAAGAAGAAAGATATCGAATTTTTAGTTTATAAAATATGTATTGTTGCTGTAATGTATTTCCTGCGAGAGACGTTATGTACAATATCAAAGCTATCTCGACGTTTGGTTTAATAAACACTCTTCAATGAGATATAACGCGATTCGTTCTTAAGAAGAACATTGAAAGCAACTACTGAAATATCTGAAATAAGAATGCACGATAGGTCAAGTTATCATAAGTTAGTTCTGTTGTACACAAAGGATAACAATCTTTGCGATCGGTACATTGCATAAGATCAGACATAACGACAAATATATATTGACTCGGTTTATTCCAGGCCAACATAATATACGATGTCTATCTGTCAGAAAGCAATCTTCTATAACGATATTTTTTCGTATATCGGCCACAGCTGCTCGAGTTTTCTGGCAACGAAGAATATCTTTTCTGTAAAAAATAGTGTTTTGATTTCTCTTCAATTGGTATAACTTAAACAATAATTGCATAAGCGATCAGGCCAATATATGTTTATGATTTTAAGTGAAGTTAAACTTCTTATATTGTAAAGTATGCTGGCGTTTCGTGGTATTTACGGGGAATATACATACAAAATAAATTTGTCGTTCGATTATTTCTTACATACATTTATCACGATGCACTTCGCAATAAGCAGTTCTTATGCAAAATATGGAAAATGAAATATTTTCAAATTCGAGAGCGATTTCTTTCATAGTGTGTTTTTGTATTGAAAGCATTTTCATTAGTCGAAAACTGACACTGTCAGTTAGGGAATTATAATAAACAGAAACATAATTAATATATATTTATTTTTTATCATATTAAAGAAGAATTTTTGTTGACGACCTCGACCTTGTTGCAATTCAATCTAATTAATTACGGAGTAATTTCGTTTCTGTTTGTGTTCTTCAAAATCATCTACCTGTATTCTTGAGACGTGGTCGTTCTGGTTGTACAACAGAACGAGTTAAACGGTAGGTACTATATTTAATCTTCTAACATACCACAAGCATAAATTATATCAATCCAATTTATGTTATTTTTACACTTTGCATCACCTTTTGTGCACCAAATTGAAACTCGAATTCAGTCCTGACGAACAAATTATAATGTCGAGTTTTTTATTATTATGTAAGGTACATTTCCCCAGGCGGTTTAAGCACAGCGAGCCCGCAGTGCTTGGACTTCAAAATCAATTTCGCCGTTTGTCTTTAAGATCTTGTCGCCGCGAAACTTGAAAATGTCACAAGCGCTTGCAAGCTCTGGTCCGAATGTTGTCTGCATTCGGCCAAGGACCACAATGGAAATAAGGGATATTGCTCTTTTTTGTGTAATCCTTGGCGTTAGTTTGCATGCCATAGTGCATTCAATGCATGTACTTTTCAATTATGATTGTTATTTACTTCATATTGTTTTATGTACATTTTGTTTTAGTGCATTGTGTGCATGTATGCTTTCTCCGAAATAAATCTATATATCTATCTATAATCAAAACACGCACGCGTTTATCATTAGGGGCTTAGATGTGACGTATCAACGATTTACGGGTCGTTTATGGGGTCGGTTATGGTGTTTGTACCCTAATAATGGTCGATAATGATCAATTATTACCGGTACACGTGGCGTAAGAGGTATGCTCAATTTTGTATTATTATTTTTCAATGGTTTACGGCTATTTCATAGGTATTTCAAATATAAACACTAACTGTTGTCTCATTTTATTGATCCCGCCTACTTAAAATGTGTTCACACTTTTTTTTTCTCAACGGCGACTGTAAATTAATTGCACAAGGATTAAATGAATTCACAACCAAAAGTTTCTTTGGTATTTGCGAAATACGCTATATACCTGCAACAAGTTATTCTTTAGTTATTTTGCCCAAAATCTACAGAATAATAATATTAAAGAAACGACAAGTCCCTGTGTCTAGGAAATCTGAAATTACTAATTTCTTGTTTTGCTTTAATATCTCTTTGTTTTTAAATCCAAGCGATTTAATAATCTCATTTCAGACTGCGAGAGGGCTTCAGCTTAACGAATAGGGTAAAACAGAAAATCGTGCTCGCCTGAAGTTTGCTGTCCTCAATGCTCTGATTGAATGTCAGCATAGAATTACCAGACATTTAGGCAGTGGACTTCGAAAAAATGGTTGATGCGTGGCACAGGGAGAATTCACGCAGAACAGTTTTATGAACTCAATAACGTATATCGGAATACTTGTGGTAAACTATGAAACTGTAATGTGTTGTTGTTGTTTCAACTATTGTTTGCGTTCTGATGTCTACTGTTATTTTAATTTAAATATTTTGCTTGTTATTTAATATCATAATATATGACTTTAATGAAATAAATTAAGGATAAATAAATCAATAATAAACGGAAATTTTGTGTTTTATTAGCGACAATGAAGTGTAGATTATGATTTAAAACATGTAGGAAATATAACACAAATCGATACTCGAAGGGAACGCGCCGTGATCCGTGGAATTAAAGTTTTTATCTGATAACACTGACAAGATTCTTCAATGGAAAAAAACATGCATGGAAACTACATAGTTCTTTCGTCATTTATGTCATTCGTAAATTAGAAAGCCTAAAATTCTAATCAATTATGTCAACCTTATATTTTGCAGAAATGCCCTGTTAATGTTTATTTATTCATTTCATTCAATTATGTGTTTTAAACATCAAATTTCATCAATATAGTGGAAGTCTTGTTCAAGCATAACGCCCATATTCATATTCGTGTCCTTTGTCCCCATATGTGGCGTGTTCTGAGAAAACTGGGCAAAATGCTTGTGCGTAAATTGTCATCCCAGATTAGCCTGTGCAGTCAGGCTAATCAGGGACGACAATTTCCGCTTTTATTAAATATTTCGTTTAAATGATGTGTCTTCTTAGAAATAATCTAGTTTAGGCGGAAAGTGTCGTCCCGGATTAGCCTGTGCGGACTGCTAAGTTAAGTAAAGTTAAAGTTCTTTTGACATCGCATGGTCAGAGTTCGAAGAGACGCAGTCGAGCTGGTTGACATTGAAATAACGTCTCTGTCTCATTGTAGCATGTAAATCTCCTGAAAGGTAGATAAATTGCTTAACAATATTTAGATGTATAGAAGTCTGCGATATTTTTACTGTTCCAATTGCAACGGTTTTAAATTAGATTGAAGCACAGACATATTCCCATAAGAATGGACTGAAGGGATTATTGCCCATATGCATAAAAAGGGTGATACATCAGATGCAAGTAATTATAGGGGCATCACAAAATTAAGTAACTTCGTAAAATGTGTCCATGAGTTCTCAACCAGCGAATATCAGAATGGTGTGAAAAAAATGGTGTTAACTCCGACGCACAATATGGGTTAAGAAAAGGCAGGTCAACTATAGATGCAGTGTTTATACTCCATTCAATTTATATGTAAATAAGAATCAACGATTGCAATGTTGCTTCGATGATAAGATAGTTGGTTTGATTCTATATATTTAATGCATTATGATTAAAGTAATGAAAGCCCTTTTTTTGATAACAAAATGTTGCGCATTATAGACAGTAGGTAGCAAGCATTCAAATCAAATCAAGTAAGAAATTCCAACACAACACGCGGAGTTTTTTAATGTAGAAGTCGCGTTAACAGAGGGGAGATACTATCTTCTCTTTTCGTAGATAATCTTGAAATGTGTTTAACAAAATAGACATAATGCGGGAATGAGTAAATATGCAATACGTATGTTTGATTGTATAACATTTTGCAGACGATATGGTTGCAATAGGCGAAACGCCAGAAGAACTTCACATGTCTATTGATTGTTGATATGTTTATTATAACACGTGGGGCTTGTAAGCTAACAATCCGGAATCCAAAATTATTGTTTTCCGTTGCAGTTATTTTATACATTTGTTTCTTCAATTATTACATACCCATGCGATGTATGATGTTTCTCAAAGTGTAGCGAGTTGGAAAATAAAATGCACCTATAATTCTGAAAAGCTGTTCTTGGTGTCAGAAAACCAATCCGAATGTAGCCGAACGTGAAAGATATCATTTTAATGTTAATGTGTTAACGGACATATACGTATAATAAAATATTGGTTTAAAATTACTAATAGTGCCAACATCATGTTAAGATCAAAATTGGAATATGTGTTGATTTGACTTAAATGATGATAAATTGAACTGGTTCAGAACAGTGAGGGACTCTTATTATGCATTTACTTATGTGTGGTTTAATAACTAACATATCGATTAGGTATATTTTTTGTCTTTGTTTAATCAACGGGTAATTGACGAAAACTTACAAGAGTCGAAACGAGATAGTTACGAGAGTAGGATACTTTTTGTATATAAAGCAATACAAACAAACATTTCGGTTGAATCCTTTTTATACACGAATGTGTCAGAATTTTAATACGAAATTACGAATCTGTGAACATACACTGAGAATTCAGACAAGTAGGTATGATTGAACAGAACGAAATATGCGGCTCTGCCATTTATGGTAAAGCAATGAAGTGGAAAATGTATTCCACTTTTTGTTGAAATGTTCAAAGTAAAGAAAACTACATTACAAGAAAATTTATTATGGAGTCAGACCTTGCACACAATTTTTATGCACAATTACACATCACAAACATTTCCGTATTTCTAGGGTAACAAATATTTTTTCTCTTGAAGATGTGTTCAGAAAAATACCGAGATTGAATATTAATTATTTTTTTGTNAAGCTTTGTAAAACAGCTACCCCGAAAAAGCCCATTAGTGTTCTATACCGATCTTTATGACTACCTAATTCGTAAGTTAAAAGTATTGCTCGCGATTTATTTATTTTTTTTGATTTTTTTCATCAACTTTCTTCTTTTATAGTTTGAATTGTTATATGGTATCAATTAATATAATCATGAAATTATATTCTTAATGAGAAAGGTATCGATATTCCAACAATTTTCATTTAATATGATGGGGATTGCAAATTTTATTTTATGTTAACTTCTTCTCATTATACAATTTTCATAATATTGCCCATGCCTTCAGATCGTCTTAAAAGGGACATGTTGTTTTTATGTTGTCTAAGTGATCTCTATAACATCATTAGGATTATAAACAGTGCACACACATCTCGACCTGTGCGTTCAGACACACTCTTTATAAATTTGAATGGGTTGTGTATATTTCAATCTTGCGATTTAAAAAAACGATAACTTAATTTTGAAAAATGAGTTGCGTCAAAGGTTTTGCAATAGCGAACAACTGCAGTGCCTTCAGCGCTTTGATTTAATGTAGAAGTCGCGTTAACAGAGGGGAGATACTATCTTCTTCTCTTTTCGTAGATAATCTTGAAATGTGTTTAACAAAATAGACATAATGCGGGAATGAGTAAATATACAAGACGTATGTTTGATTGTATAACATTTTGCAGACGATATGGTTGCAATAGGCGAAACGCCAGAAGACCTTCACATGTCTATTGATTGTTGATATGTTTATTATTACACGTGGGGCTTGTAAGCTAACACTCCGGAATCCAAAATTATTGTTATCCGTTGCAGTTATTTTATACATTTGTTTCTTCAATTATTACATACCCATGCGATGTATGATGTTTATCAAAGTGTAGCGAGTTGGAAAATAAAATGCACCTATAATTCTGAAAAGCTGTTCTTGGTGTCAGAAAACCAATCCGAATGTAGCCGAACGTGAAAGATATCATTTTTATGTTAACGTGTTAACGGACATATACGTATAATAAAATATTGGTTTAAAATTACTAATAGTGCCAACATCATGTTAAGATCAAAATTGGAATATGTGTTGATTGACTTAAATGATGATAAATTGAACTGGTTCAGAACAGTGAGGGACTCTTATTATGCATTTACTTATGTGTGGTTTAAAAACTAACAAATCGATTAGGTATATCGTTTGTCTTTGTTTAATCAACGGGTAATTGACGAATACTTACAAGAGTCGAAACGAGATAGTTACGAGAGTAGGATACTTTTTGTATATAAAGCAACACAAACAAACTTTTCGGTTGAATCCTTTTTATACACGAATGTGTCAAAATTTTAATACGAAATTACGAATCTGTGAACATACACTGAGAATTAAGACAAGTAGGTATGATTGAACAGAACGAAATATGCGGCTCTGCCAATTATGGTAAAGCAATGAAGTGGAAAATGTATTCCACTTTTTGTTGAAATGTTCAAAGTAAAGAAAACTACATTACAAGAAAATTTATCATAGAGTAAGACCTTGCACACAATTTTTATGCACAATTACACATCACAAACATTTCCGTATTTCTAGGGTAACAAATAATTTTTCTCTTGAAGACGTGTTCAGAAAAATACCGAGATTGAATATTAATTATTTTTTTGTCGTTTTTCAGTTTTACTGGAGCAAACATGTTGTATGCAATAAAATGTTGTAATAAACACATGCAGAAGCAGACGAAAACACGATTATGTTGTAAACTCTTCAACCACGTAATAGCTTATGCATCCTTGTACCACACGGCACTTGAAAGCTTTCAAAGTATGTAACACAACACCGAGATGTCATGTCGTTGTGTGAATTACTCCAAAGTCCCAGTATCACGCGCATGTCTTCATGCCCGTCCTCGATAGCAAAGAGGACATTCGTTCCCACAAAAAGAAGATACGCATTTCATCATCTGACAACTTTACATAACCTTCCTTCCACCAATTCATTAAGCCGCCGTGAGAAGATCAAATTGCAAGACACAATTCGTCAATAAATTGTGTTGTGCTTATTTTCTGATTACAGCAGTATGTGAACCAAAACGCTGTAATCTGAAATCCATGGAAATTGCATTAAAACTCGACACAAACTTATGAATTTCGCTGTCACAAACATTCCACAATTTACTCAGAAGTTATGGAACGAATGTAAGACAATTATTAACGGACGATACGTAATATGTATTCAGACATTAGTAATATTGTAAAATGTTCGGTAAACATACGATATGTTTGTGTGAAATTTCCTAATAAAAAGTTAATAGGTTGTACTGCTTTAAAAAATGTTAATATTGTTCATTTTCACTGTTTAATCTGCATGTTAATACTACTGCAGGCTACCTTCTATATTGATTTATACTGTCGCGGATCAGATGCCTCATCCATTTATTATATTCCATTACGTGTATTTATTTCTATACCAATAGTATAAATTACTAACAGGTAATTTTTAATTGTATTTATTTATATTATATTTGTTTTTTTTAGACTATCATTGTGAACGTATAATCAAGCTGTAATCTCTAACGAAACTAAGCCGATTGATTCCAGAATATTTTAAAATGGCATGAAAAAACAGAACAGTATACTCATTGTGCTATTCAGACAATTCTCATAATGAATATTAATCGCTGTCATCGACATTGAAACGCTACCGTTCATTTGAAAATGGCATTATACCAGCACTAAGTGTTGTTCGCAACAAGTGATGTAGAACAATTAAGCACAGCAAATGATGTTAAGCATTCAATCACGCAGTTTCTGTATATGTGTGTAGTGAGACGATTATGGTTAGACAATATCTCGAGTTGTTTCGAACAATGCAGATTCGTTGACATGTAATTCCAGACATTGAACGTACAAATGTATTTCCAGACTTTGAGCATACCAAACAATATATGAAAATCTTCCAATACAATAACATAATATTATGATTGAGTGGGTCCATCGGGGCGTTTATTTCATATGAATAAAATATACAGAAACATTTCTCGAATGTAATGCTCGTGATAAATAGCACATACCGCATTTTTACATGTCAATTCACGCTATTCACGCTATTCACGCTATTCACGCTATTACAAATGAGCCGTGCTCTGGGAAAACGGGCTTAATGCATGCACGTAAAGTAAAGACGAAATCAAGTCTTGGCGGAAAGCCTCGTCCCTGATTAGTACATGTATATCCACACTGCAAATGCTAATCCGGAACGACACTTGCGTTTATGCGTTAAGGCAGGTTAACAAAGCGCGGCTCAAATAGAATTTAAAGGCATGTAAACTACCAATCGCCTTAAACATACAAGACGATATACACAACGCATAATTAAACCTAAAATAAGATTATAGGGTACCCGCCTTGGAACCGCCGATTTTAAAGTGTTGGTGGTTTAAACCGGTTGGACGGCATGCCAAGCCCAGAATGTATCATAACACACATACGTATATATCAACATCAACCCTATAGCATTTCAATTCAATTTTAAAAGCTATGACAGGTAATATAAATCAGAATTAATTTCTAAATGGTTTTGCATTCACCAGAGCATCAGAATAACCGATTTCTTTGGCACGTGTGAGCCCTATGTTTTGGTGAGATAAGATGTTTATTTATAATTATTTAGTCGTGTGACATAATATTAATGCGGCTACATTCGAAATATCCAAGAAAAAAATCGGAACAAATGACAATAAGGCTACTTATTTACATGTTCGTTTTTATAGTTGTGTAGTGAATCTTCAAATTCGCCATTTTAGTCGTGTATCTCTTCATTAACCAGAGCCGGTTGTGTACTTTATTGAAACGGTTGTAAAGATTCCTCGATCAATTACTTTTCCTTGGCAAAACATATATGAATTCAAAGTAAATGTTTTTTAAGATCAATAAGCGCATATTTTATGTTAAGACGAGTTCTTAATGGAGGTCCAATGTTCATCTCTATAAGGTGACTGATTTATATTCAGTCCCACTGCTTACACAAAACTTTATTTGTTTTACCTTCGCGAGTATTTATCATTCGTTTTGGCCAAACATGGACCATGAAAGAGATTTGTTTTTTTCAAAAATTTGATTTGATCATAAACACACTGAAAAAAAAACATTTAACGAACAAACAAGCAACAAAATGACATCGGTTAATGAAATTCATACATTTAAACAATTAAAACACAACTGAACTTGCACAATATCAGTATCCGGTCATATGTATCATGTATGTCAAGGCTCTGATATATTTGTTGGTGGTTATGATGGATGACACATCCACATTAATCAAAACCAACAAAAAGATATCAGAGCCTTGAACATTTTGCTCGCTATGAATGATGTGATTCTTTAGTAATGCACGCACTGCACGTGTTGCAACAGATGCAATACAAATACATAACCCCCTTGCATGACATGTCATGTTCTTCAAAAATATAACTGGAAAATATTTACGCTTACGACATATTAAAGGAACTACATTTCTGTTATATTTAGCTCTTGTCAATTAACTTAAAAATGTATTAAGACAAGATGCTCTGATTCCTCTTCTCAGTAAATCATCTGGAATGCCGGGGGCCTCTTTTCTGTTCATACGGTAACGGTTTAATACAATGATTAGGAATAAAAACATAACACACTATTTATTTCAATGTTAATTTTATCTTTTCAGTATCGTGTATCCATGCCTAGATTGGTTTTAATAGTCGACAATAAAGAATTAATTGTGTAAATAAATTGGATGCTTCCATCTCAAGAATAAAAAAGTCACGATGTTAAACTTATGTGGAACATTAAGACAGTTTAGTTTAATATTTTAGTGAGTTTACTTTGAAATGTCGAATATGGTGTTGTAGTATTTGGCTATTTGGCTTCAAAATAAATATATAAATTGCAAACATTCCATATGTATGTTAATGCTACGTGTATTCAATTGCAACTTAAAGCACGTGATCAGATTCATTATATGAGAACAGTGATCAATTTCCACAACTATGAATTGCAATTTAACAGATTGTTTCCTTTTTTATACTGAGAAAATTCAGGCTATAGTTTGCGTGCAATAACTCTAGAACCCTATATATACTAAAGAATAACATCTTCACACATGTCTTTTCGATTCTTTGTTTAAAGTCACTGACCAATGAGCTACTGACCATAATTGTAACATGCATTTTATTAGAATTCTTTCTCTTCTTAACTGTATTTTCTCATCACATATGCAGTCAAATAATATCTGTCTTATCTAACCATTCATGAATAAAGGTATGGAATATTATTATTATTATTTTAGGACGATATAAATTGTGCCTTTTTTTAAATTCAATTTGTATGGCCAATTTGCAAAGGAAAACAATGCCATTAAATCGAGGTAAACTTTTACATATTTTGCATTCTACGATGGAAATGAATCGTAAACCGTTGTAAGAGCATAAACTATCAAACAAATGGTAAATAAAAACGCATTTTTATGATTTTGATTTCGGACGGATTATTCCAAGTAGACATATAAATGATTATTATAAATCTTTCTAAGCAAACACATCATTACATCCGGAGATTATTGGCAAAACATCATGCCAGCTTGTTTAAATATATTTCTTATTACACAAACTCAAATATGGCAATTTAAAACAAAACACAATTTACAATAATTCATTATACTGCTGTTATTTCAAATTGCCTTTGACAATTTTCGTGAACGTACGCTTACCTTATGTGTATGTGCTGGAACACTGCAAAGTAGAGCGAACTAAATAATACTAAGATAATTAAATACGAAATTTACCTTTCTCCGATCGTCAAAATTAAACAATGTGAAGGGTCATATTTCATACATTCATCAAAGTTGCTCCTCTAACACCGTTTGTCAAACTTTAATATTGCAATTGTTTGGTATTGTTATATCGTTCGTGCTTTTGTATCAAAATATTGCAAGAAGACATAAAAAAGCCCAAACTGATATGTTATTTTTCACTTTTATTACAACTGTTATAAGTATAATTATATAATTAGGATTTGTTGTCGGCACACGTGTAACTTAAAAAATTCAATAATCATTCCACCAGCGAACTCAATTATTATAACAACTAACATTCACATACTAGAGAAGACATCTTCCATGTCGTTTCGCAAACACTAAACATGAGGAAGAAATCTAAAGCATTTGAGTGACACGACAATTTACCATGGCTTCCATTGTAAAAGATGTATAGATTAAAAGGCACTATACATCAATACTTGCATTGACGTCAGGGAACGAAACCGCTTATCATGTGGCTGATGTCAAAGACTTGAACATCTATTTTGCGATGGTACATTATCCATATAAGTCTACTGATTTAAAAGCTATTTTGTTCAACAAATGATATTGTCAGAATATGCAAACTTGCATACCAAAGGTGATGATGATATGTGTGTGATGTCGTTGCGCTGATAAAATTCATATGTCAAACAACCTTAAAAAATAAGTATTATTTATTTGGAAAAAAACAGAACCAAATGAATTACCTATATTTACATTAGAGTGCAGTCTAATGTAGTATTATCTCCTACCATAAATGGGTTGTCTTCATTTAAAGTGTGGCAATTCTCTGTCCGCCTCGAGTTTGTTTCACTCCACCTACATGGCAATACCCGCTATATTTGATTACGTTTATTTGATATGGCGATTCTATATTAATTATTCAGAATGAGAACTCGGTCACAAACATTTCCGGTTGTTGTCCTATATATAAAATTACGTCATGAACTCAACGTTTGGAGGATTCTATCTCATAGAGGCAATGACCACTGTGCGAATAATGAATTATGCAGCAATGTTTATTTTATATATATCTTGGTTATTTGAAAACAAGATGCTTTGGGATCGGTTTTTAACATGCACAAGTTTGTTTTTCAATGAAAGTATGTTTGTAAAATAAAATATAAATATTAAGGACAACAAGTTATTCTCTATGCTCGGTGGTAAAGATATAGCGTGAACATTTGTGATGGTAACACTATCATATAACATATTGTACTATTTGTAATGTTAAACATTGGTGCAATAGCATGTAGTTTTGTACTATTTATAATGTTAAACATTGGTGCAATAGCATGTAGTTTTGTTTGTTTCTGTATTTTAACATAAAAAAACGATGAACTGATGTGGTGAAGAAAATTGGAATATTGATTTCAAGCAAATGAAAAAATCTGATATTTATAGTGATCCTTGTTATTAACCGTATGCAGTCATGGTGATTTAGTCTTGTTACCGTAATGGATTTGGAGAATGGTGTATGTCCATGGACTAATCATCTGCATATGTTGATTTTTTTTTGTTCCCATAGTGTTTTCTATATGCAAATACTAATATGGCATTTGAATTTACGGTAATTAAAAAAGACAATAAATAAAAAGGGAATACAACACGAATTGTATGCTCCGGCCGTTGTATCGCCTGAGTGGTTGGGTTAGGTTGTATTGTACTAGCCAGCATGACGAGTCTTATATAATACAATTCATTATACCGAAGAGTGCGATACAATCAAACAGAACATAACAAAAACCGTGAAATATTCCATTTATCGTCTAAATGCTTCGATCGAAACAACGTGACAAGTCACCAACGCAAATATCAAATGATAAGGAACATTACATAACGTAATGTTTAATTATGCGGACATATACGTGCCATCTTGACGTAAGCCATCATCATTCTTATTTTGTTAGCAATTGAAAATGAAAAATATTTCTCATTGTGAAATACTGAGAATCTATCGGATATTTGTTTCCATATCCAAAATTACACCGACATTTAGTAGGATTATCATTAAATAATATTTAAGCTTAAACGTATACATAAAATGTGTGTATCGACATTTAATACGGTATTTTATTTCACAGTTAAGATTATCTGTTTAAAGTGTGTATTACATGGTTGTGCGCTGTGAAATCATTAGTTGAAGTAAACTCGTTATCAATGAACATTTCTTATTTAAGTAGCTTTTTTTGGCGTGCGTTCGAATCAAACTGGAGGCGTTGGTCGATTGTTTTGCTTTTGCATTATATATATTGCCTTTAAGATTACATCAATATAACATGGTTTCTTAGAGAACTTAGAGAATTTGAGTTGTTTAATACATGTATGGAGAAATACCGTCGATATGCCCCTGTAACATACGAATATCAATTGTACTACAGCGACAAATCTTCGTTTTAGTTTTATTTTAATTGTGTATGAATTATTTTGTCAAAGCAAGCTGATAAAGTAGCCAAGTGTTTCTTTAATAACTTAAGGCCAACAAAATGTTTGAAGTGTTACTCCCGCAATTCAGATTTCTGACATAGTACTTCATCCAGATATCGTTTACACAGTTTGTTGAGTGAGCGATTTCCGGAATTATGATAGTGCTGCTAAGTGCTTTGATGGAAAAACAAAGAGCTGCGTGACCATATCTGGCAAACATCTTTAAATATTGAAGTAGCCAATTTCCATTTCAGGGAACATTGAATGCCTGTACAGATTTGCGAGGGCAGTCAAACACACGCAGGTCCAATTTATACCAATTCATTCGTTGGCGTTCGTTGGCGACGGTGTACGATATGTAAGATCATGCGGGCAATCATGCATTTATTTAGCCAATAATTGATAAACCTTAATAAGATATCGATTCTCTTTCGTGACATTTTGATAAACTAGTAAAGGTTTTCAAATGGAGGTGTTGCAGCTGTGATATGAGCAGTTTTTAGTTATGGCCATGATTTACTTTGTAAGCATATTCATTCGCCTATGTTGCTTTCCGAGTTAAAGTATTGTCTTTATTTGACATCTGCATACTGATGACGGATAAATTTCAGTGTATTGGTTGTGTCGACACACATAAACAACCCGTAATTATTTTTTATCCAAAGGTTATTGCATTTGTTTTACGTCTAATCTCCATGTTACATTGATCAGTATTGTACTGTTTCAAAGGTCGCTATTGTAATGTGAATGCGTGAATCATTATTTAAGTTATAATACCCGCATGTAAATTATAAATTGTAGAAATGGGAGGGAGTAAATGTAAACATCATGAGATGAGCCAGCCGCTTCAATGACATGACTTTTTATATGACCCTTTCGCTTGTGATACATCGAAACATCTCGACATTCCATTTACAATTACTTAAGCAATAACACATCGTGAAAGTTTGATTGAAATAAATATCATTAAGACGATTTGTTATCAATTTCAATAAGAAAATATATCTGGTCTAATAGTTCATCATTTTTTTTTCTAGATTTAAAACAATATACACATTCATATGTGTCTATCATGTGAATGAATTTTATAAGACCCATAATATATAACCACTCAATTCACATTTTAGCAAGCAGAACCAGTATCGCTATTGGAGATATTTATCAAAAGCACCATACATAGATCATCATTTTTTTTTTACTGAATTCTCTTTCTTCCACTTGGTTTCCGGAGAGGGACGAAATATATTGTTCTCTGTGCAGTATTCATGCTAAATAATTGATCACATAAGCTTCAACTATGAAATAAAAGAACACACACCATACTTTCGTATACTCTAGAAGCTGGCTGACATGAGATATCGTAAAACATTTTCTCAAAGAAGAAACTGAACTTTCAGACGTCACTTGAAAGAAACTGTTGAGAATTTCCTGTTTAATGTGACACGATATCAAACTGTTTATGGCGACGCTAGGTTTAATAACCACCGATCACACACTATTAACCTTTTAGCAATATGAACTTCATTTAGACATTTTAATGTAAAACCATAAACAATAATTTGCAGAGACTTAAAGACTCTAGACACTTAGAGATCAGGTTCAGATCTATTGCTTTCTAAACAAATAGTATCATAAACCAATATTTCAAATAAGGAATTATAATTGTGTTGAATAAACTTAACTATGACATACGGCTGACAACGAGAATATTGTTTCGTAAACTTTAATGACTTACATGAACTTGAACACTTGTAAAGTAACTAACTATTATTAATATTGAAAACGCAATTGACAATTGTCCAACTGAGAAAAGTTAAACCTATGTACGTGTCAATCAAGAATTATGCAGACTGATTATGAGTTTATAAAAAAAAACTAAATATTATTTCAATGGATATTACAATTATAATCAACTTAGAAATTTGATATTTAATTTGAATTCTGTTTGTTTTTTGAAATCCTTATTTGAACTCCTTTATCCTTACTTCTTTACACGTATAGCATACTCCATAAACGTACCAATATGCAATAATTGGTGATGAACTAATTCCTAAACTTTTGATTTTGGCTGGAATTCAAAGGTTACACGGTTAATTATGAACTATCATAACCCAGATTATATTTGTATAAGTTAACACACTTTGGCTGATCCTAAATCTTGACGGAAAGAAGATAACGACATCCGTGGTCACCAAATTGAATATTTCCGGAATGTAAATGGTCCTTCAAAGTGGTTTTCCACTCTTACATGTTAAAGTACGAGATACAATCCGCGTTGTTTACTAATAAAGATTTAATCATGTAAACATATTCGTATTTTATGCGTGGTATACAATTGTTTCTTCGCATGAATCATAATTTGATTTGTTTCCATGTCTATTTTGTGTAATGGTCTAACGTTGGATCGCTCTTTAAGATGATACACGTGAATAAATGTTTATAATATTCTCTTATTTCTAGTCTATTAATTAGCGCTCGTGTTTTACAAACAGTGTGAAGGGGTCATATTTCAAACATTCATCAAAGTTGCTCCGCTAACACCATGTATCAACCTTGAGTCATACAATTGTGTGTCATTGTTATAACGCTATTTTGGACCCATCAATCCGGTTCCATCTCGAGTTTTTATCTTTATTTGATATTTATCAATTAAAAATTTAAAGTGCTAACCTGCGAATTTGAGCGTTTTACGCCTAACAATGGTTTATGTGTGCCTCTTAATTGTATAAGTTTGTGTATACATTTTCGTTAAGCAAGGAATTGCTTGCAAAGTAAAATCGTTGACAGCAATGTTTTTGTTGCAGACTAGCATCATCGTTTCAAACTAGCAGAATGTTGATATAACGGGGTTTCAGGACTTAGGAGCTTACAGGGTCTTGACCCGACCCTTTGTGTTAAGAATCCAGACTTGCTAAGCCAGGGAGAGAAGCTCGTATATCTTTATTGTAATGTCACATCTAAAACTAAGCCATTTTTTGAGGTTTTAATAGGTAAACGTGTGTTTCATATTGTTCTATGGTGTACAGGCAGTCTTCGAATATGGTGATAGCGTTCCCGAAAGTTTCCAATTTTGGTAAGGGGCATATTTAGAACTTGATTCTCGGGCTTATACCAGTATTTGATTGGTAAGAAATGATGTCATATTCATGGTTTTATTAAGAATAATTTTACGTCCGATTGGAACGACACCCAAAGCCCTCAGACCNATCGTCACATACGTTGTACGTCACATGATTATCGTCACATAGGATATATTTATGAACGTCATATAAGTATTATCATCGTCGCATTTGTCATCGTTGCCATAACCATCGAAGCCGTCATTGTCGACATAGTGTTTGTTCACGTCGGCGTCGTCGGCGGAATTGTTTATGTAGATGAAATAAAAGTTGAAACGTGACGTGTGAATTTCAGTGCCCCCTCCCAAAACAAGGTTTATATACACGGACCTAGACATAGTCGGGTCCGGCGACTTCATGCAGTTTTACACAAACATGTTCATCTTTGTCATTTTGAAAGAAAATACTGCTCAATTGAAAACGGTGTATGTATACACATTTAAAACGTACTATCGCATGTTATAGTATGGGCACTAACACATGCCTATACAGTTGGCATAACTATCTTTGGAAACCATAATGCTTATTATGTCCCCCAGTCTATACTGGGGGACATATTGTTTTTGCCCTGTCTGTTTGTTTGTTGGTTTGTTGGTTTGTTGGTTTGTTTGCACAAACTTTAACATTGGCCATAACTTTTGCAATATTAAAAATAGCAACTTGATATTTAGCATGCATGTGTATCTCATGGAGCTGCACACTTTAAGTGGTGAAATGTCAAGGTCAAGGTCAGCATTCAATGTCAAAGGTCAAATATATGGATCAAAATCGCTCAAAAGGGGACATAGTGTTTCACAAAAACATCACTTGTTAATATTACCTTTAATATTTAATTTGAGTAATCGTTATTTCGAAGTATTTTTGTCAGTCCCGGTAACTTCGAAAAATGAGGTTTGACGGTAAAATCATTATAACGCATGTTTGCAGAAAAATCGATTTACTTCAAATCCTCGGACAAACACGAGGTCCTTAAAGAATGGTGGATCGATGTAGTTAATTGGTTAATTGTACCTTAATGACAGAAATGCAATAACGCTATTTAATGTACACGTTGCTGTTTACATAAAGCAGGATATGTTAAAAAATGTATGATGATAAAAAGCTGTAGTGTCGAGGTCATCTTGATACATTTGATATGGCTTAGCTCATGTTATACGTGCATTGCATTATAGCCGTAGAACATCTATATCATATTCCATAAATTTGCCAATATTCAATAATTTGTGATGAACTAATTCCTAAACTTTTGACTTTGGCTTTTTTTCATTATTAACTACCACAACCTAGATTATACTTGTTCAAGCGAACACAATTGGGATGATCTTAAATCGTGTAGGAAAGAAGATAACGGTATCCGAGGTCATCAAATTGATTATTTCCGGAATTTTAATGAGGTAACTAC